>CAWUFW010011817.1:0-586831 GCA_963921515.1 Calotriton arnoldi
CTGTGTACTGGTTCAGTTACGTATTGCTCTAGTCCGGGCATCCCCGTGCCCGCCACATCAACAGACGCCGATACGACGCCAGCACCCTCCACGCACTCAACCCCGGAAAAGATCACGCCTGCTACCAGGCCACCCCGAAGCGCACCCAAGGGCCCTTCACCTGCCGGAACTGCAGCTCCGCCAGCACCCGCCCCGCCAAACCACTGCCCAGGAAAGAACCCAACTACCTCAGATGCATCCTCCTCAACACCCGCTCCGCCCGCAAACACGCCATCGAACTCTGGGACCTTCTCGACTCAGCCTCCCCAGACGTCGCATTCCTGACGGAGACCTGGCTGAATCCCGCTTCAGCCCCGACATCGCCATTGCCATCCCGGACGGATACAAGATCACCCGCAGGGACCGCACCAACGGAGTCGGAGGAGGCATCGCCATCGTCCACAGGAACACCCTCAGAGTCTCAACCAACACCGACGACACCCTCAGCACCGCTCGAACACATGCACTTCCAGATCCACACCGATCCCAACACCACCCTCAGAGGAACCCTCATCTACAGACCCCCGGACCCCGACCACAGTTCAGCGATTCCATCGCTGACTTCGTCAGCACACACGCCATCGCCTCCACGGACTACATCCTCCTCGGGGACCTGAACTTCCACCTCGAGAACAACAAGGACACCAACTCCACCACCCTGATCGACAACCTCGCCACCCTCGGACTCAGACAGCTCGTGACTACACCCACCCACGCCGCCCGGCCACACGCTCGACTCCATCTTTTCCACAAGCCCACACGTCTCCTTCAACCACACCTCCGAACCCCACTGGACTGACCACCACTGCATCCACTTCACCTACAGGAAGCCCACCATGCACCACCGCACCGAACAAATGCCTCGCCGCTGCTGGAGCAGAGTCACGGAAGACCAGCTAACCACAACCCTCGCCCTGAGCCCACCCGCCCGAACCCTCCGACCCCGACACCGCCGCCCGCAACCTCAGACAGTGGATCGACGACTGCGCCAACACCCTCGCCCCGCTCAAGAATCCGCCCAACAGCCACACCAGCAAGAAAGCCACCTGGTTCACCGAAGACCTCCAGGCCTCCAAAGCGAACATGCCGAAAACTGGAGAAGATCTGGCTCCACGAACGGACAGCGGACAGCTACGCCGCCCACAAGAGCGCCACCCGCTGTCACCATCACCTCATCAGATCCGCCAAAAGGGCCTCACTCAAAGACCGCCTAGACAACAACGCACACAACAGCAAAGAGCTCTTCAACATCGTGAAGGAACTCTCCAACCCCAGCTCCAACACCAACGACATCCAGCCGTCGCGAGACCTAGTGCGACTCACTGGCCACCTTCTTCCACCGCAAAATCGCCGACATCCACGTCAGCTTCAACACCACGACCGCCCCGGCAACCACCGAGACCACTGCCCCCACAACCACCAACCGCCTGCTCTCCTGGACCAACATCAACGACGAGGACACCAGCGAGATCATGAACACCATCCACTCCGGTTCACCGCTAGACCCGTGCCCTCACCACATCTTCAACAAAGCCAGTACAGCGATCGCGCCCCATCTCCGGAAAATAATCAACATCTCCTTCGAGACAGCAACCTTCCCGGAAAGCTGGAAGCACGCCGAGATCACCGCCTTACTCAAGAAACCCAAGGCAGACCCCAAGGACCTCAAGAACTTCCGACCCATCTCTCTGCTCCCGTTCCCCGCGAAGGTCACCGAGAAAATCGTCAACAAACAACTGACCCGCTACCTCGAGGAGAACAACATCCTGGACCCTTCCCAGTCCAGCTTCCGCAGCAACCACAGCACCGAAACCGCCCTCATCGCCGCCACCAATGACATCAGGACCCTGCTAGACAACGGAGAAACAGCAGCCCTCATCCTCCTGGACCTATCAGCCGCCTTCGACATGGTCTGCCACCACACACTACGAACACGCCTTCACGACGCCGGGATCCAAGAGAAGGCCCTGGACTGGACCACATCCTTCCTTTCCGGCAGAACACAAAGCGTCCGCCTCGCCCCCTTCCGATCCAAGGCCACCAAGATCATCTGCGGCGTACCCCAAGGCTCCTCCCTCAGCCCAACGCTGTTCAACATCTACATGGCACCCCTCGCCCAGGTCGCCCGACAGCACAACCTCAACATCATCTCCTACGCCGACGACACCCAGCTGATCCTCTCCCTCACCAAAGACCCTCACACCGCCAAAGCCCACCTCCACGAAGGAATGAAGGCCGTCGCCGAATGGATGAGGACCAGCCGCCTGAAGCTGAACTCGGACAAGACGGAGGTCCTCATCCTTGGTTCCAACCCTTCAGCCTGGGACGACTCCTGGTGGCCAACATCACTGGGAACAGCCCCGCCACCCACCGACCACGTACGCAACCTAGGGGTCATCCTCGACCCCACCCTCTCCATGACTAAGCACGTCAACGCCGTTTCCTCATCCTGCTTCAACATCCTCCGAATGCTCCACAGGATCTTCAAGTGGATCCCCACCGAAACAAGAAAAACAGTCACCCAGGCCCTCGTCACCAGCAGGCTGGACTACGGAAACGCCCTCTACGCAGGAACGACGGCTAAGCTCCTGGAGACGGCTGCAACGCATCCAGAACGCCTCTGCACGTCTTATCCTCGACATCCCCGGACGCAGCCACATCACACCCCACCTGAGAGACCTGCACTGGCTCCCTGTCAACAAGAGGATAACCTTCAAGCTCCTCACCCACGCACACAAAGCACTCCACAACTCCGGACCAGCCTACCTCAACAGACGACTCAGCTTCTACACCCCCACCCGCCAGCTCCGCTCGACCAGCCTCGCCCTCGCCACAGTCCCCCGCATCCGGAAAACGACCGCCGGCGGCAGATCCTTCTCCCACCTCGCCGCCAAGACCTGGAACACCCTCCCCACCAACCCCCGACAGACCCAAGACCTACTGGCCTTCAGAAGACACCTCAAGACCTGGCTCTTCGATCAGTAGCAGCACCACCCCCTCTTCCCCCAGCGCCTTGAGACCCTCGCGGGTATGTAGTGCGCTTTATAAGTGACATGATTGATTGATTGATTGAGAGAATTGCTGAAAGAAGCAACAGAGGTGTAGAAAGAAGCAAGAAAAGTGCAGAAAGATGCAAGTGAGATGCAAAAACAGGCAGGAAAGGTACAGAAAGAGGGAAAACGAGTGCAGAAAGAGACAACAGGGGTGCAGAAAGAAGCAAATGAGGTGCAGAAAGAGGCAACAGACGTGCAGAAATAGGGAAGAGAGGTGCAGAAAAATGCAAGAAAAGTGCAGAAAGAGGCAAAAGAGGTACATAAAGAGACAACAGGGGTGCAGAAAGAAGCAAGACAGGTGCAGAAAGAAGCATGGAAAGTGCAGAATGAAGCAACAGGGGTGCAGAAAGAGGCAAGAGAAGTATAGAAAGGAGCAAGTGAGGTGCAAAAACAGGCAGGAAAGGTACAGAAAGAGGGAAAACGAGTGCAGAAAGAGACAACAGGGGTGCAGAAAGAAGCAAATGAGGTGCAGAAAGAGGCAACAGACGTGCAGAAATAGGGAAGAGAGGTGCAGAAAAATGCAAGAAAAGTGCAGAAAGAGGCAAAAGAGGTACATAAAGAGACAACAGGGGTGCAGAAAGAAGCAAGACAGGTGCAGAAAGAAGCATGGAAAGTGCAGAATGAAGCAACAGAGGTGCAAAAAGAGGCAAGAGAGGTGCATAAACAGGCAGGAGAAGTGCACAAAGAGGCAAGAGAATTGCTGAAAGAAGCAACAGAGGTGTAGAAAGAAGCAAGAAAAGTGCAGAAAGAGGCAAGTGAGATGCAAAAACAGGCAGGAAAGGTACAGAAAGAGGGAAGACGAGTGCAGAAAGAGACAAAAGGGGTGCAGAAAGAAGCAAATGAGGTGCAGAAAGAGGCAACAGACGTGCAGAAAGAGGGAAGAGAGGTGCAGAAAAAGGCAAGAAAAGTGCAGAAAGAGGCAAAAGAGGTACATAAAGAGACAACAGGGGTGCAGAAAGAAGCAAGACAGGTGCAGAAAGAAGCATGGAAAGTGCAGAATGAAGCAACAGGGGTGCAGAAAGAGGCAAGAGAAGTGCAGAAACAGGTAAGAGAAGTGCACAAAGAGGCAAGAGAATTGCTGAAAGAAGCAACAGAGGTGTAGAAAGAAGCAAGAAAAGTGCAGAAAGAAGCACGTGAGATACAAAAACAGGCAGGAAAGGTACAGAAAGAGGGAAGACGAGTGCAGAAAGAGACAACAGGGGTGCAGAAAGAAGCAAATGAGGTGCAGAAAGAGGCAACATACGTGATGAAAGAGGGAAGAGAGGTGCAGAAAAAGGCAAGAAAAGTGCAGAAAGAGGCAAAAGAGATACATAAAGAGACAACAGGGGTGCAGAAAGAAGCAAGACAGGTGCAGAAAGAAGCATGGAAAGTGCAGAATGAAGCAACAGGGGTGCAGAAAGAGGCAAGAGAAGTGTAGAAAGGGGAAAGAGAATTGCTGAAAGAAGCAACAGGGGTGCAGAAAGAAGCAAGAAAAGTGCAGAAAGAAGCAAGTGAGATACAAAAACAGGCAGGAAAAGTACAGAAAGAGGGAAGACGAGTGCAGAAAGAGACAACAGGGGTGCAGAAAGAAGCAAATGAGGTACAGAAAGAAGCATGGAAAGTGCAGGATGAAGCAACAGGGGTACAGAAAGAGGCAAGAGAAGTGTAGAAAGGAGCAAGTGAGGTGCAGAAAGAGCCAACAAAGGTGCAAAAAGAGGCAAGAGAAGTGCAGAAACAGGCAAGAGAAGTGCACAAAGAAGCAAGAGAATTGCTGAAAGAAGCAACAGAGGTGTAGAAAGAAGCAAGAAAAGTGCAGAAAGAGGCAAGTGAGATGCAAAAACAGGCAGGAAAGGTACAGAAAGAGGGAAGACGAATGCAGAAAGAGACAAAAGTGGTGCAGAAAGAAGCAAATGAGGTGCAGAAAGAGGCAACAGACGTGCAGAAATCGGGAAGAGAGGTGCAGAAAAAGGCAAGAAAAGTGCAGAAAGAGGCAAAAGAGGTACATAAAGAGACAACAGGGGTGCAGAAAGAAGCAAGACAGGTGCAGAAAGAAGCATGGAAAGTGCAGAATGAAGCAACAGGGGTGCAGAAAGAGGCAAGAGAAGTGCAGAAACAGGTAAGAGAAGTGCACAAAGAGGCAAGAGAATTGCTGAAAGAAGCAACAGAGGTATAGATGAATCAAGAAAAGTGCAGAAAGAAGCAAGTGGGATACAAAAACAGGCAGGAAAGGTACAGAAAGAAGGAAGACGAGTGCAGAAAGAGACAACAGGGGTGCAGAAAGAAGCAAATAAGGTGCAGAAAGAGGCAACAGACATGCAGAAAAAGGGAAGAAAGGTGCAGAAAAAGGCAAGAAAAGTGCAGAAAGAGGGAAAAGAGGTACATAAGGAGACAACAGGGGTGCAGAAAGAAGCAAGACAGGTGCAGAAAGAAGCATGGAAAGTACAGAATGAATCAACAGGGGTGCAGAAAGAGGCAAGAGAAGTGTAGAAAGGAGCAAGTGAGGTGCAGAAAGAGCCAACAGAGGTGCAAAAAGAGGCAAGAGAGGTGCAGAAACAGGCAAGAGAAGTGCACAAAGAGGCAAGAGAATAGCTGAAAGAAGCAACAGGGGTGTAGAAAGAAGCAAGAAAAGTGCAGAAAGAGGCAAGTGAGATGCAAAAACAGGCAGGAAAGGTACAGAAAAAGGGAAGACGAGTGCAGAAAGAAACAACAGTGGTGCAGAAAGTAGCAAATGAGGTGCAGAAAGAGGCAACAGACGTGCAGAAAGAGGAAGAGAGGTGCAGAAAAAGGCAAGAAAAGTGCAGAAAGAGTCAAAAGAGGTACATAAAGAGACAACAGGGGTGCAGAAAGAGGCAAGTGAAATGCAAAAACAGGCAGGAAAGGTACAGAAAGAGAGAAGACGAGTGCAGAAAGAGACAACAGGGGTGCAGAAAGAAGCAAATGAGGTGCAGAAAGAGGCAACAGACGTACAGAAAGAGGGGAGAGGTGCAGAAAGTACATGAGATTTGCAGAATGAGGTCAAGAGAAGTGCAGAAAAAGAAAGAAATGTGCAGAAAGAAGCAACAGAAAGGCAGAAAGAGGCGCAGAGGGAAGCAAGAGTGGCTTGCACACCATTAGTACCAATTTAACACCCACATTTAGCAATAAGTAACACGTGACCATTCTAGGTTTGCAAAGGGCCTTCCACCACGCTGTAACACTTGTCGCTGCATTTTTGGTAACGTTTGACCCGTTTCAGAAACCGGTCCCAGGATGCTTGTTTCCGGTCCAGGGAAGACATGGCTTGGCAGTTCGGGCTGGACTGTTCCCATGAGGCACAGGGTCAGACTGATTTGCATATGGCCATGTCTGAACTGGGGTGGCGGAGTGAGCTAAAGAATGATGATGGATTAAACCCAGATCAGTTGACTGGGGGTGAGTGCTTGCTATGTTCAACACTCTGTCCATCATCCCCTTTGGTTTTGCTATGTTCGCCCTAAGTTGGCAGGGTATGCCTAGACGTGGGTCCCTTGCTCAATTTGCCACTGGATTCAAGATAGCCTGGCTGATGATGGCTGTAAGCCAGAAACCGGTCCCAGGATGCTTGTTTCCGGTCCAGGGAAGACATGGTTTGGCAGTTCGGGCTGGACTGTTCCCATGAGGCACAGGGTCAGACTGATTTGCATATGGCCATGTCTGAACTGGGGTGACGGAGTGAGCTAAAGAATGATGATGGATTAAACCCAGATCAGTTGACTGGGGGTGAGTGCTTGCAATGTTCAACACTCCGTCCATCATCCCCTTTGGCTTTGCTATGTTCGCCCTAAGTTGGCAGGGTATGCCCAGATGTGGGTCCCTTGCTCACTCTGTCTCTGGATTCAAGATAGCCTGGCTGATGACGGCTGTAAGCCAGAAACCGGTCCCAGGATGCTTGTTTCCGGTCCAGGGAAGACATGGCTTGGCAGTTCGGGCTGGACTGTTCCCATGAGGCACAGGGTCAGACTGATTTGCATATGGTCATGTCTGAACTGGGGTGGCGGAGTGAGCTAAAGAATGATGATGGATTAAACCCAGATCAGTTGACTGGGGGTGAGTGCTTGCAATGTTCAACACTCCGTCCATCATCCCCTTTGGTTTTGCCATGTTCGCCCTAAGTTGGCAGGGTATGCCCAGACGTGGGTCCCTTGCTCACTTTGCCACTGGATTCAAGATAGCCTGGCTGATGACGGCTGTAAGCCAGAAACCGGTCCCAGGATGCTTGTTTCCATTCCAGGGAAGACATGGCTTGGCAGTTCGGGCTGGACTGTTCCCATGAGGCACAGGGTCAGACTGATTTGCATATGGCCATGTCCGAACTGGGGTGGCGGAGTGAGCTAAAGAATGATGATGGATTAAACCCAGATCAGTTGACTGGGGGTGAGTTCTTGCTATGTTCAACACTCCGTCCATCATCCCTTTTGGTTTTGCTATGTTCGCCCTAAGTTGGCAGGGTATGCCCAGACGTGGGTCCCTTGCTCACTTTGCCACTGGATTCAAGATAGCCTGGCTGATGATGGCTGTAAGCCAGAAACCGGTCCCAGGATGCTTGTTTCCGGTCCAGGGAAGACATGGCTTGGCAGTTCGGGCTGGACTGTTCCCATGAGGCACAGGGTCAGACTGATTTGCATATGGCCATGTCTGAACTGGGGTGGCGGTGTGAGCTAAAGAATGATGATGGATTAAACCCAGATCAGTTGACTGGGGGTGAGTGCTTGCAATGTTCAACACTCCGTCCATCATCCCCTTTGGTTTTGCTATGTTCGCCCTAAGTTGGCAGGGTATGCCCAGACGTGGGTCCCTTGCTCACTTTGCCACTGGATTCAAGATAGCCTGGCTGATGACGGCTGTAAGCCAGAAACCGGTCCCAGTATGCTTGTTTCCGGTCCAGGGAAGACATGGCTTGGCAGTTCGGGCTGGACTGTTCCCATGAGGCACAGGGTCAGACTGATTTGCATATGGCCATGTCTGAACTGGGGTGGCGGAGTGAGCTAAAGAATGATGATGGATTAAACCCAGATCAGTTGACTGTGGGTGAGTGCTTGCAATGTTCAACACTCCGTCCATCATCCCCTTTGGTTTTGCTATGTTCGCCCTAAGTTGGCAGGGTATGCCCAGATGTGGGTCCCTTGCTCACTTTGCCACTGGATTCAAGATAGCCTGGCTGATGACGGCTGTAAGCCAGAAACCGGTTCCAGGATGCTTGTTTCCGGTCCAGGGAAGACATGGCTTGGCAGTTCGGGCTGGACTGTTCCCATGAGGCACAGGGTCAGACTGATTTGCATATGGCCATGTCTGAACTGGGGTGGCGGAGTGAGCTAAAGAATGATGATGGATTAAACCCAGATCAGTTGACTGGGGGTGAGTGCTTGCAATGTTCAACACTCCGTCCATCATCCCCTTTGGTTCAGCTAGAAACAAGGCTTTTTTTGTTCAAATCTGCAGATTAGGGTGCAGATGATGAATTATGTGGCTAATGCAGAAAATGTATAATTGTGCGAAAGTCGGTGCAGCCAAACAGTCACATAATTCCAGTGGACCTGCTCATACCTCTGACTAGGTCCACAAGTGCTCCTCAGTGATTCCATCTTTTTTTGTCTCACTGAGTTCATAGTTGAGCTTCTATGGAAACGAGGAAGACTAAACCTGAGGTTACCACTCCACAACACAGACTACCATACCACATAATTACTCTCCATAACACATAATCCCACTCTACATAATGCCTATACACTAAATACCACATACTTTCTATCCACATAATTTCACTGCACAACATACCACATTATTCCACTACACACAACGTACATCCACTCCACTCCAAAAACATTAGTAAAAAACGTTTGCATTTACAACGCCAATAGCTCTAATTCTCGCAAATGCGAAACCTATTACATTGCAAACACTTCTTTAACTAGCAGTCGTGTTTGCAGAGTGGTGGAGAAAGGATGCTGGTCCTCCGACCAGCGCTCAGGAATTCCGGTACGTAGGGCTTACAGGAGGTACCAGTAGAGCTTCTTGGCCCCCAAATTCCCTCAGGAGTAAATTGGACTTCATCCCCCATCCCGTAGTCTGCCAGGAGGCGCGTTTGCAGAATGGTGGAGAAAGGGGGGCATGGCCTCCGAAGACGTCTTAGCAATCCCACTGTGCGGGACTTACTGGAGGTAACAAGAGGGGTAGTTGGCCCCAAGGACATCCTTGGGGGCCAACTACCCCTCCTATTACCTCCAGTAAGTCGCACACAGCAGCATTGCTAAGTTTGAAGAGCAGGCCACACCCCCTTTGCCCACCACTCTACAAACGCACTCCCTGGCGCGCTCTTGGATGGGGATTGAAGTCCCCTTCGCTGCTGGGGGTCCTTTAGGGGCCAACTAGCCTACCTCTTACCTCCAGTAAGCCCCACGCAGTGGGATTCCTGAGAGATAGACAAAGGCCACGCCCCCTTTCTCCACCACTCTGCAAACGCGCCCTGGTGCTTTGTTAGTTGGGGAAATAATTCCCTTGAATACTGAGGGTCCCTGGGGCCAACTAGCCCACCAGGTACCTCCAATATGTGCCACAGAGCTGGATTGCAGAGAGGTGGTCCGAGGCCACGCCCTTTTACACCACTCTGCAAACGCACCTCTTGGCGCACTGCTGCTCGGGGGATGAAGTCCACTTGTGTCCTGAGGTCCTCAGGACACAAGAGGACCTCATCGCCCCACCACCAGTGCGCCAAGAGGCGCGTTTGCAGAGTGGTGTAAAAAGGGGCATGGCCTTGGACCACCTCTCTGCAACACAGCTCTGTGGCGCATACTGAAGGTACCTGGTGGGCTAGTTGGCCCCCAGGGACCCTCAGGATTGAAGGGGACTTAATCCCCTACTTTACAACGCGACAGGGGGCATGTTTGCACACTTGTCATATCAGGCCCCGCCCCCTCCCTGCACCACTGTGCAAACGCGCCCCCTGGCATGTTGTAACTTGGGGGATTAAGTCCCCTTGAATCCTGAGGGTCCCTGGGGGCCAACTAGCTCACCAGGTACCTCCAGTAAGCGCCACAGAGCTGAGTTGCAGAGAGGTGTTCCGAGGCCACACCCCTTTTCACACCATGCTGCAAACGCAGCTTCTGGCGCACTGCTGCTCAGAGGATGAAGTCCACTTGTGTCCTGAGGTCCTCAGGACACAAGTGGACCTCATCGCCCCACCAGCAGTGCACCAAAAGCTGCGTTTGCAAAGTGGTGTAAAAAGGGGCGTGGCCTCGGACCACCTCTCTGCAACGCAGCTCTGTGGTGCTTACTGGAGGTACCTGGTGGGCTAGTTGGCCCCCAAGGACCCTCAGGATTGAAGGGGACTTAATCCCCCAATTTACAACGCGCCAGGGGCGTGTTTGCACACTTGTCATATCAGGCCACGCCCCTCCCTGCACCACTGTGCAAATGCGCCCTTGGTGCGTTGTAAGTTGGGGGATTAAGTCCCCTTGAATTCTGAGGGTCCCTGTGGGCCAACTAGCCCACCAGGTACCTCCAGTAAGCGCCACAGAGCTGCGTTGCAGAGAGGTGTAAAAAGGGGCGTGGCCTCGGACCACCTCTCTGCAACGTAGCTCTGTGGCGCATATTGGAGGTACCTGGTGGGCTAGTTGGCCCCCAGGGACCCTCAGTATTCAAGGGGAATTAATTCCCCAACTAACAACGTGCCAGGGGGCGCGTTTGCAGAGTGGTGGAGAAATAGGGCGTGGCCTCCGGCGAGATGCCGGCTTTTTTTTAATTTATTTTTTACAAGGGGGGCTGTGTGGTCCCCCTTTTTTTTACTTTTTTGGGGCCCTGGGGACCCCATCCCCCAGGGCCTGACCCCATTTAAAAAAAAAAAAATAATTAAATCGGGAAGGGGTCCGCAAGGCCCCCCTCCCGAGGCTAATTTCAGCCCTGGGGACCCCATCCCCCGGGGCATGGACAGACTTTATTTTATTTTTTAATAATGAAATTATTTGGAGGGGGGCCGCGTGTCCCCCCTCCTTAGGCCATTTATGGCCCCGGGGACCCCATTCCCCGGGGCCGGCCTTTCCGTTTTTTTAATTTTTTTTATTTAATTAACGGGGAGGGGGACCGCGTGGCCCCCCTCCTGGGACACTTCTGACCCTGGGGACCCCATCCCCCGGGGCCTGGCATCTCCGTTGGGGACCAGGGGGGGAGCCCCAATGCCCCCACGGTTCTGCCGGCTCCCGCATCCTGCGGGAGCCGGCATAGCTTAGACAAGGGAGCTGCAGACATGCAGCTCCCCTGTGCAAAAGCAATCTGCTTTGCTTCATTGAAGCGAGAGCAGGTTTCCCTGCTCTCGCTTCAATGAAGCAAAGCAGAGTTTGCTATGGCAGGGCGGGAGCCGTGCTCCCGTCCTGGCATAGCAAACAGCAATGTCCCGGGGTGGGCACCCGGGACATTGCAGGAGCCGGCCCTGGGGGTGGCGGTCCCCAGGGCCATCAAGGGCTCCAGGAGGGGGCCGCGCGGCCCCCTCCCAACGTTTGCAAAGCCCCGGGGAGGTGGTGGTCCCCGGGTCCCGGGTGTCCGTAACGGATCCCCATATTTAAATACAAAGTGCCCCTGGGAGGTGGCGGTCCCCGGGGCTTGGGGGGGCCCGCGAGGCCCCCCCACCCTTATTGAAATTAAGCCCTAGGGAGGTGGTGGTCCCTGGGGCTGCGGGAGGCCGCGTGCCCCCACGAATAAATTATCAAGCCCCTGGGAGGTGGTGGTCCTCGGGGCTGCGGGGGCCCCTGCAGGCCCCCGCTACATAATCAATTGCCCCGGGACTTGGCCCACCCGGGGCTTTGAAAACAAAGCACGGGAGACCGCGCTTCGTTTTTTAAAATTTTCGGACTGATTCGCGCACCCGGCACGACCCCGCCCGAATTTATTTTTTAAAAATGCTTTTTTGGGACCTGGGGGTCACTGTGGGACCCCCTGAGCTGGCCTGGGGGGTCAGGGTGTTATTACCCTGCCCCCTTTTCTTGTTTTTTTATCTTTCTCTTACCTTTTTCTTTCTCCCTCATCCGAGGCACAAGATGGTTGCCAACACTTCCTGGTTTGAAGTGTTGGCAGCCAATCAGAGGAAAGCTCGTGCTCGGGAGGAGATGTGTGGTTAGGCTCCGCCCAGATATCGAAAGTTTTCTTTTTAATTTCTCAGGAACTACTGAACGGATTTACACTATTTAAAAAAGGTCGCTTTCTGAACCAAGCGCTACCTTTTTGCCAAATTTGGTGTCATTCCGTTCAGCAGGTCGGGCTGTAGCTTTGTCTAAAGTTTCCTAGGGAAATTAACATGGGGAAAACGTGTTTTGGGACCCCCTTTTTCTCGGCTCCCGCTTAATGAATCACCCCGAAACTTTCAAGATAGGAGCTGTCCGGAGCGCCCCACTAGTTTAGAAAATTTCGCCAAGATTCGTCAACCGGCGCCAAAGTTATCAGGGAAAGAAAAAACGCTTTTTGAATAGAAACGAGGTCCTAACTATAACCACCTACTGGCGACCGCCAGTAGGTAATATATATATATATATATATATATATTTACACACACATATATATATATATATCACTCAATGGCAGTCAGCACACCACCATTTTATTTCTTTAATAACATTGGCCTTGTTTGACTAATCTGCATGAAACTTTCCAGAAAAAAGTTTGTGCACTTTTTCTCCTTCTTTGAATGTTTGTCCCAAAGTGTGATTTACCATGTTAATTCACATAGGAAAGTTTGCTCTCAGGTTCAGAAAAAATGGCTGAATGGAATTACACCAAATTTGGCACAAAGTTTGATATTTACTCTGAAAGCTTTTTTTGTTATTTGGTGTATATCAGCTCAGGCGTTTTCACTAAATTATCATTTAAAGAGGGGCTCGATGGGCATGAAGTAGTTAACCCTGGAAGATATTTGGGGCCTGATTATGAGTTACGCAGTGCACGAGCCAAACCCGTGTTTCCTCATGTCTGGCAGGCTTTTTTAAGCGTTCCCTCAGCAGTGCCTCTGAAAATGGGCACCGCAATGGGAACGCCAAAAACAGTGCCTGCACGGCTTGGACTGTAAAGTCCATGCCGGGCAGGAACTGTGGTGCATGCACACAGGGGAGCACATGTTGTGCCCCCATGCATGCACCCCAGGGCCCAGAGGCACAAGGGGGCCCTGCAGGGCCCCCTTTGTTTTCTCTCCACAACAGTTTTCAAGGAGGAGGAATCGGCAGGAAAACCGTGGCAGGGACGAAACTCATAATATGCTTGATGGGACCTTATAAAAATAAACTAAAAAGTGTGGGTGCCCGGGTAGGTACACAGGCACCCAAAAAATTAACAAAGAAAGGCTAAAAAATAAAGAATAATAAATGAGTGGCAGGAGCCACTCATTTATTATTCACTGCTCCAGCAAGAAGAGCTGCATAATGATGTAGGGCTTATCAAAATTATATTTTGTCATTTTGTTGGTGCCCATAGAAGAGGCAAGCATACCACCAACCATTTTTTGTGTTGGTGGGTGGCTGCATGGAGTGCAGCAGCCCCCAGAAAGATAAAAAAACACAGTAAAAATACACAGTATGTCTCCTAGAACATTGAATCTATGTCTCCAGGAGAGCTCATCATAATTTTTTTAAAGCACTCTATGCAGGAGCTGTATGCTCTTTAGCTGGAGTGCAGGGCCCCCTCGTGGTTGGTTCTATGACTGCACTAGGTGGCCTGAAAAATGTTTTAAAAACCACAGACATGCTAATGTTCTTTTAAATGCTTCATTAAAAATAACTTGAGACAATCACTTTTATTAAACATTGATATGTGTGAATTTATGAAATATACATTTGATTACAGTTATTGGTGACTTTATTACAAAGCCAATAGGTTTACTTTATATATGTTGATGTGCTTACCCCTTTATAAAGCCAATAGGCCCAGACACTTTTGTATGTTGGCATTTTGAGCCTTTCGCAAAGCCAATAGGTCTGTCTTACTTAAAATGACACCTTTTTTATTATTAAATGACATAACCAGCCATCCATGGTGGCTTGGGGTTGGGTGCAGCGGAGTGCCTGAATGCCATGTGCAGCCGGGCTTAGGCATACGTGCGGGCTTGGGCACAGCACGTCACCCAACCCCATGCTGCGCATAGTGATGGACGTCTTACATTACATTAAAAGAAACGTAGAAATTCAATAAAAAAACTAAGGTGAAAGTGACGTTATAGTTAGGAATTGTAATAATATGTTACTTTGCATTCAGGGAAAGCGTAGAACTTTAATGAAAAAAGATTAAGGGGATGTTATGTTTAGGTGAAAATGCCAATTAAATCAAACCATTTTAAACAAACAAATCCACTGAAATTCACAGTTTATAGGTTTCACTCCCAACCCCAAAATACAGCTAGGTCGGAGATTCCATAGGAAGAGTGTTTCTTGTTTCGCACACTTTTGCTGCCATTTGACAAATCTTTATGAAGCTGTCCAAAAAGTTTGTCCATTTCAGTTCTTTCCTGTAAAGTTTTGGGGTGATCCACCAAGCTTTGTAAAGTTTAGTAACTGCTCAATTAATTAAAATCATTACAGTAAAATGTATACAACCATATGACCCCCACCATCCATCCTCATGAATAAAAAGTGTAAAATACAAGCAACTCCACAGATTAGACTTTTTCCACATTTAATTTACGAGCTCTCTTTCGTTCTGCCACAGTAATATCATAGTTAAGCCTACAGTAATACTTGCACTAATCAAGTTATTGCACTCGATGTTACCAAAAAGTAAGCTTTAATAAATAATACACAAAGCCCATTATTGCACTTTACTTTCTGTGGCGCTAACCAGTTCTCACTTGTACCCATTGTTGTCATGTCTATTAAGGGAAAAAAACATTTCAACACAATTTCAATACCCCAAGGGTGAAATTTGCACTCGTTTTTTTTGCCTTTCCCTAGGGCACTCGCCCTGCCTCAAGCATGCCCCTAAGGTAGTTGAACTACACTAGCATATGCAAAAGGCAAAAATGGGGATACCAGCTCTTTGTTAATATGGGCGTATTCTCATATACAATTAGTTGTATGACATTAATAGGGGCATATCACATCCTAAAACCAATAAATAAATAAAAGCTTAAGATTTCATGGAAAATTGAGGCCCTTACTGTTAGCTCCTTCTATTAGAAGAGGGAGCATACTGTGCTATAACATAGAAGGGGTAAGGTGCACAGTGCTGTCCTGTTAGCTTCCTACTATTGAATATATCACTCACAGATACTGGAGCCATCAAACTGGGGCAAGATAAAAGGGAGGTCCCAACATGTTGATTTCTCATGTTAATACCCATAGAAAAGTGTGGGAAGCAATACAGAAAAAACAGAAGAACAGAATTACATCAAATTTAGATGAAAGTTAGAACTTTATTCAGAAACATGCTTTTGTTATTTGGTGTCAATCCGTTGAGCTGTTTTAGAGACATTTGCATTTAAAGAGGTGCTAGGGTGGTTGTGAAGGTCTTATAAAATAGGCATATCAGGACTGTTGGTGTGGTGTCCAGATATGCTCTGATTGGACACGTTAATGGAGGTTAATCAATACTGATTGGCTGGGCACAACCTGAACAATATGTTGTGGCAACCATTAAAGGGCTCAGTGATATTACCCCTTTGTCCTGAAAATGAATTAGAAAAAAATATATAAGCACACCCTGACAAGGGGTCATGTGGGATGATCCCAAATGAACCTTCTATTGATTTGCTCGCCACAGCATAGACAAAATGATGCCATTGCAGGATTCGGGGCCATAGTCCCCATTGAAATGCATTGCAGTAAATGGCAGAATTTGACAAATAGGTACACACGTAAAGGGTGATAGCAGATTTTTGTCACAATATAAATCATTTGTTGGTCATACCATTCTAATTCTAGAAAGTGTGGTGTGATCTAAGGTGATTTCACTCAGTCAAAAATGCTGATCCTCTGCTGGCATGGTGTGGGAGGTTATGGAAGGAGATCCAGAAGCTAAAATGAGAGCACATTTTCTTTCTTCCTCAGCCATGTGAGAAAAGAATCTGATATTCTGAGTAAAAATATGTACTTCCAACACAAGCAGCACCTGGTTGGTTGATTTTCCAGTATTCTACTGTAGCCGCCATAAAACTTAAAGCATTTCCTTTAGCAATTAACAAAGTGAGAGGGTTTATTTTTTCATAGAAATTATAGTTAGTGCTCACAAAAGCTAAAATCAAAGAACATTTTCTATGAGTTTGCAAATTAATTTCTCAATCACGTCAGTAAAATATTCTGACATGCAGAGTGAAACATGTACTTTCAACACCAGCAACACTCCATCAGTTAACTACCCAGTGTGCTATTGCAGCCTCAAACAGTATTTTAATGAACAACTAGAGCACTAACATTCTGCATTTATGACAGAAGTGTAACACACCTGAAGCCAGCGTGTTGGAATGAATGCTGTAAAACCAAAAGTATTTCCTTTCTAAATGATCAAAATGAGGGGGTTCTCTCTGTCATATACATTATGCTTAATGCTCTAGAAACCTAAAATGAGGAAAAACAGGTGACAAAGGGCAGTGGCAGCAAAATGGACATGAAGGACAGGATGGAGAGAGCAGGGACCTGCACATGGACCAAAAGGGTCAGGGGGTAGGAAGGAAAAGCAGCAAGCTGACCAGGGAGGGACAGTGCACAGCAGATCATGGAGGGAAGGAGGGAGCAGGCAAGGGCATGCAGATGGACAAAGTAGGGCAGGGAGGAAAGGGCAGGGGCATCAAGCTAACCAGACAGGACAGGAGGCAGGAACAGTGGCAGCAAAATGGATTGTGGAGGACAGGAGGGAGGGAGCAGGGTCACAGACAGGGACAGCAGAGTGCAAGGGAGCAGGGGCGCATGCTGACTAGACAGGGCAAGTGGCAGGGGAAGTACAACGGATCATGGATGGCAGGAGGGAGGGGGCAGGGGCACACATACAGAAAATGGAGGGCAGGGAGGAAGAGGCAGGGGCAACAAGCTGACCTGGCAGGGCAGGAGACATGGACAGTGCAGCACAACGGACCACAGAGGACAGGGAAGAGGGGCAGGGCATGCACTTAAACATGGAGGGCAGAAAGGGTAGATATGGGAAACGTGTTGACCTGGCAGGACAGGTGGTAGGTTCAAGGGCAGGGGTAGCACAAAGAGAGCAGAGGGCAGCAGCATGGGGGCTGGGGCATACAAACTGACAAAGGGTTGCAGAGGAAACAGGGCTGGTGTAACAGGCTGACCAGACAGAGCAGACAGCAGGGCCAGTGGAAGCACAACGGACAGAGGAGGGCAGGGGAAAGAGGGCAGGGGCATGCATACTGACAGCAAAAGGGCAGGGAACAAGTTCACCAGGAAGGGCAGGCAGCAGGCACATTGATAGCACAACAGACAGTGGAGAGCAGGTGTCCGGGACAGGGGTACAAACACAAAGGAGGGCAGGGGGAAGGGGCAGGGACAGGGGCAGACATCTGACCACAGACACAGGTGGCATGAGCAGGGGCAGCTAGCTGGCCACAAATGGTGGGCCTAAGGTGGCAGGGGCAAGCAGACTGTGAACAGAGAGCAGGCGAGAGGTGGCAGGAGCAACATGTTCACCATGGAGGGCAGGGCTGCATGGTGAGGGGAAGGACAATGGAGCATGAAAGGCAGCAGGGAGGGCACAGGGGCATGCACATGGAGGTCAGAGGGCAGGTGAGGGGTGAGGTGTAAGGGCAGAAAGCTGACCATGGTCTGCAGGCCGGCATGGGTAGGGGCAGCACTATAGACCATAGAGGGTTGGAGGGAGGGGGTAGCGTCATGCACACAGAGGACGCAGGGCATGGGCAGCAAGTTTACCACAGAGGGCAGGCGGCTATGGGCAGGGGTAGCAAGCTGTCCACATAGGGCAGAAGGTAGGCAGAAGAGGTAATGGCAGCAAGCTGACCATTCAAGGTAGGCAGGCAAGGGCAGGGTCATCACAATGGACCATGAGGGATATAGGAGGCGGAAGGGGCACTCACACAGATAACGAAGGGCAGGAGGCAGGGTCAAGGCAGCAAGCTTACTATACAAGGTAGGCCAGCAAGGGCAGCGGACTGATGGGACAATGCCATGCAGACAGAGAACCAAGGGCGGAGGGAGTGAGGCAGGAGCAGCAAGCTAAACTTGGAAGGTCATATTTCGTGAATGTTCTTTGTGCATTTAAATCAGTAAACTCATCTTGAGTTTGGTCAGATTCTCCTTTAGACTTCATCTGTCATCTCAGCATTTTGCTATATGGCTCCTTACCTATAGAACCTCTACAGAGGTTCTGATGCTGACACCTTTCTTGCTTCCTTGATTAAATAAGGTTTCCTTCATCCTTAGTAAGTGTAGGGTTTAGTAGATGTTGCAGATTTTTACCATGTATGGAAGAAGGATGGAAACCATTTGTCTTGTTATCAAATCCTTTTTCTTATGTTTTGCATAGTTGCAACAGAGATCCTTCTATGCTCTTTGCTGTTGAAGTCCAAAACTGAACATCGTGTTGGTCTTCCTTTGATAATTTTGTACGTTTACAGTATGTTTTTGAGAGTGATTTATAACAGTTTGGCTTTGAGTTTGTAATAAACTTTTTAACTTCAAGTTACTGACTTAGGGGTCGATTCCGATTCGGGCCGGAAATCTCTCCGACCGAGCCGGACCCGGAGAGATTTCCGACCGAATCGGACCCGTGCAGTCCGACCGAACGAGTCCGATGCATTCGTATGCCACCGGACACGAGTCGGTCGGACTCCCATTGAACTCAATGGGAGCCGGTCGTACAACGCGTACGCGGGCTCCCATTGCCTCAATGGGTGCGAGGCGGACAAGGGCGCCCTCTACAGCGAGTACGCCGCGAAGCGCTCGCGGCGTACACGCACAGGTAGGGGGACCCATGGGTCCCCCCTGTGTGCGCCTCGCACGGGTACGCGTACAGGGGTCCGACACGGACCCCCAAAGTACGGCTCCGACAGCGAGTTCGAGTCGGACGGCGCGAGTCGGTCGGAGCGGTCGAGGTGCGCATCGTACTTACCCGGCCGGAAAACGTCTCCATTGCGCGGTGCGAATCGTGTCCGACCGAGTCGGTCGGAGCGGTACGATCCGGGTACGAGTCGGTCGGAGCGGTCGGGTCGCCCGGACGAGTCGGTCGGCGACTCGCATCGTACTCGCCGGCCGGACCCGCGTACGGTTCGGTCGGGAAACAGGGCTCCGAATCGGATCCGGTAAAGCCGAATCCTATTCGGAGCCCTACCGGCCGAGATCGGAATCGGCCCCTTAGACTTTTATTTTGTGGTCCTAATGGTAACACTGTTCTTTAAGATTTAAATGTGTTACTAACCCCTTTTACTCTCAGGGTACTATCAAGGTCTATTGACCAGAGTTAAATTGGAAGAACCGTCCCAGAGCATTCTCAAGATCCTGGCAGAGAAAAATGCAGGCCTCCAGTGCTGGATCTAGCTTTGTTGAATTTCAGCAACTACACCAGTGCCCTGGACCGAACAAGAAGATCTTTCCATAGAAATTTCTGGAGCAGACTGCTGGAGGTGTCATTATGCAGCTGCTGCCGAGCCAGCTGACTGATAGCAGAGAGAAGCAGGTAGGGTTGCCCGAACAAGCCCTTTTGAGCACAACAGCTCCCCTCATACCCTATCCACCTGCCCACTCATGCTTGATAATCCCAAGTTTGCACTACAAAAGGTAATTCTGTATGCCTGAAAGAAATTGACTGAGAACTTTTGGCTAACAGAGTTTAGTAGGACACTTTATCAAGTATTGCTGTTCTTACACTGAGAATGAATAGTAGGCCTGGCTGAAATGTTAATTTTGTCAGAGTAATCAGAGTAATTTGGGAAATTTGTAATGTTACTCTTGTGATGCAAAATTACTGAAAACTATGCAATTACATCCACTTGCATAATCTGGAGTAATTTGGGGTAAAACTGCCTGCTACAAGAGCACAGGAATGAAGTGTGAGTGACTGCTGGCTGCTGCTGCTCATGTTCTGTTGCAGTTAATGCTGTTTACTAAGTACAAAATGCATCCTCAGGTCCTTCGAGTGATTAATATGTAAAAAAATAAATGTCAGGGCTCTCGTCGGGAGGCCACCTCAGCTTGCACCACTCATTGCCCCTGCCATGCTGCCAATGATAGTAACTACACAATGACTAACCATTCCACTCCTACAAGAGTAACAATGCGGACTATTCCAGGCCCCCAAAATATTAGAATGGCTTGGGTGGCAGGAAATAGTCATCTTTAATGTATATAGAATTAATAATTAAGTGTTGTTTTGGTCATCTCTAAATTAGCCAGACATCGCTACCTTGTGTCACAAGCACCGGTATTGACAATTAAGTGCCGTTGCCGAGCACCAAAAACCACCGGCTTTAATTAAGCACTGGGTCCTTCTCTCAATGCAGCTCTTTAACTACTGTGCCCAGTTATATGAGCTCTGTCAAAACAGATAAGGATGTTTTTGGTCAGACCCAAAAATGAAATCGTTAAAGTGGTTAAATGTACTCGTTAGTAACTTCTAGTAAAAACACAGACATTCTCAGTTGTCAAAACATAGATGCAGTTCACAGGCTCTGCTAAACTAAAGCCTACGGGGCCCCTCCTACTAGAGTACATGGACATGTCAGCAAGAAGGTCAACATATTTCTTTACGAAGTGACTGTTAAGTCATCGCTAGATCATTCAAATGTGATCTACATCTGTGGGAAATGGCACACATCCGTTCTCCTCCAGTCATGGTGTTTTCTTATCATTGTCAGTTTTCCAAGAAAAACTATGGGGCATATGTACAAGCCCCTATTGCCACGGGAATGTCACTTTTTGTGACGTTCCCGTGGCGATAGGGGTCTTGCCTTATGTACAACGCAGCGTTAAGCCACTTAACGTGGCTTAACGCTGCCTTGAACATAAGACACCCTTTCACGCTATGTGTAGCGTGAAAGGGGCGTGCAGTGGGTGTTGCAGTGGTCGTTCCACCGCAACACCCATTGTATTTGGCGCTGCCCCCTATGTACAAGGGTGGCGTACATAGGAGGCAGTGCCAAAACTAAGACCAGGAAAATCCTGATCTTAAGTTGGCAAAACAAGGAGAAATGCATTATTTCTCCTCGTTTTTGCTTTTTCCATGTGTGCTGCCTTGTGCAGCACACATGGAAAAAGCAAAATGCCATGGTTTGTTTATGTACAGGAAGGTGTCCCTTCCTGTAAATAAACAAACCTTTTAAAAAAATTCCATTTTGTAACTTTCATGTGTGCTGCATGAAGCAGCACACATGAAAGTTACAAAATGGCATTTTAGGATTGTTTATGTGCAGGAAGGGACACCTTCCTATACATAACCAATCCTCCCATGCACACAGACACCCTTGTACTCTGGTGCAAGGGTGCCTGCTTTGGCGCTAAGTTGTTAAACTTAGTGCCATCGCAGGGGGAAACACAAGGCTGCACCACATTCTTGTAAATATGGTGCAGCCTCAGCGCTTCGAAGTGGCGGAGCGTGTCGTTAAGTCCAGGAGGCTAACGACACGCTCCGCCACTTCATTGTACATATCCCCCTTTGTTCCTAAACCAGCGCCAGGATGCTCCTTTCGGAGTGGCAGTTAGCGCTTTATAAATACCTCATTCCATTCCATTCCTAAACACCTTCTAATGTTTCTAAATCTTGCACTGTAGGGCTTTAACATGCCGACCTCCACTTTAGAATAAACCATTGACAACCTGATGTTGGGAATACCTGTACATCACATTTGTGCCCATATATTACATTTGCCCGTTTTGTTTGTGTGCAATGGAACTGCACCTTGTAAGTACACATACTGGTGGGTGCTATATTTACCAGTTGCAGTATTACAGCACATCCAACTTCTGGGAATGAGAGAGGTCCTTACTGGGAGCTAACTGATTATCTAAAGTTCTATTGTATGTGAATGCTGACAATGGCTAATAATGTTCACCACAGTAATTGTTTTACCACTAATGCTCCAGTTATGATTTGCTTAGAAAATCCTCATCCCTGGACAAATGTGGGTTTGCATAGGAATTACATTTCTGAGTTTTGTGGTACACTTCGCATCCCAATAATTCTCCCCAGACAAATTTTGGCAGGTCAGACCTACCAGAATTTATCAGAGGAAAGAGTTGGAAAGAGATAGAACATATGGAATTTGGTGAGGTAAATCCCATTCCACATGTTATTCCTCACTCTTCTTATTAGGAATTGTTACCACACTCAGTACGTACCTCTCTCTCTGAGGAACCAGGATTTAACAGATGTGGTAAATGCCACCCCTACACCCATCCGCTCACACACAATTCTCAGTAATTTGAAAAAGGGTAAGGGATTTACTGTTCCTGGTAAACTCCATTACCTCAGGTTGAGGTATTTAGTGAGTGCAGAAAATACCTCCTTTTGAAAGTTAGTTCTTGGTAGTGAAGCACAACAGGTGGCCTTGTGTGTAAGCAACAAATTCAACATATTTTGTCTTTTTTCCTGGATGTTTCCTCTCTTGAATATCATTAGGTTTAACCTGCTAAAATCTGTCAAGGAAAAACAGTGTGATAATTATCCACAACTGAGAATTCCGATCTCTATACAATGTCTTGTTTGCAGAGTGATCAGAATCCAGAACTAAGCCCATAAGTTTGCCCTCTTAATTAGAATCCAAACATATCTTTATGAGGTATTTTTTTATTTCATTCATTTTTGTTTTTGACTACTGGTTACATTTTGTGATAATTACCTACATTTACCTGTCTGGTTGGACATCTCTCCTTCTGCACATGGAATGCAGTCATAGCAGCAAATTGGCTGTCCCTGCCGTGGAGCCTTCCTGTATCCTGGAGGACATCTCTCACTGCATGCAGAACGTGGAACCTGAGGTGCCTGTTTTAGAGAAAGATTGGAGACAATGCCATAAATATCAGTCAAGTTCACAACACCTTACAAATGACTGCTGAACATTTCGGAAATATAATATTTCATCACTATCTGTGCTTTATCTTGTGAGTATGTGACTTTAGGACGTCTGAGAGTAGCAGCACTGGTTGGACTGAAAAATAAATGCCATTTCAGTCACCCTTGAAGAGAGATCGGTACTGGCCTCAGAAACATTTTTCTTTAAAGTGGCTTATTTTGGCACAATACTGCTCTAACTTCGGTTCACTGACATAATATCGAGAACACAAATATTGTGATACATAAATATTGTGCCAAAAATATAAATCACAAAATATCATTTTCCTATACATATGAAGGAAAGTACAAAATATCACAAAAAATATCGCTTCACACTAATCTTGTTAAAAAGACAAACACATCAATTTTTAATGGAAATATATAGGTTAAAATAGTAAATATTTAATGTTATAATATATAACATAACTATAATGCAAAGTACATACATTTAAGTAACATTTTATACTGTATATAAATATATACTTACATAAACATACACACAAATATATATATATATGCTTTTATATTTATATATAAATATATATAACATATCACTATTATAAAAATATTTCACATTATAATATTTCTTTTATTTTTTTAATGTATTTATATAAAACGTATATATATGTACATATATATGTATATATAGGTATATCTGTATGAAGAAAACAGTTCAAACCAAATGGAATGAAGCGGCACACAATGCAGGTGATGCGAGTGATTTATTCGCTTGCAAAACAACGCGTTTCAGCCGTAAAGGCCTTTGTCAAGTTACCAGAGTGTAACACGGAAGACATTTAAATAATGTGACGTCATAATAGACATGGTAAAAATACTCTGTAGTGCCGGTTACAACAATATTGTACGTATGTAAACCTCAAAATAAAAATTAAGAAAAAAGCAGCAAATGCGGTTGATAATAAATAACAACCCATAATAAATTACTTTCAAAATCAAAAGCATAATTTCAGAAAAACTGTGTATATATATACACTCATACAGTTAATGTGGTAGGTGTAATTGAATGTATCGGTAAATTGGAATCACATTAATACATTGTGCCATTTCATAAATGCAGCATGATGTTAAAAATGAGAATATGCAAATTGCAAATGCGTTTTACATCATCCCAAAGCGGAGGGAAAAACAATGGTTAATTCTAATGAGCGAAATCACAAGATACATCAAAGATTAGATACCAAGGGAGATGTAATACTAGAAAATGTTGTGTGTCACAGATTGAAATCAAACTGGATATATTGCATACGATACATGCTTCACTAATGTAGAACTCCTAATGGAGTGATACCGTTAAAACCACACTGACAAGACCGATTATATAAACATCTAATTCCATACTTAGGTGTAAAGCTTAAATCAAAATTCGCATAAACCATATCTGAATAAATGTCCATTTCAAACCTTCTCTGTACACTCTGGATAGAGAAAAGGAAAATAACAAAGTTAAAGTGAATAAAGTGGTGACAAAATTAGGATAAAGGCATGATTACTCAAGTATTCATTAGATGCGAAAGCCCCCTATTGAATGAATATACACAATAGCACAAACGCCTGTGATCACATGCAAACAGAAAAACAATGAGCATGGACGTTACGGTCATAAATAGGACAAGCTCGGTGAATCCAAATGGTAACCACCAAGTACGGTACAAATGTCCTACTCTAAAGCACCATGCCACATATAAATCAAAGCATGAGACCACGAATCCTACCTAATGGTAAACATGATAAGTAACAAATGTCTTCCATGGGGCTGAACCTGAGATCAAGTCGATACCACTGTGAATGTGCTGTTGAACTAAAATACATAATGTCGCAAAATTAAATGATGTAAAAATAAGGGGAAGGGAGATAACAGATATTACAGTTACAGAATAATAAAAGGACATGAGTCCAACTTCAGAATTAGGTGGGGCCACGGACAAAGATTAAGGTTTTGGAAGGCAGTGTTTCAAAGACCAATATGGGTAGTTAATTCTTCTTCCCTATTCATGCCAAAGGGCATACTAGTGTTTAGATCAATAATATATCTTGATTCAAGAACACGCAGTTGCTTCTCTCTGTCCACACCATGTATATGTTTAAATATTCTGTCAATACCACAGAAAGTAAGTAGTTTGTTGTTGCTACTGTGTGAATTATAGAAATGCCGTGCTACTGGGTAGCTGAAATCCATATTGGATATCGCCCTTTGATGTTCTAGAATTCATTTATTGAGCTGATGTTTCGTGCTGCCTATGTATCTCATGCCACACGGACACTCCAGTAGATATATAACGTAGTCGGTGGGACATGTGATGAACTTTTTGATGGTTCTCTCTTTTCCATCATGAGTTCTAAAAGTTTTGCAGCTGGTGGTATGTCTGCAAGCTTTGCAAGAGTTACATTTATGGAAACCCTCCTTCAATTGTAGCCAGGTGTTGGTAGGTTGAGTTTGTTGGTAACTCCGAACCAACTTGTCCTTAAGGGACATTGGTCGTCTATAGGTTATAGTCGGTGACTCCCCTACTTTAGTGCCAATTATAGGGTCCACCTTGATAAGGCCCCAATGTTTTTTCAACAGAAATCTAAAGTTGTTAGATTTCACATTGTATGTGGTGATCATGCGTGGGCTGCTGGTACGTGCGTCCCTAACAGGTGAAATATCAGATTTCCCAAAGAGAACCTCAGTTTGTTTCATGTTGCCCAGTTTGTCAGTGGCCTGTTTCAGTATCTTATCCGTGTATCCACGCTGTTTGAATCTTTTAATCATATTCACACTTTCCACATTATAGCCCTTGTCTGTACTACACTTTCTACGTGCACGTAATAACTCCCCGTATGGAATGCTGTTGATCAGGGACGGGGGTGATGACTGTGTGCATGTAATATGGCATTGCCTGCAGTGTCCTTCCGAAACAAAGCAGTGGTGAGTTTGTTCTGATCTACTGTGACTCTGATATCAAGAAAGTCACAAGACGTTTCGCTCATACAGTGAGTGAAACTAAGGTTCAAGTCATTGGTTGACAACACATCGATGAACTCCTCAGCCAACTCCAAACCTCCATCCCAAATGATGAGGAGATCATCGATGTATCTCAACCATAATGGGACATGTTCAGAGTATTTCTTAAGGGCATCTGTCCATACCACCTGCTCCTCCCACCAGCCAAGAAACAAATTCGTAAGGCTGGGGGCGAAGCTGGTGCCCATGGCCGTACCGGATCTCTGCAGATACAATGTTTTGTTGAATAAAAAGATATTTTCTTGTAAACAAAAAAGCATCATTCGTTTTAGCATAAGTGTGTGATTCAGCATACCTAAAGATTGTCGTTGCAGATAATACATACAGGCTTCAACCCCTTTTTGTTGATCAATACATGTATATAATGAACACACGTCAAGAGAAATCATCACATAGCCAGTTTCCCACTTAATGTCATGAATTCTCTTTAGAAATTCAGTTGTATCTTTGCAGTACGATCTAAGATCTAAAACATATGGGGATAGAAAGTAGTCCAAGAAGATAGACGCATTTTCTAGAAGACCATTGTTCGATGACACAATAGGCCTCCCTGGTGGTTTTGGGGGATGTTTATGCACCTTTGGTAACAAATATAGACATGGTACTTTAGGATTGTTATTTTTCAAAGATTTAAATTCGTCATCATCCAGGAGCCCATCCTTCCACCACTCGTTAAGAAGATTATGATATTTAGTTATTGTATCCTCGTATTCCTTCCAACTGATAACTTCATAACAGTTATCGTCATTTAACTGGCGTGTGGTCTCATTGTTATAGTCCTCTGTATTCATTAATACAACATTTCCACCTTTGTCTGATGGTTTAATCGTTATTTTGGAATCCTCCAGGAACAGACAACACCCTCAACAGTAGAAGGAAGATGAAGAGGTCGCGGAAGACCAAGAGGAAAGGCGAAGAACAAAAAGATAAATTAAGAATAACCAGAAGAGGTGGAAGAAAGAAATTTTGGCATAGAAGTACACCTTGCAGTGATACCTGTGACAAGACCATCATTAATCTATCATCGCGAACTCTATCCACCGATGAGGAAACTCTTTTGAAATTGGGATTATCTTTCTGCCCCACTAGTGACTGGAACTATGTAGATACCAGGATTGACCTTTTCCTTTATATAAGGAAACTGAAACTCATGAATTTACATTTAATGGCTAAACACAGAGAAGAACAAAGAACCAATAGGAGTAATATGCAGGTTTCATCACGCTCGCCCACCAATTTTTCTATGGACGAAATTGGAACTATTTTACAAATCCATGAACTGGAAACCGATGGCACACACAACAGTGATGAACCCACTGGGATCCAATTGCAGACTTTGGGGTTTACTGTGGATACCGTTCCAAGAAGCGGTTTTAAAATGAAATCGAAATTCAATCCCAATGTTGCCCATGACAACATTGAGGCATTTCACTCCGTACTAACACATGAACTGGCCAACTTGAGAAATGATCACAATTACCGCATTAAGGACAATCTCACGAAGAAACAGAGAGAGGCACTCAAAGGTTTGCTGGAGGAATCCAAAATAACGATTAAACCATCAGACAAAGGTGGAAATGTTGTATTAATGAATACAGAGGACTATAACAACGAGGCCATGCCAGTTAAATGACGAAAACTGTTATGAAGTTATCAGTTGGAAGGAATACGAGGATACAATAACTAAATATCATAATCTTCTTAACGAGTGGTGGAAGGATGGGCTCCTGGATGATGACGAATTTACATTTTTGAAAAATAGCAATGCTAAAGTACCATGTCTATATTTGTTACCAAAGGTGCATAAACATCCCACGAAACCACCAGGGAGGCCGATTGTGTCATCGAACAATGGTCTTCTAGAAAATACGTCTATCGTCTTGGACTACTTTCTATCCCCATATGTTTTAGATCTTAGATCGTACTGTAAAGATACAACTGAATTTCTAAAGAGAATTCATGACATTAAGTGGGAAACTGGCTTTTTGATGATTTCTCTTGACGTGTATTCATTATATACATGTATTGATCAACAAAAAGGGGTTGAAGCCTGTATGTATTATCTGCAACGACAATCTTTAGGTATGCTGAATCACACATTTATGCTAAAACGAATGATGCTTTTTTGTTTACAGGAAAATATCTTTTTATTCAACAAAACATTGTATCGGCAGAGATCCGGTACGGCCATGGGCACCTGCTTCGCCCCCAGCCTGGCGAATTTGTTTCTCGGCTGGTGGGAGGAGCAGGTGTATGGACGGATGCCCTTGAGAAATACACTGAACATGTCCCATTATGGTTGAGATACATCGATGATCTCTTCATCATTTGGGATGGAGGTTTGGAGTTGGCTGAAGAGTTCATCGATGTGTTGTCAACCATTGACTTGAATCTTAGTTTCACTCACTGTATGAGCGAAACTTCCTGTGACTTTCTTGATATCAGAGTCACAGTAGATCAGAACAAACTCACCACTGCTTTGTTTCGGAAGGACACTGCAGGCAATGCCCGATTACATGCACACAGTCATCACCCCCTGTCCCTGATCAACAGCATTCCGTACGGGGAGTTATTACGTGCACGTAGAAATTGTAGTACAGACAAGGGCTATAATGCGGAAAGTGCGAATATGATTAAAACATTCAAACAGCGTGGATACACGGATAAGATACTGAAACAGGCCACTGACAAACTGGGCAACATGAAACAAACTGAGGTTCTCTTTGGGAAATCTGATATTTCACCTGTTAGGGACGCACGTACCAGCAGCCCACGCATGATCACCTCATGCAATTTGAAATCTAACAACTTTAGATTTCTGTTGAAAAAACATTGGGGCCTTATCAAGGTGGACCCTATAATTGGCACTAAAGTAGGGGAGTCACCGACTATAACCTATAAACGACCAATGTCCCTTAAGGACAAGTTTGTTCGGAGTTACCAACAAACTCAACCTACCGACACCTGGCTACAATTGAAGGAGGGTTTCCATAAATGTAACTCTTGCAAAGCTTGCAGACATACCACCAGCTGCAAAACTTTTAGAACTCATGATGGCAAAGAGAAAACCATCAAAAAGTTCATCACATGTACCACCGACTACGTTATATATCTACTGGAGTGTCCTTGTGGCATGAGATACATAGGCAGCATGAAACATCAGCTGAAGAATCGAATTCTAGAACATCAAAGGGTGATATCCAATATGGATTTCAGCTACCCAGTAGCACGGCATTTCTATAATTCACACAGTAGCAACAACAAACTACTTACTTTCCTTGGTATTGACAGAATATTTAAACATATACGTGGTGGGGACAGAGAGAAGCAACTGTGTGTTCTTGAATCAAGATATATTATCGATCTAAACACTAGGATGCCCTTTGGCATGAATAGGGAAGAAGAATTAAATACCCATATTGGTCTTTGAAACACTGCCTTCCAAAACCTTAATCTTAGTCCGTGACCCCACTTAATTCTGAAGTTGGACTCATGTCCGTTTATTATTCTGTAACTGTAATATCTGTTATCTCCCTTTTTTTACATATTTTTACATCATTTAATTTTGTGACATTATGTATTTTAGATGAACAGCACATTCACAGTGGTATCGACATGATCTCAGGTTCAGCCCCATGGAAGACATTTGTTACTTATCATGTTTACCATTAGGTAGGATTCATGGTCCTGTGCTTTGATTTATATGTGGCATGGTGCTTTAGAGTAGGACATTTGTACCGTACTTGGTGGTTACCATTTGGATTCACCGAGCTTGTCCTATTTATGACCGTAACGTCCATGCTCATTGTTTTTCTGTTTACATGTGATCACAGGCTATTGTGCTATTGTGTATATTCATTCAATAGGGGCTTTCGCATCTAATGAATACTTGAGTAATCATGCCTTTATCCTAATTTTGTCACCACTTTATTCACTTTAACTTTGTTATTTTCCTTTTCTCTATCCAGAGTGTACAGAGAAGGTTTGAAATGGACATTTATTCAGATATGGTTTATGCGAATTTTGATTTAAGCTTTACATCTAAGTATGGAATTAGATGTTTATATAATTAGTCTTGTCAGTGTGGTTTTAACATTATCACTCCATTAGGAGTTCTACATTAGTGAAGCATGTATCGTATGCAATATATCCAGTTTGATTTCAATCTGTGACACACAACATTTTCTAGTATTACATCTCCCTTGGGATCTAATCTTTGATGTATCTTGCGATTTCGCTCATTAGAATTAACCATTGTTTTTCCCTCCACTTTGGGATGATGTAAAACGCATTTGCAATTTGCATATTCTCGTTTTTAACATCATGCTGCATTTATGAAATGGCACATTGTATTAATGTGATTCCAATTTACTGATACATGCAATTACACGTACCACATTAACTGTATGAGTGTATATATATACACAGTTTTTCTGAAATTATGCTTTTGATTTTGAAAGTAATTTATTTTGGGTTGTTATTTATTATCAACCGCATTTGCTGCTTTTTTCTTAATTTTTATTTTGAGGTTTACATACGTTCAATCATGTTGTAACCGGCACTACAGAGTATTTTTACCATGTCTATTATGATGTCACATTATTTAAATGTCTTCCGTGTTACACTCTGGTAACTTGACAAAGGCCTTTACGGCTGAAACGCGTTGTTTTGCAAGCGAATAAATCACTCACATCACCTGGATTGTGTGCCGCTTCATTCCTTTTGGTTTGAACTGTTTTCTTCACAATTGTGGTTTCTGCCACCATGGCTGGCACCGGCACCTTTTGGCAGGCGTGCGGCGTTTGGCGGTCACTTCCCCAGGTATATGTGTATATATACATACATAAAATAATTATCACATTAAATGGAAAAAAAACATTTGTTAAACATAATTAAAAAATATATAAATAATTACATATATGTGTATCCAAATAATGTAAAAAAATCATATAAATATTTCCACATAAACAAATAATATTACATATATTTAAACAATATTAAAAAAGTACTAACATCTTTGAAAATAGATATTCTATTTCTACTGTGATAGAGTACAGTCCTCCAGTCTGTGCAACAGTAGGGAAAGTGTTGGACACCAGAGGAGTAAAATTTACTATTCCCACTTTAGTCTGTGCAACTCTAAAGAAAGCGTTGGACACAAAAGGGTTAAAATGTACTATTCCTACTCCAATCTGTGCAAAAGCAGGGAAAGTGTTGGACTCCAAAGGGGTCAAATGTACTATTTCCACTCCAGTCTGTACCACAGTAGGGAAAGCGTTGGACACCGGAGGGGTAAAATTTACTACTTCCACTCCAATCTGTGCAACAGTAGGGAAAGCGTTGGACTCCAAAGGGGTAAAATCTACTATTCCCACTCTACTCTGTGCAGCAGTAGAGAGAGTAGTTCACTTCAAACAAATAACATATTTTAACAACTCTATTAATTAACCAAAAATATAAAAATTCTTTATGTAAAATTATATGTCTAAATTAAAAGAAAAAAAACACATTATATAATTCTTACAATGTTCAATAATTATCTTGAACTAAAACAAATATTATTAATTGAATTAAAATGCCACACTATATTCCAACAAACATAACAGCCAACAATTAAAATGTAATTGAAATAAAAAGTATAACACAATTAAACATATTAAGTAATAAATAAAACAAATATTAATGAATGAATAAATAATTTTAAATGTACTATTACTTAAAAACTTCCGACCCTATTTTCCTACAAACACAACAAAACACACCTAATATGAAACATAAAAATGTTAATTAATAAATAATTTATAAAATTATCGATAAATTGAATATTTCAATAAAAATGAATAATTAATTAGCAATTCATTATTACTTATTTAACTTCCCACCCTATTTCTCTACAAACTAAACAAGACATACCTAAAATGTAACTTAAAAATATGATAATTACAAAATTTACATAACTATTTAGCAACTAAATAATGAATCATTAATTAATAATTAATTTTCATTAAATGATTTCTTTATTACCTTCTCACCATGTACCCCAGCAACCTGCACCTAAAATATAACTTACACAGATATAATAATTACAAAATGTATATAATTAATTATTAATTAAGCAATTAATAATAAATCAATAATTAATTATTAGATAACCATACTTAATTAACTTCCCACCCTTCACCCCTACAAACCCAAGAACCCACACCTAAAATATAACTTAAAAATATATCAATGACACAATTTATATAATTAACTATCAATTAAATAATTAATTAACTTCCCACCCTGTACCCCTACAAACCTCACAACCTGCTACAACACTATAAATTACAATTAACAATTCAATTTCATTTAAAAATAAATAAAAATTACAAACTATATTTAAAAACATTAACAACAATTAAACAGAGAATTTATAACATATACAATCAAAGTCTAAACTCAAATACATAAAGATAATTAAAAAACAATATTTTTACAACTATATTTTGTAAACGATATTAACAACACAGATATTTTTGACAACGATATTACTTTAAAAAATCAATATTTTTGTAAATATATTTCTGCAGCACGATATTTCTGTATCCTGATATTAAAAACTCGATATTTATGTGACTTGATATTTATGACTAAATATTTTGTTCAAATACCCTAACTTCATATCCAGTGGCTGAAAATTAAGGGCAGTGTGAATGAGAATAATATCTGGGATATATCTGCTGGGAGACATCCAACAAAGGGGCCGATTACGATGGCGGACGGACTTCCGTCCATCCGCCATCGTGCCGGGGCTTGGGACCGTCCGCCAGTAATGTGGCGGTCCAACCATTGAGATTATGATGCAACTGCCACCGTGGCGGTCGCATCGTGTATCTCTGACATTGCGGCCGGTGCTGCTGGCTGCAGCACCCGCCGCAATGTCCGAAATGCACTGTTTGGATTTCCCTGCACTACGTGGCAGGCACCACACGGTGCCTGCCACCTGGTGCAGGGAAATGAGTGCACACCCACCTCACCCAACACAAGGGGGGCCCGCTACGGGCCCTCAAATGCAATACCCACCAGCCTGTGAATATCGGTTACACCGCCATACACCGGCTGGTGGGGAGGCAGCATCGTAATATGGCGGACGGTGCCTGCTAGGCACCGCCACCATATTGTTGATGCAGGGTGGGTCCGCCAGGAAATTGTAATGATTGCCTGTGGCGGACAGACTTTGCGTCCGCCAGCACACCGCCTGCCATTGTAATTTGGCGGGCGGAGAAGTACTTTATGATGGCGATGAAACCGCCACCGGCAGGCTGCCAGTGGCGGTTTCACCGCCATCGTAATGACCCCCATAGTTCACAGATCTCACCTTTGTTTTAATTAATGTGAGCAGCTAACTACCTTCTGTTTTGGAGCCGTGCATGAGTCTAGCAGAAAGAGATCTCTGGATTCATCCAGTAAAGGATATCTTCTTTATTAAATATGAATCCAACAAATTAGTGCTGTGCATGAAGTGCAATAAAGAACTAATCTTACATTATTCCTTTTCACTATATCTGGAAGATTGCTTCAGTCGCCTCACTCCAGTTTTAAGAAATCTCTTTTAGATGCACAAGTATCATTTTAAAAACTCTCCCTCACTGACACCATTGGTTGCATGTGAAAAGACTGGAGTATTGTGCACAGCTTTACACCCTCCTACCTTGACTTTCCATCTCCCCAGAGTAGTGAGACTTCTCCAACGAGTTTGCTACGGATCGGTTGGTCCAGATACAATCTTGGCAGAAAGCCCCAGTGTGCCTCCAAGAGGCACCATTTTGTGTGTTTTAGCTCTTCATTTTTCTTTAAGAGGTTATGTGTGGTACAGCCATGGAGGCATGATTAATTGCAACCATACATGTAACAACCGTTTCTGCCTAATCTGTTCCACTGTTCATCTAGTCTATTTCACCGTGGGGAACAATGCATTATACTCTTCTCCTCTGACTTTCCTTCCCCCCCACTAGTGAGACTTCTCCAACGATTTTCCCATAGATTGATGGATTCAGGTGCAATTTTAGCCCTAAGCCCTGTTGTGCAGCCAAGAATTTCCATTGAGTGTGTTAGCCTTCCAGCTTCTTTAGAAGGCGATATCAAGGCAGCTAAGAATTGTATATGTCCTGCTGTACTGTGCAGCAGAGACAGGCAGCTGGCCCCCTGCCTGCATGCCAAATACAAGGCAGTCCACACACAAACGCCACCAGCTGTTAGCCATGATGTTCTGTCTCCCGCACACGCAGATGAGCACAGTTTCAGGAGCTGCTCCCCTGATTTCGTCTCTTCATGCCATAACTCAAAGGTTGCTACCCATGGGCAGACAGAGCCATCAGGGCAAAACATGTATACCATCCTATGTGTCAACCAAAGGTTACCTCTTTTGAAAATTTAAAAGCGGTAAACGTCCATTGAATCAAAGTGTTGCTATGCAATGTTAGAATTGCGTTTCAACACCACTTTCAAGTAGCAGAACTGTTATTTTAATTTGACCTCAGAATTCTTTTTTTCATGGAGACTTGGCTCATGGAAGACTATTTCCCCAAACTTGATGATCTATTCCCCTTACCCTGACTAGAAGCAAGGGTCCCTATTTGGACAAAGGTACCTACCTCTGCCAACTAAAGACCCCCATTTCTAACACCCCCAATTATCAAATCTATAAACGAGACAGAAGCAGAAGGCCAGGAGGGAGTGTTACAGTTATCAGATCACCAGTCTCTTGGAGTTCATTTCAGGTATTTCAATGTCCCTCAGGACATCAAGTCACTCTTGTTCTCCCTTAAACTACAGAAAAAACCTTCAACTTTGCCCTGGTCTAGTGATCTGCCTCCACCTCCCAACAGGAATGCTCATAGAAAAGCTGGTCAATAATGCAATCTTAAACGTATTGGGAGATTGTAATCTTTGGCTCTGCCAAAAGGGAATCACCATTTCCCAGTATTTTCACCTTTCCTGGGAAATAACATGCAGGTTTTGGTGCTTATTGCACTATTATCTGCATGTCTCATTAAATACAGGTTGCTTAGGTCGTTTTTCCCCATTTAAAATCCGGCAGGTTTGGACTGCCGAAATTTAATGGAGTTTGCCAACTTTATCGCACTATGTAAATAAGGGCGCAATAAACATTACAGTAAGTATAACTGCAATTCCAGAGAAAACAGGTGTAACAATTATAGCTATGCAGCTAGTCCATGAACTGAACTAGGCCCTTAGAAGAAATACTAGCTTTTAATTCTATTTTAACGAAGTGGATTCAATCAATCAATCAATCAGGCATTTGTTGAGCGTGGCTACTCACCCGTAAGGGTCTCAAGGCGCTGGGGTGGGGGGGGGTGCAGGTTCCAGACCATCAAGGAGGGGGTCTGTCAAAGAGCCAGGTTTGGAGGTTTCTTGCGAAGATGGGGAGCGATGTTGTCTGTCTGAGGTGGAGCGGAAGGGAGTTCCAGGCTCTGGCCGCGAGGAAGGAGAAGGAGTGGCTTCCCGATCTGGTCTTTCTGATGCGGGGGACCACGGCGTAGGAGAGCTGGACTGGTCGTAGGGTCCTTTGAGGTGCGTGGAATTTGAGTCAGCTGTTCAGGTATGCTGGTCCGGTGTCGTGGATGGCCTTGTGTGCGTGGGTGAGCATCTTGAAGGTGACTCCAGCCTCGATGGGGAGCCAGTGGAGTGTGCGCAGGTGCTGGGAGATGTGGCAGTGTCTTGGCAGGTTGAGGACCAGTCTTGCGGCGGCGTTCTGGATGTTATGTAGCTTGCGGGTGAGGTTTTTGTTTATTCCGGCGTAGAGTGCATTGCCGTAGTCGAGTCTGCTGGTGACCAGGGCGTGAGTGACGGTCTTTCTGTGTTCGAGGGGGATCCATTTTAAGGTCTTAACTAGGGGGCGGAGGGTGTGGAAGCAGGAGGACGAGACGGAGTTGATCTGGCGGTCCATTAGAGGATGGTATTCAGAAATAATCACCTCCTCAGTGCTGGTAGCACCCAATTTCTAGATAAAAAGTTTTTTCCGAGCAAATGTGCCAACAGTTGATGTATCGTAGATAATTATTAAGTAGTTCTCGTGTACATGATGTGAGTGCTATCAATTCAAGTTGCAAACCTGCATTCTGTAAAGTATTATCACATCATCTGTATTTCAAAATGTGAGTTATTCCCTCATCTTTCTGGAGATGGTCTCGCCATCTCCAGGTAAACGGGGATGTTGGCCAAAAACATGTTAAATAGGTTTGGGGCCAGTTGGCAACCTTGCTTTAGGTACTAAAGGATAAACCCCTGTTAACTTCTACGGGTTCCACATCAGTGATATCAACCGAGGTATTTGTGTGAGGAAACCTTACAATACACAGAGGGTCTCAATGCATGCCAACATCATTGAGTAAAGGCTTTAACAGATTTCAATTTATTGAATTGAACTCACATTTAAAATTTTAAATGCCCCAAAAGGCGTTCCTTTGCAGCACCGAGATCTTTTTATATCCAGCCATTTTTTAGTAAAGAAGTGATTCATGGTTGATCTCAAGTGTCTATAACTGGTGGGATTTGTTGGTAGTATTTTTTAAACTCCCACCCATACCTCTATCCAATGTACACTTCATTCAGCAACAATCTTGCTCTTTAGGTTCATTAACCAATGCTTTTCTTGACCACAAACATATACCATCCTTCGAGCAATATCTGGAGTTAATACCTTCTTCCTTAGCCAAGAGTTTATATTTACGATTTTGTTTTGGAACTCTTCCTTTAAGATCTTTCACCCATAAATAGGGCAAAGAACAGGAACCCATGGCTTGTCCTATGTGTGAACAGGGCAATGAGAACGAATCGTATTTATTGTTCTTCTGCCCAGAATATTCGATGGCTCGTCATAAGTGGATCCTCCCCATATTTCGTGACCTGGGAATAACTTGATACCTGGACACCTCTTTTAAAAGTTCTTTAGCTGTAAGTAAATTTCTAGAGGCATCCTGGCACAACTGAAGAACAATCTTAAAAGCCGCTGGGCAATGAACTATGAAATTATTTTTAGATTTTTTTAACATTCATAAACCTTGAATATTGTTTTATATTTATACCTTGGCATTTGATTTATGCGATGTGACCCATATTTATTTTATTACTCCTTTTGCTATGTGCCCATAGCACTTACCTATAATTGCACTGTTTCTGAAGCACGGGACACTTTACTTCTTGGTACGACTTAACCGCTTTTGGTGCTGTGATCTACTATTATTTTAGGCAATTGGATGTATGTTATGTGTTTTTTAAATATTTCTATGTATGATCTAGTTCTAATGCTAATCTGTATAAAGATTTGCCCTGTATGCAATCACCCTACCCCGAAAGGCGGCCTTAAAAGCTTCCTAGACCATAAAACCCGATGCTGTATTAATATTTTCCTTGTAAAACCATTGTATGAATTCAATGAATTCAGGAGTTTCAGTGATCCAATTTTGATCCGCGAGCCATACTTTATCAAAATACCATCTACTGTTATGTTTTTTTGGGTTGGGTAGATATATAACCAGGGAGACTAGAGAATGGTCTGAAAATGAATTGGAAAAAATAGTTTATTTATCAAAAACAAATCCAGACGGGAGGCTGTTTTATGTCTAGCTGAGACGCAGGTAAACTGAGCAAGGGCTAGGTGGTCGAGGCGCCATGGATCAATAAGGTGAAATCTTCTTTCATAGCTCTTAACAATCTAGCTGTCTTTGGTTTTAGTTGTTTTTTACCCATATTTGATGTATCCAAACCCAGGTCTTGAATGAAATTAAAATCGCCTCCCATTAGTATAATACCCTGGGCATTTATTAACAAATCATAGATCTTATTCAGAGGCCCAGTATCGTCAAAAATAGGCCCATAGTAATTCAGCAACACAAGGTCTACACCATTAACTGAAACCTCAATCCAGATCCACCTTGCACCTGCATCTCGGATCACTTTTCCAAGCTCCCAATCTCGAGCGGAAGAGAGTAAAATAGCCACCCCCCGAACCGCAGAATGTGTCGAGGCAAAGTATGAATGAGCAAATTTCTTTGGGAGCGTAAAATTAGGGGAATTAGATTTCAGGTGGGTCTCTTGAAGAAAAATCACCCACGGGGAAAAAGAGGCAATCCAGTTTAACATTGCTCCTCTTTTCCGTGCATTCGAAAAACCATTTAAATTACATGAGATTACTTTCATTGGTTTATAAAACTAGACAGCATAAGATCCAAGGACTTCAGAATGCTGTGGATCAAGCAAGGTTAGAACTTATGTCTAGGCCCTCAGGAAACCCCGAGGAAGAAATTCCGTGGCAGGACTTAACAATGGCAAAGGATCAATTAAAAAAAAATGTTATTCTGGAAGAGATCTCGGGAAGTAATGCATTCCAACAGAAGGTGGACGAAGAAAGTCAACACATAGGCAAATTCTTAGCCTGGTCAACAAAAACGCAACAGAGGAGGTAACTAATTTCACAAATAAGGGACTCCAGTACCGCCAATCTGATTACCAACATAGACAGAATTGCGGAAATCTTTGTGTCACATTTTGAGCAAATATATGCGGAGACCCAGCTAGTTATCACCCAGGCCCTTGAGGACTATTTTAGCTCAGTCCAGCTACCCATAGTTACTGAGGACGAGTGTAAGGTTCTGGCCGAACCGATTACATCTATATAACTCAGGGATACTATAAAAGCAATGGCTAGTGCGAAGGCAAGTGGTAATGATGGGATACCAATTGAAGTTTATAAGGTGTTCATAGATGAACTTTTCCCCATGTTAGGGGTCGATTCCGATTCGGGCCGGAAATTTCTCCGACCGAGCCGGACCCGGAGAGATTTCCGACCGAATCGGACCCGTGCAGTCCGACCGAACGAGTACGATGCGGCCGTATGTTATCGGACTCGAGTCGGTCGGACTCCCATTGAAGTCAATGGGAGCCGGTCGTACAACGCGTACGCGGGCTCCCATTGACTCAATGGGTGCGAGTCGGACAAGGGTGCCCCCTACAGCGGGTACGCGGCGAAGCGATTCGTGCCGTACACGCACAGGTAGGGGGGACCCATGGGTCCCCCTGTGTGCGACTCGCGCAGCTACGCGTACTGGGGGGTCCGACACGGACCCCCAAAGTACGGCTCCGACAGCTCTTTCGAGCCGGAGTGCGCGGCTCGGTCGGACTGCTCTCGGCGCGCATCGTACTTACCCGGCCGGGAAACGTCTCCATTGCGCGGTGCGAGTCGAGTCCGAGCGAGTCGGTCGGAGCGGTTCGAGCCGGGAGCGAATCAGTCGGAGCGGTCGGGACGCCCGGACGAGTCGGTCGGCGATTTCGCATCGTACTCGCTCAGCCGGCCCGCGTACGGTTCGGTCGGGAAACAGGGCTCCGAATCGGATCCGGTAAAGCCGAATCTGATTCGGAGCACTACCGGCCGAGATCGGAATCGACCCCTTAGTGTCTTTGTATAATCAGATTATGGATGGGTTGCCTGTCTCTGATAGATTTAAGGAAGCAGTTGTGATCACTATCTTGAAAAGGATAAGGATCCGACGGATCCAAGCTCCTATCGTCCAATTAGTCTACTAAACGTGGACTACAAGCTTTTCATGAAAATTTGGGCAAATAGGATCTCAGGATGTGCGCAACACGTAATACATGCGGACCAAACAGGGTTTTTACCTGGCAGATCAATGGCGGCAAATACTTTTTATTTGATTCAAGCTATTGACTATTTTTCAGCCAGGAAGGACAGAGCAGCTATTTTAATGATGGATGCGGAAAAGGCATTCAATCTGGTGGATTGTCAGGCCCTTTTTTTATCCTCCAGAAGTTTGGCTTTCCATCCCGTCTGATAGAGATGCTAAGGCAAACCTATATGGGGGCAACTGCAAAAATAATCATAAACGCAGAGCAGGAAGGTGAAGTACTGATAAGACGGGGGACTAGGCAGGGCTGCCCCCTTTCCCCCCTTTTATTCTTGCTTTTTATAGAGCCACTGGCAATAAAGATCCAAACTAACACGTCAATCTTGGCTCTCCTACCAGGAATGACAAAAATAAAAAAATTTGCAGATGATCTGCAAAATTATTTTATATTTGAACCCAGAGAGGGCAAATATCCAGTTGGTGCTCTGGGAAATTCAAGCATTTACAGAATTAGGGGGGTATAAGGTCAATCAGTCCAAAACGGAGCTTCTCCTATTTAATTCATGAGAGGCCGATCTTCCTGAAGGGCTAAAAGTTCTGCCATTAAGTCCTATTAGATATCTGGGCCTATTTGTCTCAGCAGATTTCTCCCAACTGTTTCATTTAAACTACATAAAAACGCTCAACCAAATTAAAAATCTTTTAGAAAAATGGTCACTTTTACCTCTGTCAATAGTTGGCCGAGTCTCTTTAGTGAAAATGTCGATTCTTCCCCTGCTGATATTCCTGTTTCTAAATCGTCCTCTAAAAATACAGATTTCATATTTTAACGAAGTAGACAAAATTTTATGGGAGTTTGTATGGGCAAAAAAAAGCCCTGGATCAAGCTATCTATTCTTCAACTAGACGTCGAGCAGGGGGGACTTGCATTACCTCACCTATCTACCTATTATCAAGCTGCGTTGATCAGTTTATTAACGCAGCTGGCTGCCCCCGCTTCGAAATTTGATAACTTTTTTTTTAATCTTATGTTAATAGAAAGTGCAATCATGTTACCAGCATTTCTGCACACTGCGAAGCTACCTAAAAAGACAAAGTACAAGTTGTGAATACAATTGCTAACCATATACAACGGTTCCATAAAGATTACAACATTCCATTATGCCACGCATTTACTTCCCTCAAAAGACTGTGAGTTGTGGGGTCTCCAGGTTTCACAAAAGTTACTGCAGTCCTATAATAGGCTAGGATTTTGTAAACTGGGAGATTTCTACAATGGTAACAATCTGACATTGTGGGAGGCATTCGCATTACATTGTGCACCTCAGAGGGGCGATCTCTGGTTACGTTTTAAACAGATAACTTATTTTCTCATAAATAAGTATAAAATAATCAACGAGAGGAAAGAATAATTCTAAAAGCAGCCCTAGAGTTGAATCTAAGTGGTATTGGTAATTGGTATTGATTACTACGACAGGGTTCGAACAAGAATCTCGTTGAGGCAATGTTTTCAAAAATTGCTCAGGAAACTAACTGCTGGTTTAATATTAAGGAATGGCAACGAGGGTGTGAATTTGGGAATAAGGCATTGAGGGCGGCAAATTTTAAGAGGATGTTCTTCCTTTCGAGGTGGCTGGTGTATTATACCCCCTCAGACTACACAAATGATTTCCATCACTTCCGAACAAATGTTTTAGATGAAATCTGGTGGGGGTAGGCGATTGGACGCACATATTCTTTACATGTCCCAAACTACAACATTTCTGGGAAGATGTGTTTAGATTCATTAGGGATTGAATGTCTATGGCTATTTTACCCTCATCACCGCTGGCCCTTTTTGGCTTTTCTCACGCAATTAGTCAGCTGCCAACGTATAGGCAATATTTTGTTTTTGTTGCTATAGCGGTAGCCAGATCTCTGGTGTTGCAAAACTGGAGATCTCAGAAGGTGCCTATAATGGGACAGTGGCTCCCCAAGTTAGCCCGGACCTACCAATTTGAAGAGGCATATGCAAAAAGGGTAGGGGCGCTTCGTAGATTCAAGACAACTTGGGAGGGCTATGCTCGGGTTTCAGGCTTAGATGAAAATGTATAAGACAGGCTATTTTTTGGGTAAAGAAGGAATGTGTGGTTTTATTCCATGTCGTGTCTGCTTTTCAATTGTTGAACCGAGGCCAGTTTGCAGCATGTTTCTTCCCTGTGTTGGGCTTTTTAGAATGCTGGTTATACTATATGTGAATCTATTTATTGTCTACTGAATTATAAATTTGGGTATTATGAAAGTTTGTTCCTTTTTTATATACCATGTTTACCATGTCTACTATGTCTGCTATCTACGTTCAATAAAAAAAATGCTAATGTGTAATCTGCATCTTTCTTGGCTTGCATTGCATTGCTTGTAAAGCACATGTCACTTTGCATCTTTTATACCTTGGCTTGACTTATTCACCTCCGGGGTTGTATAATGCTGTTTAACTAAGCAATTGGCATGTATGTTTTGTGTCTTTTTAACTATTTTAAACACATGATGCAGCTTCTAATGTTTCATGGATGTATACTTTGATGGTTGTAATAACCGAATAAAGTTTATATATATATATATATAAAGTGATTCATGGTTGATCTCAAGTGTCTATAACCGGTGGGATTTGTTGGTAGGATTTTTTGAACTCCCACCCATACCTCTATCCAATGCACACTTCATTCAGCAACAAGCTTGTTCTTTAATCCAACAAATCATGAAGCAGACATTAGCAGAGTAAATAAGTCAGAAATGTCCATTACATCAATTTTCTGGGATATACACCATCTGGGTAACTTGTTTAAAGTAGGAAAACAAAACAGTACCAAACCTAATTAAATGGTTTTTAAAAGCCTCATTTGAAATTCCACCTTGGCCCATGACTTTGCCCTTTTCAAAGCTTTTAAAATCTGCATAATTTCCTTCTTCCCTTATGAGTTTGCTGGATTGTCAAAAGATGGACTTCTGTCATACTGGGAGCTAAGAAAAGATTTCCAGTGTTCAAATAGCTTTTTTCATTACCTTCAACTTTTGTACTTTAAAAGATCGCAAATTTCAAGTACAAAGAAAGGTATTTCTACTTGGTAAAAGAGAAATCACAAGGATCATTTTCTGTTCAAACCTGAGAATATTGCATGCCCCACTGGACTGCGCTCAAGTTTAACATCATTCTCTGTTGTGGAGGCAGGCGGATGTTATAATGGCCAACATTCACTGATCTGTAAAGGCCATCAGAGGACAGCTGCCAGTTTGCAATGTCAAAAAGAGCAGGTGAATCTCCATTCTCATCGAAAGACACCTCTTCCCCATAAACATCAATGAAGTGGACACTTTTCACAAACGGGAGAAGTTGCTGTGTTAAAAACAAGCACAAACATTTTAAAATCACATTTACAGTTTCTGGGATTTACACATTTAACCTAAGCAGTATTATCAGGAATTGACTTATATGGTAGTCCACACATATACTAGCTACCAGTAATATGCAGTGCTACACGTTCTTTTTCTTCCTCTCGGTCCACGCATACGCGAGGAAGCAAATACAGGTTTGTAGTCATTTCTTACCTTAAGTAAATAGTTCTTCCTTTTCTAATTTTTATGATCGAGCCCCTTTCCGTATAGCTTCCATGTCCCTGCAGGCAACACTGTAACTATCAATCCAGAAAAATAAAATGCGCCCAGGGTTAAACAGAGTAGCAGAGTGGAAGTGAGGCGAGGAGAGTACAAATAGGGCGGGGAGAAGACTGGGATATGAAAGCCTAGAACTTAGAGAAAGGAAGATTACAAACAAATAACTGAGGGGCATATTCTCAAGGAGTTATCGCCGATTTATCGGCACTTTAGCGCCACAAAAGTGACGATAGACTTATCGCCCTATTCACAAGCTGGTGCAAACTGCCGACTTCGCCAGTTTTCCTGCGATAGCTGCCGCAAAACACATCGCCACGGATGAGAGCGACAACTAACGCTAATGATATGCAGAGTAGGCGTTCCCGTGCAAAAACACACGAAAACACCACTTCGCGATATTCTCAACGACCAGCCAGATCAGCGATGCGATCCGAAAACAGGCGATAAGGCGCGTTAGCAGCAGGGATTCAACACCTGCCTTTTACTGGTGTTAAGCTGGACTACAACCTGCAGTATGAAAGGGAGCCCAGCCTAGAGCCACATCTGAAGACCAACAGATGCCATGGAGACAATGATCATGCAGGCTGGAGACCCAAGATGGCCACAACACCCACCGCAACCACCCCCCGGACCCTCCCCCCCAGGTCATGAAGTCCAGTAGTCAACGGTAGTGGAAAAACAGAACTTTATTACAAATACATAAACAACAAGACGAAAAGCTCAGCCACGCGTTCCATTCCCAACGGGGAACTTCACCAGGACAACGTGTGGATCCAATAAACTGCAAATGCTGCAGGAACTCCCCAATACCATTCCATATCCCGAAATCAGTAGTCAGAAACCTGTTGGAGAAATGGTGACAATGCTCAAGCGTCCTCATAGTCACAAACGTAATCTGGTACAGTGTATTGCACTTGGACAAACCGGAATGCATACAGGTATGATGAATCCAGTCCAAATATACTGTAACAGAAGTCCGTGAGCTCGTAACCTCCGCAGGAAAAGAAAAGGAAGGTTACGACCACACAAGCATCTGTTACGGTCTCATTATGCAGGATTCATCATACCTGTAAACATCACGGTTTGTATCATCTTGATACCCCTGCACCTTCACTTCCCCCACACTGTGCATGAACAGCTGGAGACCATGCAAGGGAATTATGCCATAGCTGCCTTACCGCACGTGTCGGGGGCAATTGACTGTACACATGTACCACTTGTGCCCCCTGCCGACCCTGCACACAATTACCGCTACAGAAAGCACATGCATTCCATCAATGTGCAGGCAATAGTGGGCCACCGGGGACAGTTCACCAATGTCGTCGCCAACTTCACAGGCAGTGTGCATGATACATACATCTTTCGACAGTCCATCATCAACCATCGCTTCCAGGATGGCACCTATGGCAATGCACTGCTCATTGGTAAGTACTAACTGAACACAACACACACCTCAACTCCACAATCACACAACTCACAACTGTGGGAGAGCACACGTAAGAAAATCACATACAACATGCCAACCAACATGCACAACTACCAGACACGACAACACAAGTAACCGTGGTAACAGGGGCCAGACATGTAGACAAACCATCCACAAAGGCAGAGCCCCTCTGCCACACAATTCCAGAATGTGGGGAGAGGTGGGAACCAAGAATGTGCGAAGGAGGCAAGTGACCCAGCAATAAGAAAGGACACAATGCCAAGTGAGGCGGAGATGTGCTGGACAGACTGCAGTATGCAGAGCACAGACATGTCCATGTGGACATCTACTGCTGGTGTTTGCAGTGTAGTGGACAGTGGACGCAAACAGGTGACCCCAGGCAGTGTAGAAGACCTTGGACATGTAGCCATGTGGCCCCCCCTGTAAGCCTGAGCAGAGCGGCCTTGGCCGGCGTGTGTCGGGAATAAATAGCCCGGGTCCCTGGGCATGGTTCAGTGACGGGATGGCCACCACAGTAACTACTGCGTATGTCTCTGTGTCCGCCATATCGTGACCATAAGCCTACACACACGTGCCCGACCACATTCAATGGCTGTATTCACACTGGAGACGAGGTGACTATGTCCCAAGCCCACCCGAGCACATCTCGTCAGCGCATGCAGGGTCGTGTCTGCCAGGATGGCGCCCCCCACCCAGCCACAAGGCCGCTGCCATGACCGGTGGTGCCTGCACAATCCTGTGCACCTGCTGCACCCCAGCCCTGGTCCCCAAGCCGGTCCGCTGCCCAGCGATGACTGCCCGCCCCTGCACACCCAGGCCTCAATGCTCACCTGCCGCCACCGGCGTGTCTCCAAGACGGCCCTCCACGTGCCAGTGCAACCTCCTCAGCCGATCGCTGGATTCCGCGCCACAGGCCCCCAGCGCACCCTGCAGCACCGCACCGCGGAGTCATGTGTGTGCTGACTGCTGCCTGCGCGTACACTGCGGTCCAGCAGGGCTCACAATTCTAATCGAGTCTTGATTTGCTGGACGCCGTCTCGAGGCCAACGCATCATCGCAGGTTGCACACCCGCTCAGCTCTTCAGGTGGGCCTAACTCTGTGCAACGCAAGTCATTGCCACGTGGCGGTAGGCCCGTGCCGGACGCAGGCCATCGGGTGCTACTAACTCAGTGCAACGCAAGTCACCGTCCAGCCTCCAGGCCTACTGCATCATCGCAGGCTGCACACCTGCTCAGCTTTTCAGGTGGGCCTAACTTTGTGCAACGCAAGTCATCGCCACGTGGCGGTAGGCCCGTGCCAGACGCAGGCCATCGGGTGCCACTAACTGTGCAACGCAAGTCACGGACCCTTTATGATTGAGTTCCGTGGATGCGGACGCCATCATGTCACCTCCGGCAGTGGGGGATGTGCTGTGGTGGGCCCCTTTTATTGGCAGGGTCACATGTTCCGTGACGCCTGTGCTGGATGGGTGTGGTGTGGGTGTAAACCAGCCCTCAGGGAGTGGCTGTGGCATGCTGACAACTAGACCAGTGACCAGCAGATCACTACAGGGAAGACCTGGGACATGTAGCCGTGTCGTCACCCCCTGTGAGCGTAAGCGGAGTGGGCTGGGCTGGCGTATGCCAGTCCAGCGTAGGGGTGTGAACAATGAGCCCGGGGCTCTGGGCGTGGTTCAGTTCTGGCCTGGACAAGGAAGTAACCAATACGTGTGTCTCTGTTGTAGTGTCGGCGCCACTTGGACCGCAATCGGCAATGTTGCACCCTGTGACCCAAGCCCCACAACATGTGCAAAATGGACATAAGGGGGAATCAGTGACCCTACATTCATCCATACTGTCATACTTGAAGGATCATAGACATGACACATCTGTGTGAATTTGAATGTTTTATTCACATTCAGTGGAGTGTTGCAGCTGGAGCAGTACAGGGCCATGCACAACCCACTTGACATTGTTGCCCCGTGGAGGGCCAGCCAGAGTCCATTATGGAAGGACAAATTCATCGGAAGAGGAAGAGTTCAGTCCGCAGTCTGATTGCTGTGTCATTGGTAACCAAACAGAATGTGGCAGTCCATGTCGAGGTCCAAGCTGAGTGCCGCAGAGTGTATAGGGGGACAGTGGAAGGTGATGATGCAAAGGGCCGAACCAAGCTGAAACAGGCCATATGGCAGAGATGAATGCTACCGCTTCCTCATTACCACAATGGCAGTCTCATCCACATCATCGTCCTCTGATGTGTGATGTGCCTCACCTGTGGGTGGTGGTGTTTCGGCTGCAGCACTGTGTGGCACTGACACATCAGGGGCCGGAGGTGGATTGTCAGCCACACTGTGTGGCAGTGACACATCAGGTGCCGGAGGTGGAATGTCTTCCGCACTGTGGGGCACTGACACATCAGGGGCGGAGATGTGGATGGTGTAGGAGCAGCAGCATTCATCTGCGCCAGCCCTTGTGGCAGCAATGCCATGATGAGGATCTGCAGGGCATGGAAGATCCCAGCTACATCTCGTTGATGTGCAGCCATGGCAGCCATCCTTTCCGCCTCCATCTGCACCATGTCCTCCATGAGCCTCCGCATGTGTCCCAACTCCCGGCTGAGATCGCTGGAGCCACTCTGACTAGACAGGTGTTCTTGTCTAGACTCCAGCGATGTTAGCCATGGCTCGTTGGAGACCATGGAGCGGACTGTGGGTGTCTGTTAGGGACTGTAAGTGGTCCTTGATGGGACGTAGACACCCATGGATGGCATCTAGTTTGGCTGCCATGAGTTCGAACCCCACCCGCACCTGCTCAGCCATCTCCTTCTGGCCCTCCAACACACGGCGTTGAAATGCCATGTGTTGGTCGTGGGGATCCTGGGAGACAGCCGGGGTGGTGGGTGCTTCCTGCTGTGTGGTCTGTGCAGGGGGTGGGGTCTCCTCGATGCAGCTGGGCTGGGCTGCCCTGCTCCTGGGGGTGGGGTGCGGAAGCTGTCCATGAGCTCTTGGAGGGCATCAGTGTCGAAGGTGGGGAGGCCCTCCTCGTCATCAGTGAGGAGGTGTTCGGTCTGCTCTGCAGGAGGTGATGATTCTCCCTCTGCAATGTAAAGGGGAGATGCAGTTTAACAGTGTGTTCCATGTATGTTCACGCATTGGCCAAGTTTCCAAACAGACTGCATGACAATGTACATTGTGACTGTTTAGGAGGAGCTGCCTATTTGAAGCGGGACAGTGGACATTTGTGCACCATCAGGGATGTGGGGTTGTACTTGTCCATTATCATGTCACAGTTTCCTGCTATGCCAAATGTGATTGGCCAGTTTCTACACACAAGCGTCAGCAGTTGTGTCCTCTGTTCTGTTGTGAAAGTGTTGCAGTTTGTGCCACATTGTTGTCAATGTTGATGTGCTCTGATTCTTGTGTGTGTGCTGCATTGTGGGAGAGTCGCCCCTGCAGCTCAGACTTTGCTTGGCCTTCTCCCTTTCAGGCGGTGTGCCTTTGACTTCTGTGCTTATGCAGTGCTGAGATGTTGCATACTTGGGTAAATTGGGCTCTTGGTGGGAGTTGGGACTCTTGGGCATGGTTTGTCCGCAGATGTCTTGTTGCCGTCAGGGGTTGTTTGTGCATGTGGATGTGTCAGTGTGTGACCTGCTCCTTTCCGGATGTGGACCACACTCAGCCACCTCGGTGTCGTGGCGTGCAACATGTCATAATGAGTGGCCTGCAGACATGCTCATCGTCATGCAGTGTCACTTGCATTGTCAGTGGGGCTCATGGATCCGCAGCTTTGCTGGGTTCAGCACATGTGCATGGGTTTGTTGTGCGATTGGTGATGTGTGGGGAGGGCACCCTCTGGGCACATTGTGGACGGGGGACTTATTTCTGTTTCTATGTGTGCTGCAGTGTGCCAAGGGGATCAGGGACATGATCCAGAGTCATTGTGGTTGTTTGGGAGGAGCTGCCTATTTGATGGGGGACTGTGGACATTTCGACAACAAACGTGTGTGTGTTTGTACTTGTACATTATCAACGCACATTTCCCTGCAATGCCAATTGTGATTGGCCAGTGTCTGCACCCAAGCGGCACCAGTTGTGTCCTGTGTTCTGTTGTAGGTGTTTTGCGGATTGTGTCACATCGTTGTCAATGTGCTCTGCATGTGATATGTGTGCTGCATTTTTAGGGAGTCGCCCCTGCAGCTCAGATTTTGCTGCCCCTTATCACTTTCACGAGGTGTGCCTTTGACTTCTGTGCTTGTACAGTGTTGACATGTTGCATACTTGGGTACGTTGGTCTCTTGGTGGGAGTTGGTGGTCTGGGGCATGGTTTGTCCACAGATGTGCTCAACTTAATTGTGCATGTGTGCCATTGTGCCCATCTCCCCCCGTCCCCCAGGCCCTGGTCGTTACTCACCCTGTTGCTGTTGTGTCGGGTCCTGTTGATTGATTAATCTTTTGTCTGCCTTCTATCTGTCACAAAAGGAGGTTTTTATAGCAACAGCTGCTGCCTAGGGTGAGCTCCCTGACTCGATAATAAGAAGCCCTTGTTATTATGGCGTCAAGGAGCTTACCATAGGCAGCAGCTGAATCAAAAAAGATTGTTCTGTGCAACCGGTGCTACCTTAAAATCTGTGCTAGCAGAGGATTCCAATGGAAGAGTGATCTTAAATCCCCTGTGGAAGATGACCACTCCTTTACACCATGGGTCTCTCCACTCCTTGTCCCAGCTCCAGTGTCATAGAAAGCCTTGAAAAGTGAAGAGACTGGATAACCACCTCAGTTTTTCAAAAATTGAAAGGAAATAACAAGCAACTGACAGACTTCATAACTTCATATGTTTTTGCCCCTTGGTGAACAGTTGTTAACTATGTAATATACAAGAACTTTCTCCAGTGTCATGTATAATTTATCCTCAATTCCCTCTGCCAGACTTCTACAATGATGATTTTGTTTTGGATGGCTATAGAAGCACAGGAGTTATGTAATATATATATATATATATATATATATATATATATATATATATATATATATTATCTACTGGCGGTCGCCAGTAGATAGTTATAGTTACAACCTATTATCCATAGGAAATCCGCGACATTCTATTTGCAATAACTCTCTTGCCGGTTGACGTATCTTCGCAAAATTTTCAAACTTTGTGGCCCGCTCCGGTCCGCTCCTACCCTGAAAGTCTCGGGGGATTCGTCAAGCGGGGGCCGAGAAAAAGGGGGTCCCAAACGCGTTTTCCCCATGCAATTTTCCATAGGAAACTTTAGACACGGCTACAGCCCGAACTGCTGAACGGAATTACACCAAATTTGGCAAAGAGGTAGTTCTTGGTTCAGAAAGAACCCTTTTTGTTAAATGGTGTAAATCCGTTAAGTAGTTGCTGAGAAAATCAAAAGTAAAAAGATAGTGATATCTATGGGCACGGAGGATTCGCGCACCCTGAGCGCACCCTGCGCGCACCGTCCCGATCACAAGCTGCATGTTAATTGGCTGTCAGCTGGCTGTCAACATTCTGATTCAGGAAATGTTGGCAGCCATTTTGATCCTCGGTAGAACCGAGGGACAGAAACAAGTGCGCAAAGCGCACAAAGGGGGCAGGGTAGAAACACCCTGACCCCTAGGTTTGCTCAGGGGGTCCCACAAGGACCCCTGGGCAAAAATAAATCAAATTTTTTTAAATCGGCAGGATGCGCTCAGGGTGCGCGAATCCTGCCGAGCAATCAAAGCGATTGCATTCTGCCCCCGGGTGGCCCAAGTCCCGGGGGCATGGTGGAGGGTTAATTTTATGTGTGGGGGGCCTCAAAGGGCCCCAAGCCCCGGGGACCACCACCCCCGGGGCTTTTTTTTTAAATGGTGCGGGAGGGCTCTGAGCCCTCCCGCAGCCCCGGAGACCACCACCTCCCGGGGCTTCTTTTTAAATTGAAAAACCTGTGTGGGGGCTCCAGCCCCCCACACGCCCTGAGACCGCCACCTCCCCGGGGCACTAAACATTTAAATATGGGGTCCGTTACGGAGCCCCAGAGCCCTGGGGACCACCACCTCCCCGGGGCTGTGACCTGAATGGGAGGGGGGCCGCGCGGCCCCCCTCCTGGAGACCTTGATGGCCCTGGGGACCACCACCCCCAGGGCCGGCTCCTGCAGTGTCCCGGGGTGCCTACCCCGGGACACTGTAGTTTGCTATGGCAGGGACGGAGCCTCGCGGCTCCCGTCCTGCCATAGTAAGCTGCTGGATATTGGAAGAGAGCAGGGAAACCTGCTCTCTCTTCCAATATCCAAAGCACATTGCTTTTCCACATGGGGAGCTGCATCTTAGCAGCTCCCATGTGAAAAGCAATGCCGGCTCCCAAGGGACGCGGGGAGCCGAGCGGGACTGTGGGGGTATTGGGGACCCCCACAGTCCCCAACGAGAGGCCAGCCCGGGGATGGGGTCCCCGGGGCAAGTAGTGGCCCGGGAGGGGGCCACGTGGCCCCCTCCCCAAAAAATAAAAATAATTAAATTAAAAAAAAACGAGGCCGGCCCCGGGAGATGGGGTCCCGGGGCCTTAGTGAGCCTGAGGAGGGGACCACGCAGCCCCCTCCAAAGAACAAAAAAAATCGAGGCCATGCCCGGGGGATGGGGTCCCCGGGGCCAATACAGGCCCAGGGAAGGGGGCCACGCGGCCCCCTTCCCGTTTTTTTATTTATTTAATTACAAAAAGGGGTAAGGCCCTGGGGGATGGGGTCCCCAGGGCCCAAAAGCATGAAAAAGGAAGGGGGCCACACAGCCCCCTTCAGAGAACAAAAACAAACAAAAACAAAAAAACGATAGGGCCCGCAGGCCCGCCCCCTTCCTTCACCACTCTGCAAGCGCGCCCCCTGGCACGTTTGCAGAGGAGAACAGATCCCCTTGAATACTGGGGGTCCCTGGGGCCAACTAGCCCACCAGGAACCTCCAGTATGCGCCAGGGTGCTGCCTTGCAGAGAGGTGTACAGAGGCCATGCCCCTTTTACACCTCTCTGCAACGCAGCTCTGTGGCACTTTTGGAGGTATATGGTGGGCTAGTTGGACTCCGGGGACCCTCAGGATTCAAGGGACTTAATCCCCCAACTTAAACGCGCCACGGGGCGCGTTTGCACAGTGGTGAAGGGAGGGGCGGGGCTTCAGGTGACATGTGCGAAACAGGCCCCGTGGCGCGTTTTAAGATGGGGAATTAAATCCCCTTCAATCCTGAGGGTCCCTGGGGCCAACTAGCCCAACAGGTACATCCAGAAAGCGCCACAGAGCTGCGTTGCAGAGAGGTGTAAAAAGGGTGTGGCCTCTCTACACGTCTCTGCAACGCAGCCCCCTGGCGCATATTGGAGGTTCCTGGTGGGCTAGTTGGCCCCTAGGGACCCTCAGGATTCAAGGGGACTTAATCCCCCAACTTAAAACGCGCCACGAGGCGCGATTGCACAGATGTCACCTCAGGCCCCGCCCCTCCCTTCACCATTGTGCAAATATTCTTCTAAAATCAGCCGAAATACGAATTCCGATTTACTCACCTGTTATCAGGAGAGACCTCAGTGCTGCATCTTTCAGCCCAGTACTGGTCCTGAAAAGTAATTTTAACCGTACTTACCAGTAACTTGAATTTCCTTCCATAGGATATCATTGCCTGCTTTTGCTTGAAAAAGTTTCTAAGTGTTGATTTTTGAAACTATACAAATATTCCTCTAAAATCAGCCGAAATACGAATTCCGATTTACTCACCTGTTATCAGGAGAGACCTCAGTGCTGCATCTTTCAGCCCAGTACTGGTCCTGAAAAGTAATTTTAACCGTACTTACCAGTAACTTGAATTTCCTTCCATAGGATATCATTGCCTGCTTTTGCTGAAAAAGTTTCTAAGTGTTGATTTTTGAAACTATACAAATATTCCTCTAAAATCAGCCGAAATACGAATTCCGATTTACTCACCTGTTATCAGGAGAGACCTCAGTGCTGCATCTTTCAGCCCAGTACTGATCCTGAAAAGTAATTTTAACCGTACTTACCAGTAACTTGAATTTCCTTCCATAGGCTAACATTGACTGGTTTCACTTGGAAATTCTTCTAAGTGTGGAGTTTTGGAACTTTAAAATATTCCTCTAAAATCAGCCGAAATACGAATTCCGATTTACTCACCTGTTATCAGGAGAGACCTCAGTGCTGCATCTTTCAGCCCAGTACTGGTCCTGAAAAGTAATTTTAACCGTACTTACCAGTAACTTGAATTTCCTTCCATAGGCTAACATTGACTGGTTTCACTTGGAAATTCTTCTAAGTGTGGAGTTTTGGAACTTTAAAATATTCCTCTAAAATCAGCCGAAATACTGAATTCCGATTTACTCACCTGTTATCAGGAGAGACCTCAGTGCTGCATCTTTCAGCCCAGTACTGATCCTGAAAAGTAATTTTAACCGTACTTACCAGTAACTTGAATTTCCTTCCATAGGATATCATTGCCTGCTTTTGCTGAAAAAGTTTCTAAGTGTTGATTTTTGAAACATACAAATATTCCTCTAAAATCAGCCGAAATACGAATTCCGATTTACTCACCTGTTATCAGGAGAGACCTCAGTGCTGTATCTTTCAGCCCAGTACTGGTCCTGAAAAGTAATTTTAACCGTACTTACCAGTAACTTGAATTTCCTTCCATAGGCTAACATTGACTGGTTTCACTTGGAAATTCTTCTAAGTGTGGAGTTTTGGAACTTTAAAATATTCCTCTAAAATCAGCCGAAATACGAATTCCGATTTACTCACCTGTTATCAGGAGAGACCTCAGTGCTGCATCTTTCAGCCCAGTACTGATCCTGAAAAGTAATTTTAACCGTACTTACCAGTAACTTGAATTTCCTTCCATAGGATATCATTGCCTGCTTTTTGCTGAAAAAGTTTCTAAGTGTTGATTTTTGAAACATACAAATATTCCTCTAAAATCAGCCGAAATCCGAATTCCGATTTACTCACCTGTTATCAGGAGAGACCTCAGTGCTGCATCTTTCAGCCCAGTACTGATCCTGAAAAGTAATTTTAACCGTACTTACCAGTAACTTGAATTTCCTTCCATAGGCTAACATTGACTGGTTTCACTTCGAAATTCTTCTAAGTGTGGAGTTTTGGAACTTTAAAATATTCCTCTAAAATCAGCCGAAATACGAATTCCGATTTACTCACCTGTTATCAGGAGAGACCTCAGTGCTGCATCTTTTAGCCCAGCACTGACCCTGAAAAGTAATTTTAACCGTACTTACCAGTAACTTATATTTTCTTCCATAGGAATCCATTGTCTGGTTTTCAGCAGAAAAGTTTCAAAGTGTTGATTTTTACAAACTACAAATATTCCTTAAAAATCGCCTGTATGACTTAAACGCATTCTTTCAACTGTTTACAGGAGATGCACCAGTGCTGGATCCAGGATCCAACACTGAGTAAGAAAAAGTAACGATAACAGTTTTTACCTGCTAAGTGAATTTCCTTCCATAGGATAACATTGGTGATTCTATGAGAAAAAGTTTCTAAGTGTCAACTTTTAAAATACAATAATATTCCTTAAAAATCACTACTGTAACCAAAACGCTTTTACTCAACTGTTTACAGGAGATGTCCCAGGACTGAATCTAGGATCCAGTCCTGTGGTTAGAAAAGTAATCCATAAAGTAACTAATTGCATTTAACTAGAAATTCACATTGAGCTGAATGTTGCATTGTGTTTGAAAATGTGTTGCCCATTGCAACAACTGTAACTACTGTACTTAAAAGTCTATTGCCTATGTGCAAAGTATTTAAACTAAAGTAATTCATTCTGAGAAAGTATTTTTTGTAATGTAATGTATAATGTAATTACAATGTAATTTAAAAAATAAAATATGTAAAAAAAATTGTTTCTAAAAATGTAGTAAATCAGTATGAAAAAAATTAATATAACAATTAATACATTTAAAAATTGTCATTTACAAAACCTTTGAAATTCACTGAAAAAACCATAGGTTTCAGGCACGTTATAGTTAGAAATTAGCATTTAAAAAACCTTTGAAATTCACTGAAAAAACCATAGGTTTCAGACACGTTATAGTTACAAATTAGCATTTAAAAAACCTTTGAAATTCACTGAAAAAACCATAGGTTTTAGGGACAGTTATAGTTAGTTGGACATTGCACTCGTACAAAACCCGTGAAATTCCCCGTTATAGTTAGTTCAGCTAACTATAACTCGCGCCCCGCAATGCACTGCTGATGGCGTCACATATTACATCACTCATGACATGGTCAGTGACATCACTGATGACATCACTGATGACATCTCAAATGACATCACTGATGACATCATCCACGTGATAATCTGATGCACCTCCTCACACCCTAATATAACCTTTGATACACCCACTCTAAATTACAGACTGCCATTCGCAAAACCATAGACACTCCAACACCAATAACTACATACCCACTCACTGATTCTTAGGTCTACACACACATCCACTCACTCACCCGTACAGTCACTCATACTTACGGTCACTCAGTACAGGACTATCATATGCACTCTTACTCCTATATAGACACTCAAACACCGCCACTCATCCATAGAGGTACTCACACACCTAGTCAGTCATGCAAATAATTAAACACACTGCCATTTACTCACCTATACAGTTATACACACACCAGCTCACTTACTCATACAAATACTAGCACATTCTTACGCTCTTATACAATCACTGATACAAGCACACACTCATCCATACAGCCACTCTCACAATCACTCACTCTCACTTATAGCTATTTATATACTCAACACACATATATACTGCCTTTCACATATGTAGTTACTCACACATGTACCACTGGGACATACATTCACTCACTAACACACTCTTACACACACTTACCCACCCATACAGTCTATCACAGATGCACTCTTGAAACCATCCACCCAGTGAATCACCCACTCACACATCTATGCACAGAGTTGCACACACCCACCCACACAAACACTCAGGCACCCATACAGATACTCAGACAACCAATCAATAACTCATATAGACACTCATGTAGCTATTCACAAACCCATGCAGCCACTTACACAGCAACAGACAGACGGATACAGACATTCACCCAGTTTAGTCACTAACCCATGCATTCAGTAAGATACGTTAAATCACTCACTTATAGAGTCAGTCACGCACCTACTAAATCATCCATACAGACACTTATACACCCACTCATTCTTCAATACGCCTTTTCCTATATATATTAAAAATATTTAAACTTTACAGAAACACACAGTCACTGGATGATGTCATCAGTGATGTCATTTGAGATGTCATCAGTGATGTCATCAGTGATGTCACTGACCATGTCATGAGTGATGTAATATGTGGCGTCATCAGCAGTGCATTGCGGGGCGCGAGTTATAGTTAGCTGAACTAACTATAACGGGGGAATTTCACGGGTTTTGTACGAGTGCAATGTCCAACTAACTATAACTGTCCCTAAAACCTATGGTTTTTCAGTGAATATATCATATATATATTATAAATACTAATTTGTAACTATAACGTGATCTGAATACATTATAGAGTTTATAATTCACTGAACCATGGTTCAGACATATATATACATTTAATATTCACTGAAAAAACCATAGGTTTTAGGGACAGTTATAGTTAGTTGGACATTGCACTCGTACAAAACCCGTGAAATTCCCCGTTATAGTTAGTTCAGCTAACTATAACTCGCGCCCCACAATGCACTGCTGATGACGTCACATATTACATCACTCATGACATGGTCAGTGATATCACTGATGACATCACTGATGACATCTCAAATGACATCACTGATGACATCATCCAGTGACTGTGTGTTTCTGTAAAGTTTAAATATGTTTAATATATATAGGAAAGGCGTATTGAAGAATGAGTGGGTGTATAAGTGTCTGAATGGATGATTTAGTAGGTGCGTGACTGACTCTATAAGTGAGTGATTAAGCGTATCTTACTGAATGCATGGGTTAGTGACTAAACTGTGTGAATGTCTGTATCCGTCTGTCTGTTGCTGTGTAAGTGGCTGCATGGGTTTGTGAATAGCTACATGAGTGTCTATATGGGTTATTGATTGGTTGTCTGAGTATCTGTATGGGTGCCTGAGTGTTTGTGTGGATGGGGGTGTGTGACTCTGTGCATAGATGTGTGAGTGGGTGATTCACTGGGTGCATGGTTTCAAGAGTGCATCTGTGATGGACTGTATGGGTGGGTGAGTGTGTGTATGGGTGTGTTAGTGAGTGAATGTATATCTCAGTGGTACATGTGTGAGTAACTACATATGTGAAAGGCAGTATATATGTGTGTTGGAGTATATAAATAGCTATAAGCGAGAGTGTAGTGATTGTGAGAGTGGCTGTATGGATGAGTGTGTGCTTGTATCAGTGATTGTATAAGAGCGTAAGAATGTGCTAGTATTTGTATGAGTAAGTGAGCTGGTGTGTGTATAACTGTATAGGTGAGTAAATGGCAGTGTGATTAATTATTTGCATGACTGACTAGGTGTGTGAGTACCTCTATGGATGAGTGGCGGTGTGTGAGTGTCTATATAGGTGTATGAGTGCATATGATAGTCCTGTACTGAGTGACCGTAAGTATGAGTGACTGTACGGGTGAGTGAGTGGATGTGTGTGTAGACCTAAGAATCAGTGAGTGGGTATGTAGTTATTGGTGTTGGAGTGTCTATGGTTTTGAGAATGGCAGTCTGTAATTTACAGTGGGTGTATCAAAAGTTATATTAGGGTGTGAGAAGATGCATGAAATTATCACATGGATGATGTCATCAGTGATGTCATTTGAGATGTCATCAGTGATGTCATCAGTGATGTCACTGACCATGTCATGAGTGATGTAATATGTGACGTCATCAGCAGTGCATTGCGGAGCGCGAGTTATAGTTAGCTGAACTAACTATAACGAGGGAATTTCACGGGTTTTGTACGAGTGCAATGTCCAACTAACTATAACTGTCCCTAAAACCTATGGTTTTTCAGTGAATTTCAAAGGTTTTTAAATGCTAATTTCTAACTATAACGTGTCTGAAACCTATGGTTTTTTCAGTGAATTTCAAAGGTTTTTAAATGCTAATTTCTAACTATAACGTGCCTGAAACCTATGGTTTTTCAGTGAATTTCAAAGGTTTTTAAATGCTAATTTCTAACTATAACGTGTCTGAAACCTATGGTTTTCAGTGAATTTCAAAGGTTTTTAAATGCTAATTTCTAACTATAACGTGCCTGAAACCTATGGTTTTTACAGTGCATAGAATCACCAATGTTATCCTATGGCAGGAAATTCACTTAGCAGGTAAGTAGTGTTATCGTTACTTTTTCTTACTCAGTGGTGGATCCTGGATCCAGCACTGGTGCATCTCCTGTAAACAGTTGAAGAATGCGTTTACGTTATACAGGCGATTTTAAGGAATATTTGTAGTTTGTGAAAATTGACACTGAAACTTTTCTGCTGAAAACCAGACAATGGATTCCTATGGAAGGAAATACAAGTTACTGGTAAGTACGGTTAGAATTACTTTTCAGGGTCAGTGCTGGGCTAAAAGATGCAGCACTGGGTTCTCTCCTGATAACAGGTGAGTAAATCGGAATTCGTAGTTCGGCTGATTTTAGAGGAATATTATAAAGTTCCAAAACTCCACACTTAGAAGAATTTCCAAGTGAAACCAGACAATGGATTCCTATGGAAGGAAATACAAGTTACTGGTAAGTACGGTTAGAATTACTTTTCAGGGTCAGTGCTGGGCTGAAAGATGCAGCACTGAGGTTCTCTCCTGATAACAGGTGAGTAAATCGGAATTCGTAGTTCGGCTGATTTTAGAGGAATATTATAAAGTTCCAAAACTCCACACTTAGAAGAATTTCCAAGTGAAACCAGTCAATGTTAGCCTATGGAAGGAAATTCAAGTTCCTGGTAAGTACGGTTAAAATTACTTTTCAGGATCAGTACTGGGCTGAAAGATGCAGCACTGAGGTCTCTCCTGATAACAGGTGATTAAATCGGAATTCGTATTTTGGCTGATTTTAGAGGAATATTTGTATGTTTCAAAAATCGACACTTAGAAACTTTTTCAGCAAAAAGCAGGCAATGATATCCTATGGAAGGAAATTCAAGTTACTGGTAAGTACGGTTAAAATTACTTTTCAGGATCAGTACTGGGCTGAAAGATGCAGCACTGAGGTCTCTCCTGATAACAGGTGAGTAAATCGGAATTCGTAGTTCGGCTGATTTTAGAGGAATATTTGCACAATGGTGAAGGGAGGGGGCGGGGCCTGAGGTGACATCTGTGCAAACGCGCCCCGTGGCGCGTTTTAAGTTGGGGGATTAAGTCCCCTTGAATCATGAGGTTCCCTAGGGGCCAACTAGCCCACCAGGAACCTCCAGTATGCACCAGGGGGCTGCGTTGCAGAGACGTGTAGAGAGGCCACACCCCTTTTTACACCTCTCTGCAATGCAGCTCTGTGGCGCTTTCTGGACGTACCTGTTGGGCTAGTTGGCCTCCAGGGACCCTCAGGATTGAAGGGGATTTAATTCCCCATCTTAAAACACGCCACGGGGCCTGTTTGCACACATATCACCTGAAGCCCCGCCCCCTCCCTTCACCACTGTGCAAACGCGCCCCGTGGCGCGTTTTAAGTTGGGGGATTAAGTCCCCTTGAATCCTGAGGGTCCCTGGAGTCCAACTAGCCCTCCCGCACCATTTTTTTTTATTAAGCCCCGGGGGGTGGCGGTCCCCGGGGCTTGGGGGGCCTTAGAGGCCCCCCATATAAACAATAAACCCACCCCCCGCATGCCCCCGGGACTTGGGCCACCCGGGGGCAAATTTGCATCGAAGCGCTTCGATTTTTTTTTTTCTCGGTGGGATTCGCGCACCCTGAGCGCATCCCGCCGATTTTTTTATTTTTTAAATGCTTTTTTCTGCCCAGGGGGTCCTTGTGGGACCCCCTGAGCAGACCTAGGGGGTCAGGGTGTTTCTACCCTGCCCCCTTTTTGCGCTTTGCGCGACTTGTTTCTGTCCCTCGGTTCTACCGAGGGACAAAATGGCTGCCAACACTTCCTGATTTGGTGTGTTGACAGCCACTTGACAGCCAATTAGCATGCAGCTCGTGGTCGGGAAGGTACGCGGACCCTACTCGGCCATAGATATATATGTGACTTAACTTTTGATTTTCTCAGGAACTACTGAGCAGTTTACACCATTTAACAAAGGGTTCTTTCTGAACCAAGAACTACCTCTTTGCCAAATTTGGTGTAATTCCGTTCAGCAGTTCGGGCTGTTCGGGAGCGGACCGGAGCGGGCCATAAAGTTTGAAAATTTCGCGAAGATTCGTCAACCGACGCAAGAGTTATTTCAAATAGAATGTCGCGGATTTCCTATGGAAAATAGGTCCTAACTATAACTATCTACTGGCGACCGCCAGTAGATATATATATATATATATATATATATGAGAATTTGTTGTCCTTAAAATTTAATACCCAGTGATAAGTAATTGTTTTATTGAGGTTTGAATAATTTTGTGTTAATCATTGCCCACAGCATCCCGTTCTATGTTTTTCCTGTATTTGTAGCCCAGGATTTGTGGGGTTATATGGGCAAACCCTTTATGTTTTGATACTGTTCATATGCACAACATGGAGGTAAGGTTGCTTTTCCAGACAGTGAAAGTGAATTGCTGCCATTCCTGAAGCTGGTGAGAGGAGACCTAGCCACTGAAGTGGGGAAGGTAAATACAAGCTTCCCTGCAAAATTCAATTAGTTCCTTTTGCTGCAGAAGCAGCTGATGAGTCTTCCTAGGCACTGGCATTTAGTAGCTAGCGAATTTGAAGGATCTAAGGGGTCCATTACGATAACCGGCTGTAAAAATACCGCCATAGCCTGAAAATACCGCCCGCCTGCAACATTGAAATACCGAACTAGCAATTATGATGACGCCAAACAACCACCGCCCGCAGCGGAAAAAAATAACAGAATACCGCTTGTCCATGACAGAGTCCAAGACAATCCGTCCGCCACGGACGCAATACCGCCCGAAAAAGCCAAACACGACCGCGCGGACGGACTACACACCGCCCGTCAAATTATGATCCCCCAGACATGAGGGCGGGAAACCAACACATATCCCGCCCGCAACGGTGAACTACAGAAATGAAGAACTGACAAGGCGGAAGGCCTGGCGGCCACGTCCGTGCACGGAAATCAGTGGCGGCACAAACAAATACACACAACACGTCCAACAAGTCCACACAGTAAACAACGCCAAAATACACAGACACAGAACCCATCCCAAAGACACATCCCCCTGTCAAAATATAGAATTAGCATAAATCCCAGGACACCACGCCCAACACACCTGAAAACGATAGACCATCATGACACACCCACATAGGTGAGTACAAAAGCTGCCCCCTCACAGACCACAAACCCTTGCACCACGACAAAGCCAACACCACAGCAGAGAACACGGAGAGACACAGAGGAAAGCAGCATACCACACGCACACACACATCACATCCATCACCACAACCACCACCATCACCACCTAAACACCGGCACCACAAACCCCCTGCACATCACACACCAAACACACCACACCAGCACCACAATAACTACACTACGCACCATGGCAACACAACGAATGCCCAAGTTCACTGCCACAGAGTTGACGGTCATGGTCGACGAGGTCATCAAGGTGTACCCACAAATCTATGGGAACCAGGTCCAACAGGCACCAGTATCCACCAGAAATAGGATGTGGAAAAGGATCGTAGACCAGGTGAATGCAGTTGGGAACGTGCCACGCAACTGGGGGGAAATTACCAAGAGGTGGCAGGACATGAAAAGCCTGGTCAGGAAGAAGGAGGCCAAGAACCGTGAGCTGGCTGACAGGACTGGCAGCGGACCACCCGCGCCATTCAAGACCTTCAGGCGTGGGAGGAGAAGGTGCGAGGCATACTACATACGGAGAGTCTCATCGGAATACCAGGGGGAGTGGAGGCTGGTAAGTACAAACAAATGTATACCAGCACACCGCTATGTACTGTCATGCACTTCCAGAATGCCATAGCACCGAGGGTCAAACACCCCCATGTCCAGCACACAACACACCAGACATCTCTCACACATGCAACAGACACACCCACACACTCAGCCCAAAGGTACCAACAAACAAAACCATGGGGGCATGTGCACAGTCAGCCAGCACCACAACTCCCACCAGGTCCCTCTGTACCCCAGATGTGCCGGAAGGAGCACTTCCCACACCCACACCCATGTGTCAGCAATAGCTGCACTAACCAACAAGTAACAGGTAAGGAGCCGTACCACAATCTCCGAGTATCGGAGGGGGGACTGCCGAAGTCCCCCCCACCCAGGCCCCCACTCCTACAGCGCAGCAAGATGGAGCACTCCCCACACCCATGTCTCAGCCATAGCAGTGCACACCACACCCGACAAGTAGATATGTTACCCTACATGGAGGGCTGTCTGTGGATGGTAAACCATCACCACGACTCACAACACGGCCCCCACAGCCACAGACCAGCAAGATGGAGCACCCCTCCCTCCCACAACCATGTGGGAGGGAGGGAGGGGTGCTCCATCTTGCATCTCACCCTCAGAACCAACAATTGGGTAGACTACTGTACAGGGCGGGGTGTCTGTAGGCATGAGGACTGTACTACGACCAACATGTGGGACATGTCACCTAGCAGAGCGACAGGTAGCACTGCTCCCTGTCACAAACATGTGACCAATGTGCACCCGGACATCAATCACAGAGTCATATCCCACAAGAGCCATCTCAAATGCAGAAACACGTAACGAGTCATGTCAGCATGCACAAGTCCAACTGGAGTACTGACCCACATGGCATGCACTGTGTCAGTCATCACACACATCAGCAACACCATCCAAGTCTTGTCCATGTAGCCGTGTCTGCTTCTACCCTTGACATAGTACAACATCACCCATGTAAGTCTATCTCGTCCAAATGAAACATAGTGGAACCCCAGTAATGTCACCTACACCACTGGACCCATGAACCACACAGCTACACAATGCACATTCAAAATCTTATCCATCCCATCATCCAGCCCCAGTGTCATGAAAGGTATATCATCCAAACAGTTGCCCCATAGACGGTAGTACAGCAAAGAGTCCTGCCGATGACCAATAATGTGTCTGCTGTGTCTGAAGCGCTCGTCACACTGTGAGTAACAACATACAAAATGCAGTCAATACCCCAAGAGCACTGCATTGCTGCACATGGGTGAGAGTAGCACGCACACCAAGGAATTGTACCATCTGCAATACGTCGTGTGGCATACAACCATTACTCACCCACTACAATGCCTGCTGAGGAATGCCCATAAATGACAACAGTGAGCAGATATGCTGGCTAAGTCAGACATACACACACCTTTGTCTCTGTAGTATCATGTGGCCAAAAGACATGTCCCCTTCTGCACCCATATGTCACTGTATGTACCACAGTACTATATTCCAACACTAAACCGTCCATGGGGCTGTACCCCGTTCCCACCAAAGCCACAAAATGTAGGGGCACTGCAACACACACCAATTGGCATTTCAAATCTGTCCCATGCCAGATGCACCCATCACACTATTCCAGTGCCTTGATCACGCACACACATTGTAGAGACATACACACGCATCCGGCAAATCAGTGCACAAACTGTGCATGTCAGACATCTAACACAAACCCTGCAAGGTGCAACACAATAACTTTTCGTCTCCGCCCCACAGGTGACGACCAGCATGATGCTGCGGATGGAGACACCAGCCATCACAGCCAGTCCACAAGCCCCCACACGGACTCACGGATGTGGAAAGCCTGGACACCTCCACGGACGAGGACCCCGACCTGGCACATCTGGCGCGGCAGGGCGCAACAGCACCCCAGGACCCCTCCTACCCACCAACCCATCTCCCAGGGCTGGTGACCAGTCCCAGGCCCCTGCTGCCACGGTCATTGCGGCCAACACCACCGCCGCAACCACCACCACCATCACCACCACCACGGCCTCCCTGACCACTCAGCCATCCCAAAAGGTGGCACGAACCACAACATCTACCCTGGGAGCCAGGAGGAGGACCCGGGTGACCAATGTTGCGAGTCGGCAGGTCGGTGGCAGCAGTCCAGGTGGGAGGAGCAGGGTCAGGCCAACGCCAACGAGCCTGGGAGCCAAGCCCTGCCGCAAATAGCCAGAGTCCTTGGGGCCTATGAAGAGGCCCAGGGACAATGGGCCAGGTCAGCTTCCGACACGAGGGAAGTCCTTGGGGTGTTGAGGTCCATGGACGCCCACATGGGCCGACTTGTGGACCTCATGGGCCAGCTATTGGTGGAGGTGAGGGCCCACTCAAGGACAACCACACCACCTACGCCACCACCTGCTGGGGCGCAGGGACGTGCAACATCCAGTTCCCCTGCGTCCACAGCGAGTGGGCAATCCTCAGCCACCACCAGCAGTCCACAACCACGACCCCCTCCTTCCAAACGTGGAAGGGGCCGTCCGAAGAGGCAACAGATGTCCAGGGAGGACTATGCACGCACCAAACGCCAGTGAGTCAGCCAGCCATGGTGGCCACCCCTGCATTCACTTGGACTACCATCCTACCCCACACTGCCAGTCGAGTGACAAATGTCTGTTGGACTGCGGACCCAGGACAACATGGGTACACCTTGACCACCACACGGACAGGACCGTCCACTCATTGTACAGCATGCACCACCTTCTTGATCACCTTTCCCACAATCACATGTCACCTTTTAAATAAATACACCTGTATCACATCCTATGTCATCTGCTATGTTTATTATCAATGGTGCACAAACGTCAGCATGTTCAGAAATTCATCTGTAGTGTGTTCTGTCGATAGGCCAGGAGAGGCTGTAGGGACCTAGGGGTGACAAACAGAACAAGAGTCCATTGACTGTGTGTGTCACACACTCATCACACAGTACTTGTCATCAGGCCTAAGCAATGTACACACATCTCACAGAGCAACAGGGCACAATGTCACAGCCACTCTCAGTGGCATACTACCCTGGACATGGACCATTGCCACACAGCACACAGTCAACAATAGGCCGCCCTGTCAATGCACACATACACATACACAACTACAGCGACATCAGCCGTCGTACATGGTCACTCACCGTCAAGTGAAGTAGCGGGCGATGAGCTGCTGACGCTCATTCACTGCTTCCTCCTCTCCACTGTCCTCGTCACTGGACATGGCTTGGCCTGCAGGCGGGGGCCCTGGCTGATCACCGTCATCCACTATCAGGGGGATCCGCCTGCAAATAGCGAGGTTGTGCAGCATGCAGCATGCCACAACAATCTGGCACACCTTCTGTGGGGAGTATGCCAGTGCACCCCCGGTGCGGTCCAGGCACCTGAATCTGGATTTCAGGAGTCCAAATGTCCGCTCCACCACACGTCTGGTCCTCCCTTGTGCCTCATTGTACCTGACATCAGCTGGTATACGAGGATTGCGTAGTGGACTCAAAAGCCAAGGGCCATTAGGATATGCAGTCACCAACAATCCACGCACGGTCCGGTTGCAGATTGGTCATCAGACGTGGGAGGATGCTGTGGCGCATGATGTGCGAGTCATGGGTGGAACCGGGAAACTTTGCACACACGTGTGTAATAATCATGTCCGCCAGGCACACCACTTGCACATTCAGGGAGTGGAAATGTTTCCGGTTCCTGTAGATGTGCTCAATGGCCTGTGGTGCAACAAGGCCAACATGGGTGCAATCAATTGCACCAACAACCTGGGGGATGCGTCCGAGTGCATAGAAAGCACCCTACACCGCAGGCAAATCATGGGCCCTGGGGAATCTGATGTACCGGTTCCTGTACCGCATCATAGCCGACAGGACATCCCGTAGCACCTTGCTGAACATGGGCTGGGACATCCCACCTCCACTGCCCACTGTGTGTTGGAATGAACCGGTAGCGAAGAAATGCAGTGCAGCCATCACCTTGGCCATGGGGGTGAATGCAGTTGGATACACCCTGCGAGGACGAAGGTGGGGTTCCAACATGGCACATAGGCGATGCAGGGTGGGCCGGTCCAGACGGAACTTCCTGATGACCTCCACATCCTCCATGTCTGCCAGCAATTGGTAGGGGCGATGTATGTTTGGTCTCTTCCTAGGACAGATGGAAGTGGACACATGTCAATGCAACACACAACATGGCATCTACACATACACAACACAAAGATCACTGTCAAAGCAATAGTATCAACGAACAGCTGACAAGTAGGGACAGCACAGCAACATTACTCTTACACAGATCCCCTTACCAGTAGCAAGGACCACTGACACATACCATTGCTATGAGCATGCACATGGGGATGGAGGCCATATTAGCTTGATAGGCATGATGATGGAGTCAGACTGCATATGTGGGTAGCGGCAACACCACAGCAATATACCTAGCTGCTGTGCCTGACACCGCTTCCGAGGCTGGGTGAGTATGGCACACACCAACAACACAACGTACACAGGCTGAGCGGTACACCAATCGCAGCAGCTTGGTCACGCAGAAACAGCCCCAAGGGGGCTATATCAGTGTGGGAGGGTGACAGGCTTTACCACAGCTACCAGGGACTGCTGACTGTCACCCCTCAACAACACCTGCTGCTGCTGCCACCTGTCCACCTGTCCACCTTAATGTCGACGACTCTGGTGACATGTCCATGTCCACTCACCGGCGAGGAGCTGCAGTTCCTGGATTCCGAGCTCCACGCACACTGCCCAAGGCGAATACCGGCAAAAGTCATGTGTGTGTAAGACAACTACAGTGTGTGTGGGAGTGCATGTGGGGGACACACATGTCGTTCATCCATAGCACTATGAGACTGAGCCTGTGGGTTTCCAACATGCACCGCTTACCATGCTAACAACAGGTGAAAGGGGCATGTAGGCTCTCAGGTGTTTCCCCATGCATGTCTCTCCCGAGTGGTGGTACATGGCATTTTCATGTCAGACACCTAGTGACGCAGACACTTGGCAATGCATGATTTTGGGCAGCTATTGCTTGTGTGAATGGCTGGCTGGCTCCCTGCTGGCCTTCTCAGTCTCGGCAGACCTGGGCTGCACATTGACCGCCCAATCCTAGGAGGTAACTACACTGACTGTACAGTGGGTTACATGTGTCATTATTTCACAACTCTCCTGATATGTGCCAACTCAGCTCTGTCGATTGAACACTCCAGGCCTTGTGATAGGGATGTGTGTGAGAGATGGTGGCACTGATTGTGTCCTCCATTGCGGGGTGAGCCATTCACAGGGCGAGTACGTTGAGGGCTGCGCAGTGTTGGACACAGTGAGTCCACCCACAGAGATGTGTAGCCTTGTGAGCCATGTGTCAGTCTACCTGACAATGGACACTAGATGTGGGCAGACTACACATTGCTCAAAGTGCTGGCATCCTGAATTGGATGGGATGGACAGGTACTGTGTACACACTCCCACCAGCATGCATTCACGTGTGGTGTACACATGCTATTATGCCATGTCCCATAACGTCTTGCCTCTGTTACACGTCTCTGTTCATTTAGGATGGGTCAGCATCATGCCACTGTTATTGGTGGATGTGGGTGATGCTGTGAAGAGTATGTGTGATATTCCAACCCTCATGTGTACCATCCCTGCATTTGGAAGTCCACCAGCCCAAGGCCTTGTGATGAGCCACATTGATGCTTCTGTGTACGTGTAACCGACAGTGCAGCCAATCCCACGAAGAGGGTGACGTCATCTGCCGTATGTGTGGCCATGTTGCGGTGACTAATCGGGGGATGCTCCCTCGTATTGACAGGTTGGCACGGCGCTGCATGTCACCACTAATGGTCTGCTATTGACAGTCACACAGCCTGTGGCGGATGCACGTTTGTAGGGGCATCAGCAGCAGCAGCAGGCAGGTGTACAGTACTGTGGGATTGTGTCCTTTGCAGCGAGAGGCAGCATGTGTCCACAGCCTACCCATGTTCTGGGTAATGTGATGTGAGTTGTGTGATGGAGTGGGTTGTGAGTGTACTCTGTGCTGGGTGCAACTCACATGCATAGGCGATTCCCGAGGCACAAGATGTTATTTGGGCACTCAGCATAGTCTATGCGTTCAGAGTCGTAGGCCTCAGGAACAGCCTGTAGTCAGCTGGAGTGGCAATTCACATGTATGTGTGTGGTCCTGTGCATACTCTGATTTCGTACTGAACACATGTGTGCGATGCCTCACCTCATATTCCTGATACTCACACATCCGGCACACTGTGCAACAGTAGTTGTGCCCGTGCGATGGACAGTTGTCTGGCATGGGCTCATGACCATTGTGGACTGTCATGTTGCAGTCAGTGTGTGTGGTGACATATTCTGCTCCATGCAGGTATGTCCTTGGCCTAATTCTGTAGTGGTCATCCTTAACACCATCAGGTGTGTGGGTGTGTACACAGCGATGAGTGGCTATGGCCGCAGGGTGACAATCCGGGTGTTGTTCCATGTGCACAACACATGTGTCACTTATTGGCGGGTTCATTACCTGTACGACAGCCATTACATGTTGATTGTGGTTGCTGTATACATTTGCACAGGTATCATGCAACATGTGCACTTGGGAATGTTCTGTGCTGGCTCCCTTGCACATGTCTGTGGATTTGATGCTACATGAGTGAGGCCACATCGCTCTCCTTCATGTGTCAACTACCATGTGTGCTGAGGGACAGGGGACGGTCAACAGTGGTGAGGCATTGGATGGTGCAGCTGCACAGGTGCACAGGTGCTGGGTGAGACTAATGTGACCGGCGCATCGGAGGGGGCAGACGTGTGCTGGATGACTCACAGGCCCATACGACAATTGCTGCGTCAACTGAGTACAGAGGTCATGTGTCCATGTCTGCTGGCACAGGGGACGTGCACTCTAGCTCCTCTGCAGCCACGCGGAGGCCAATGCCCGCCCTCCCAACTACTTCCACTGGTGCAACATGTGTCGGCACTAGTATGACGGTTAGAGTGTCTTTCACACCAGGCACAGCTGCCCCTGCGACCCCTGCTGCACTCAGTGCCGTGTCTGTTGGGCATGTGCGGCATCTGTGCGTGGGTCAGTCAGCCTCCCTCAATGGCTTTCTTGCCCATGGCAACACCTTTCTGCAGTTGACATAGTTCATGGAGGGCCTACATTAGCGCGTGGGTGGGCTACACCAGTATGTCCAATAGTTGTCCCCCCAGTCAAGGTGGTCCTTGAACTGGGCCACTGTCAGGCTGACATACCTGACCTTCCCCCACCCCCGGAAAGTGGCGCATCTGACAACAGCAGGGCACGAGTCTTGACAGAAGAGGTGGTGGCACGCAGACGTCATGACAGGTAGTGACGTCACGGAAGATGGCTTGCACCATCAGACTCATTGCCTCCCCTCGCTCACCCCACTGATGCGATTGCATCATGGGAGCACGCGCGTGTGCAGCAGCTCCAATCTCTCTCCAGAGAGGCCAAATAGTGTATGTGTGGCTCCATTCGCTCCAGTCACCGAGCTCACGGGACAATAGGTGGGGGGACGCTGTACAGCCGCATGGTACCCCGACTCGTGCCCTGGACAACAGTGATGATGCATGGCTGACTCCGGAGTCCAGATACACCACATGCAACACACAGCAGCTGTAGCTGCCCTAGCGGCCCATGCCACATACACCATCTCAGACGACATGTCGACACACCCCGGCGCGCAATGTCATAGCATCCGCTGCCATTGGCAAGGGACCCATGGTGTGTGATATGGGCCTCCTGGTGAGGAGCCTCTGAGCCATCCACCGCCAATGGGTGTCATGCAACTCACACACTTCGCTTGAACATTAGGTAGCTCTGCCTGCACACCAGGGCTCGAGTCCGGGTACCATGCGGGTGTACGGCGTCCCACCACCTATTTTGCCGTGAGCTCGGTGACTGGGGCGAATGGAGCCACACATACACTATTTGGCCTCTCTGGGGTGAGATTGGAGCTGCTGCACACGCGCGTGCTCCCATGATGCAATCGCATCAGTGGGGTGGGCGAGGGGAGGCAATGAGTCTGATGGTGCAGGCCCTCTTCCGTGACATCACTACCTGTCATGACGTCTGCGTGCCACCACCTCTTCTGTCAGGACTTGTGCCCTGCTGCACACTGAGAATGTATTGCCTGCGAGATGTGACCAGGAGCAGGGTGCCATGACCTCCCACCCACCAAGCTCCACTGCCATCCCATGCCCTGGGTAGCCTGTGCAGGTGGACGATGTAGGGGGTACACCTGAAGGCCAGGGGTGTACATGTCTCGGCACGGGCCTGGCTGACGCACAGCAGTATCCAGCATGTCCCCAGAGGGAGGGCCAATGTCCACACCTGATGCAGCATGGGTCGTGTGCCCGCCTGTTGTGCACACACTAGTCCACATTCATCCCCAGAGAGCTGGTCTTTCCACATACCCAGAACAGTGGTAATGTACCCCGCCGGGTTCGTCCCCACACAGTCTGTGTCGACACTGCATGTGTGCACCCACCCATGCCACAGACCCACCTGTGCCAAGAGGCCCTCCCACTTCACATGCCACATGTGTGTATTCCACAGTTGTGCTTCTCTCTCAGGGGCGGACATCCAATGTCACTTGACTACATGGTAATCTCACGAGTCCCGTGTACTTCTCACACTCTCATCCTCTCTCATTCGTACTTGTCTACGATCAATAATTCTCCAGAGTCAGATATTGGCTTTCAGGCATGTATTTAAGCTTACTTCCTCTGTGATGCAGGATGTGGACACTACTCGCAGCGTAATGCATGTGGAGGATATACTTAGCATGGTTACACATTCATAAGGGGGTACAGGTAGATGTGATAAGTCGTTAATTGTAGAAATAAGGATTCAGAGTTAAGAATGCCCTGCCCTTGCTATGCTACAGTACATTAGCTCATTACTGAGGTGCCCTAGGCTGTGACAGACAATATTGGTTTACCCTACCAGACAGCTTGACATCATGAGCACAGTACATCTAAGTCCCATGGTACAGGTTTACGACAATTGTGACTCCGACACACCTGCGTCAGAGGTGGCATCAGAGCATGAGCCTAAATACATGCAGCATAGTCTCACATGTTGTTGCGATATGGTGGCTGCTGTACATGACTCAATGCCTGGGGACATGTTGTGGGGTGTTGCATTTGTTGTCCATGCAAATGTCCTTGCACGGAAGTTCAGGAGAAGTTGTGATGACAGTTCTCAAGTTATTCAGCAGACAGATCAGCGTGCACTTACAGGTGCCTGTGTTCAGGTGCGCGGCATGCATATTGTAGCAATGTGGTTCGTGCAATGTTGGCCATGTGGTCACTGTACACAGGTCCCATTCCTCAGCCTCCCCGTGTTCATGCAGGGACACGGGATGTGGTGATGGACAGGGTGCATGTCCCGGTAATGTCAGGTGTCATGACGGTGGTGTCGATGGTCAGGTGTTTGTTTCCATGTGCGTGGTATAGTTGTTGCACAGCTGACTGGCCTCTGCGTGCGGACGGCAAGCATGGGTAGGGTGTTGCACATGAATGTTCAATTGTGGGTATTGATTCGGGGACCCATGAATTGACAGGTTGTCAGGTATGCGATACCTTCCTGCAGTGCATCCCTCGCATTGGTGGTATTTGTGGTTGACATCCAATGAAGCGGATGGTGGGTTGCAACGTGTTCCTCGTAGGTTGTCCCTTGTATGATCCTGATGGGACATGTCGGGTGACATTCGATGAAACTGTGATCCAGCATGCGTTGTGTGGAGGCACACTGGTTCCATTGCAGTGTGTGTCCTATTGCAGCCACAAACGCCATGCCCCCATACACTGAACAGTTCCTGTCGTGGGCGTCCAGGGGTGAGAACAGGTGTACCAGGTCCCCAATTGGGCATGCCGGGTTGGAGAGACATAAATCCACAGGCCAGTGGTACGGGCACCTCCGACAGTAGAAAACGGGATGACGCAGCTGAACATTTCAATGCAGTAAGTTACTCGATAACTTACATTCAGCATGGCCAGATTTGCACAGCCCACTGTCTGTATCAAGCTATTGCTGTACAGCTGCATCTGTCTGGCGTAGGTGTATAGTACTGGTGCCCCGTCCATTTTGCTGCTGGGTGCTGTGGTGGCGTGCTCCGGCTGCCTGGGCTGTCTGCTGAGTGCGACCTCGGACGGTGCTGGGTGTTCTTGAATGGATGTTAGGCGGCAGGACTTTGTGTATGGCTTGGGAGGCAGCCACAGGCCCTCATCCCACATGCTCCTATGAATGGTCAAGGCCAGTGGTGTCTGACTCCTTCCTGATTACTTGCATTTGAGCCACAAGGCGCAGTGGTATAATTGTATTTTGTGGTTTTATCTTTCTTTCATGTTCGGCGTTATCTGCCAGGGATGGTTGACTCAGCATGGCTATGTTTGGGTTGTGGTTGTTCCAATGGCTCCGTTCTCCTGCGGGATATGTTGCAATGTGATTTGGCTGTGGGAATGGAAGGACATTCACTGCTATCTGCTCTCCCGTGTGTGGGTGGGTCACTTCTTTCCCGCTGTACATTGGGACTTGTGTGTGGGCGCCGTGATTGTGAACACCTGTTCGCAGGCAGCAGTGTTTCTCTATTTTGGACATGGCATGGCTTGTTGTTGCGTGCAGGATGGTATAGATATTGTTTGTTGTGACTGGCGTGACTTTTGCGCTCAATGTCCATTGTTTGTGCAGTTCTGTCGCAGCTGCTGTGTGCTTCTCCATGCTTTGCACACAGGTGTGTGTCCTCTTCCGACGTCACTTTGCTCCCCTGTTCGGCACACTTGTGTGACTACGTTTTGGCAACTGTGAGTTGTCGGTTGTGGTCATGGTTGATGCAGGGGGACCACGTGACTTGTGCCTTCAGGGTGGGGCTGGTGTGTGTGGTGTGTTGTTGTGACCCTGCGGTGTTTGTGTGCAGCCCATGCGTGGCGCTGTCGTTGGCCTCTGCATTGTGCGCATGTGCGTCATCGCCGGGGCGCTGCGGTGCGGTGCCGGGTACGTCACCTCCCGGTCCGGGGTATTGGGTGCCCAGGATGTTGCGGGTTGATTATATTTTACAGGAGGGATATGTGTGGGTACAGTGTTGGATGTGTCCTGTCCCCACAGGGGTGTCTAGGGGGCCCATGTACAGTTTTTCCGCCCTTGCATGGTGTGCGGTATTTGCATGCCCTTGTTGTGTGTCTGCCTACCTGCGTCGTTGTTGCGCGTTCACTCTTAGCTGCTGCATCAGGTACAGCATTGGGATGGCCTGGAGTGCAGGATTCATGTCGGAGTAGGCCGGGTTGGTGTTTCTGTGGTCAGCAATGTGGTTTCCGCCTCCTGTTCTCGTGTGGTGTCCCTTTGCCGATGAGGCTGTTTGGTTGTGTCATCGTAATTTGTACGCCGGGCGGTACGTCATTTCGTCAGACGGTCTGCCTCCGTTGGCTGGCGCCACAACGTAAACGGGCGCACTTTGATGGCAGGCGGCGTCACAGGCTTGCGGGCGGTATTAGCCTGACTTTTCACATCCTAATTTGGCAGGCGTGCGGGCAGTTGCTGGCGGACGGTAAGTAGCGGTTTTTACCTCCGTCGGCACGGCGGTAGTGTTTCCGCCCGCCATCGTAATGACCCCCTAAGTGTAGTGTCTGTTGTTCAGGGTGTTAAAGACTCTGAACAAGGTGAGGCCAGCCATTTGTCTCTCTTTCTGATCACTACTAATTGTGGATTTTGATAGCCAGGTGCAGGATGCTCATGTTTCTTTGTGGCTCTACTGTAGGTATTCCTACCTGAAGGCAACCCTGCTGTGAAGAGCATCACTCTTCACAAAAGGTTAGTCAAGTCAAGACAAACTTTATTCGGCTAAAAATAGCCATAAAAGTGAAATGCAATAAATAAATTCATTTCATTTTACATACAGATTAAAAACAGTGAAAGTACTTCAAAACCAAATCGGAAAGTTCCCATTTCTCTAAATGTGAATAACATACATAAAGTATCTGTAAAAATCCACCAAACCAATAATTCTTAAAATCTAAAACACAAGAGAAGATAATGTTACAACCTCTATTATATTTTCATGATGGCCATTGCACAATGACAATAATTGACTACTGCAATATAGGTACTTGGGTTACTTAAATGTTGCTGGAAAAGTAAGGCTGTCTTGAATTGTCTGATACCAGCAGCTCGCAGAATTGGGACAAGAAACGTTTTCGCAGACATGAATATAACGTGCAGAAAAGCATAAATTGCATAGTTCTCTGACCAGAAACATTGTCACAGGGACAATTAGAAAGATTTGAAAAGCAACCACCCTGCTTAGGGAATGCCACTAAAAAATGAACGTTATTAAAACGTAATCTAGTTAAGTAAAATCGATGCTCTGCGTTTAAAACTTTCACAAGATAAAATTCACCCCCTGTGACTGCTTGATTAAACCATAGTTAACATGAGATCATGACTATTGAAAAAATCTTCCAAATGAATTATAGCTGGTCACGGCAGGAATGAATCTCTAACCTGTCTCTTAGATCGTCCTTCTGTGCATTTTGGATTGTAAAATAGCTCTGGCAGTCCCAGGTCGGCTAGCATAGTTTTTTCATCATTTAACCAGGAGATAGCCGAGGCATTTTAAAATGTGGCTCTTGTAAAATTTCTAACCCTCCTAATTGAAATTTCCTGGTCTTGGTATTTTTGGGTCAATTCTCATGATAAAAGATTTGCTAAGATTTGTTTCAAGGTCCAAATCACCCATGAAAGTATAGAAAGAATCCAGGAATAGGTGTAGGCCATTGGCTGTCCTGGAAATTAAAAACATCCTCCACATAGTGTAAAACCAATATTGCATATGCTCTCGTATGCGCAGGTCATTCCCTACCCGGCAAAAATATTTTTCCAGGCTATTTATATAAGCAAGGAAGACCAGCAGAGCCATCACACATCCTTGTCTAACTCCTGAGGAAGATTTAATCTTGGCAGAGAGTTCATCATTTACCACATATCTAATCCTGGCCCACGTTGTCCCAATGCAATTGTTGTAGTAGATCAATCAGGGGTTGTTCTATACCCATTCCCTCCATTATATCCCATAATTTCGATTGGTTTACAATGTGAAAGGCACAGGAGAGTTCCATAAAAGCTAAGTGATTGGATCCTCTCCTGGCCTTGACATATTCCTGATTATTAGGTGAAGATTAAGGTACTGTTCTAGCCCTGGGCGGAAACAGTACTGCGCTCTGAACAGAGCCTGCTTTTCCTTTAACCATGTCTCTATATTAAGGGCCAAAATGTTACCTAATATTTTGAGAGAACTATCTAGGAAGGATATCAGCATGTGCAATATATATTCCCCTTTTTAAAAAAAATAGGCACCACCAGTGCCTCCTTCTATGAGGGTACAAGTTGTCTTGCTATAGCAACCTTGATTACATTAGTAAACACAGGAGTGCAAAAAACAAAATCTTCTTTAAACAAATCCATGGGGACCCCATCCGGTCTTGGGGCCATTTGATGGGTGCTTGAATTGACTGCAGCACTCACATCCTTCACCTAAATTGACTAAATTGCAAAACAGGCCCATGATCATAAGATACTTTTCCCCTAGTAACAGAGGAAATCTCGGTATAACCTGGATTTAAGATGTTAGAAAAATGGTCCACACAGGCCTGTACTGGAATAAGAGATTCCTTTGAGGGCTTTTGATATCCAGAAAAGAAAGGGTGATTGAGAACCTTCCAGAAGGCTGCATTTGTCCCAAATATTCCCTGTAATCTCTAGGTCCTTCCATGCTTTTCTGCTTATCTCAACTTTCCTGGTGTCTAAAATGTCCTTATATGACCTCCTAGCACACCTTATATCTTTCTTTTATCATGGTTCCTTCAATAAGGCTAGCTTAAGTCATTTCTGAGCTCCTGTACAAGCATGGTTAAACCAACCCTGAAGGGGTTTGTTTTGGAGGATTTGTTTGTAGACCTCATGAAGATAGAACCGCAAAGGGACTTAAAGGCCCCTAATATTTTCTTGGGGGCCTCAGCCGGAGTAGTCAGTATTGTAATTTCATACCTGTTATCCCTAATTAGCTGGTGTAATGATTCCACCTTGTCTACTGTATCTTAGTTAATCCTGATTCCTTTGTTATAAGTATGGACTAAAGCCAGATTCTCCTCATGCCCCCTATCATTGTATAGGTATAGGTTGAGAGAATTGATGACTGGGTTATGATCACTTAAACATGCAGCTGGTAGGTTATAATCTTCCAACAAGGCAGTCAGATCTGATGAAAGAATCATAAAATCTATATCACTGCTGTTTCCATTACCTTTGAATGTTGGTGGGAACAGTAACTGTGTCAATCTATCCTCTTTGGCAAACACCAGGTTTTTAGAAATTATAATCCTGTTTGTTGCCTTCCCATATGGGACACAATGGCAATGTGGCAAATGTAGCCCTTCCATACTTTTTATGCCGCAAAGCGAGGTATTACCTTTACTACACAGTCGAAGATTAAAATCCACCACCCAAATTAGTAAGACCTCCTCTTAATGCTCATCTTGGAAATTTACCAAAATAGCTCCACGCTCATCTAGTACCTTTGTGACATGCTCAGCAAAAATATTGCTGAAATAATTAATGAACACAACGTCAAACATACCTAGCTTCTCCAATAGCAGCAATTGGTAACAGGACGTAAAATCAATTTCTTTTACATTGAGTTTAGTTAGATTGACTGAAATCAAAGTAGCCAAGACTCCATTAGGTCTGCTCACCTGAGACAGAATAGCTGGGCTACACATGCAATAAAAAACATTTCAACAAATCTCATCAAGGACCCAGGTCTCTTGCATACAAATAATATCAACATAATTTAAAAATGATAACCAGTCTGGGTTTGTCAACTTAGATCAGACACCAGTAATATTCCACGAGAGCAGCTTGAGGGTCTTCCTTGTAACAGGATGGTCCGTAAAGGGCTCCTCATTACACACCAGCATCGGGCAGATTTGACCATAAGAGACACCTCATTTACTATTTGCAGTAAATCCCCCTCAAGGCACGCAGTGGTATTCTTGCAGCCTAAGGGTTCTTGCCCCTCCAGAGTGTAAAGTCAATCCAGGTCTTTCAAAGAGGTTAAAGGCTCAAAACTATTTTTCGTCTCCACGTTAAATGTTGGCCTGTTGATCTGGGTCCTTATATTAATCGAAACAGTCAGAAGCAGAGTAGGAAAACCAATTGCCTTTTAAAAATAACCCAAGGGTAAGGCCTGAACTGAACCTGGTCTTAAGCTCCATTTATGTAGACAATCTAGGAGGGTTCTTACAATATGGGGAGATTTAAAATGGACTATCATACAGTCACCTGGTGTTTCTTTTTCATGTATGCCAATCCAAGAGGTACTTCTGACCAGGAGCACTTCAGAGGAAAGATCATTTATCCGTCCAGAATCACATTTTAGCCAATGAACTGTCTTGTTTTTTAATGCAGTGTGGTCTTCCTTCGAAGTGGACAATAAAATTGGAACTCCCTTTAAAACTATTATAAAGTACACTTTGGGCTGGGTAAGCTGGGGGTAACCATTTCTAACTTATGTAATCACCATTGTTTCTCAGGTTTTTGCAATGGATTCCTCTTGAACTGTCGGGATGGTAGCGGGGTTGATAATTTCTGTGCCGGAGTTAGAAGACTTAGGGGCCGATTCCGATTCGTGTCGGTAATTTCTCCGACCGAGCCGGCCTCGGAGAGATCTCCGACCGAATCGGACCCGTGCAGTCCAGACCGAGCGAGTCCGATGCATTCGTATGCCACCGGACACGAGTCGGTCGGACTCCCATTGAACTCAATGGGAGCCGGTCGTACAACGCGTACGCGGGCTCCCATTGCCTCAATGGGTGCGAGGCAGACAAGGGCGCCCCCTACAGCCGAGTACGCCGCGAAGCGCTCGCAGCGTACACGCACAGGTAGGGGGACCTATGGGTCCCCCTGTGTGCGCCTCGCATGAGGTACGCGTACAGGGGGTCCGACACGGACCCCCAAAGTACGGCTCCGACAGCGAGTTCGAGTCGGACGGCGCGAGTCGGTCGGAGCGGTCGAGGTGCGCATCGTACTTACCCGGCCGGAAAACGTCTCCATTGCGCGGTGCGAATCGGGTCCGAGCGAGTCGGTCGGAGCGGTGCGATCCGGGAACCAGTCGGTCGGAGCGGTCGGGTCGCCCGGACGAGTCGGTCGGCGAATACGCATCGTATCTCGCTCGCCCAGGACGCGCGTACGACTCGGTCGGAAAATAGGGCTCCGGATCGGATCCGGTAAAACCGAATCCGATTCGGAGCACTACCGGCCGAGATCGGAATCGGCCCCTTAATCTCTCGACTCATGTTAAAACGACCATCTGCCTGGGGTGCTCATGAAGTTAAATGGTTTGTTTGGGTTCCCTGAGATCTTCTAACACATTGAGTAGGAGCCTTTAACTCACTCAGCTTGATGTTAATATTATCTAATTTTCCAGAAATTTCTTGACAGACTTCTTTAAGTATGCCCTCCATCCTGTCAAGACGATATGAAAAATGATCTGTTACCCAGAGTTCCAGTGTTAGATTCATGATCCTGGTCTGTTTATTCCCAGTACCTCTTGGCTCCCTCCTGTCAGATCCATGTACCTGGTTGGGTGCCCTTCACCTCCTCTAGGCACAACATAGCCCCTTTTATTTTTTTTACAGAGAGAGGAAAAAATATGTCAAGGGAACTACCTCTGAAAAGTCTCCCCAGCATAATTTATTTCTGTAAAGCGTGCGGCTGCTGCGAGAGTGTCCCTACGCTAGGTAGTACAGAGTATGGAGGATGACATTTAGTCCTTGAAAAGGTGAGTTTTTATTTGCTTGCAGAACATTTATTTGTCCGCAATGCATTTCAGGAGGAGAGGAAGATCATTCCAGTACCTAACCGCGAGGACTGAGCAGGCAGATCTGCCCGCCTTTTACTTTTTGTGGTAGGAATGGCTAGCAGATGTGCTGACTCAGAGAGAAGGGCTCTTTGTGGGCAGTAGCCGAAAAGTCTATTTTGGAGGTAATAGAGACCTGTTTTGTAGAAAGAGGAGTTAGCTATTGTAAGTGCCTTAAACATAACTCGTTACTTTACTGTTAGGGAGTGAAGTTGTTTTCGGTATTGAGTGAGGGAAGCATGTTTGGGTAGACTGAAAAGCAATCGGATGGCCATATTTTCGATTTTTTGTACTCTATAAGTCATACAGTCTGGGATTCCAATGTACAGGACATTCGCGTAGTCTAACCTGGACAGGATCAATGCCTGTATAACCATCTTCTGAGCATCCAAGGGAGTAGTTTGAGAAACATCCTCAGCATTCTCAGGATCCAGCATGAATTTGTAATTACTGCCATGATCTGAGGTTTGAGTGAAAGCTGCGTGTCCAATAGTACCTCTAGATTTCTGGTCACTCCAGTCGGGGGGCACACAACTGGATGGCCAGGCCCCTAGCTAGCCTGGAAGGGGGTCTGTTTAGAATTGCAGGATATCTGTTTTGTTAGGATTACATTTTAGGGAGATGGGATTGAGCCAGCCCATTACTGGGTGAGTGGTCAGCATTTGACAGTGCTTGTGCTTTAGCAGGATCTGGTGTCATAGCCTCATTAAAAAGATATGGCCAAAAAATGTTAGCTTTGTCTTATGGAACTCACATTTGCCTGCATTCAAAGTCAAACATGCTTTGACAAGTAAACAACATACTTGTGTGAGAGCTTTATCATGTTCTTTTTGGGTAGCTTCTAAAACCAATATGTCATCGCTGTAATTGAACGCATTCATTACAGGCTGTATGATGCGCCAAATTATGTCTTGAAACAGTTCTGCAGCAGAGGACACACCAACACTTAGCCTTTTGTATTGAAACAGACCAACATGTGTAGAAAAGGTTGTAATGTACCTACAATCTTCTTTGAGTTCCAACTGATGATAACCTTTATTTAAATCAAGGCGAGAGAAGACCTTTGCACCATTTAGTTGTATTATCATATCAGTAATGTGTGGACCTGGATGTAGTCCTCGGTCAATTGCCTTGTCTGCCTGACACATGTCAACACACATGCATACCGCTCCTTCACTGTCCTTTTTGGGCACTACCACAATGGAAGAAACCCATGGCGTTGGACCAGTCGAACCCTCAATGATATCATGCTTAAGTAACGATTCAAGTTTTTTTTAACAGCATCTCTGCAAATGAAAAGCAATTTGCCTATGTCTCTGAGTACAGGACGGACATCCTCATTAATATGCAACTTTACTTTCATGGTCGTAAGCTTTTCCAAATCATGAAAAAATGAAGGGCACTGACTTACTAGCTCATGGTGAGCAGGCACTTGACTCTGTTCCTTGAAGCATATGGATGGGTGCTTGCACCTTAGTTTTCTTGTGTTTCATCATCACTACAAATGAACCTTGAAATTTTAAGGGTGTCGATGGAGCCCATGTATACACTTTGGTTTTCGACGCCTTAAGTTGTGGTAAGGGATGCAATTCATTATATTTCTCCTCAGGCATAATGTTTATCGACGAACCACTGTCGATGATGAAAGGTATCGAAAAATCATTTACTTTCAGTGTAAGTTAAGGAAAATGTTTGAATGACTTTGGTGCTTTGACATGTCGACTGTTGTTTGACTGACATTTTTCTTCACATGTGACCAGTCTGATATGCGCTGCTTTTTGGAAGTAAACATTGACATGGCACAAAAATCTTCTTCAATTTCACTTGATACTGATATGAATAAACTGTTTGATGATGATGTAGATGACAATCGACTTCCTTCAGTGTCGGTGAACATCGAACGTTGCTTCTAAAACATTCCAGTGGCCATTTTGTCTTCACGCTGTGATGCACTCTCTAATTCCTTTGTTTTGCACACCGTCACAAAATGGTTCTCAGTTCCACATCCCTTACATGTCTGCCCAATGGCAGGACATTTGTCTTTGTGTGGAAATGAAACATAACTTCTTTTTATGTGGAAATATCACCTTGTGTCCTTCAGTCTTTTGCTTTGACTTGCTTTTCACACTCATGACTGATTTATTCTGGGCACCTCCAGCGTCCATGTCAGCAGCCTGTCGATCAGCACACTCTTCAGCTGTAGCAGCCATGAATACTTGTTCCAGATTCAAAGATTCTCTCAGCATTCACGGTCTGAATGAATCGGATAAACATCTCTCAATGGCCCTAGGACGAATGGCCTCGTCATCACTAAATTAATTGAACTTACAGTATTTAATGAGTGTCAATTCTCTCTACAAATTCATTGATGGTTTCACCAGATTTCTGTCATTCTTGACTGAAATTATATCTTTCATAGTCAACATTTGCCATTGGATTGAACTTGAGATTTAAGATTTCTTTAATCTGACAGTATGTGATTCCTTCATCAGTTCATGGCATTTTCTTTATGACTTCATTTACGCCAACACCAGCAAGATTTTTGAGGTAATATTTTTGTCATCAGTCTCTTCAAGGGCATCAATGAAATCTTCAAATATCTCTATCTTCGTTGTCCACCAATCGCCAATATTTGCTTTTTGGCGGTATCAAATGATTATGGTGGTTTCAAGAAAGCGGCAACGTTGTAGACTAGTGTAGAACTTACTGAGGTGGGACATGGCGGTCTTTCGGCCACTGCTCCTCACTCAATCTCCCGAGACCCTGTGACATACTACCCTCTGTATCATCCTTGGTAACACCTGGAAACATGATTTTGTTTCTTGGTCTCCATCGAAACAACAACCTGCCACTATTCCGTACTCCTCACTGGCTTTCACTCTTCAGAGACCTGTGGAGTTATTCTGAGCCCCACTCAGCAGCTTTAGTGGCTCGCTTCTTCTGGTGTGGATGGCTCCATAAGCACATCCCGAGTACTTCTCCTTGGGCCACTGTGCCCAGTGCTATGGTATGAAGACTCTCTTTAATTTCTTCTGGTAAGCAGACAACTGTTTCTTGCATCTAGTTTGCTTTGCTTCAGACGTTTCTATGTACTTGCTTGCATCTGGTTGATCTCTGCCTTACATCACTTATAATTACAACGTTATCTTGCGTTTCACTGTCGCATTGTACTTTTTGAAACCAGGTTGATCCCTGCTCAGCAGCACTTATAATCGCAGCGTTATCACTCATACTAAGTATGACTCTATGTTGTGTAGTGGCGCTGTACCTTTCTGTACGGTCTGACCAACAGGTTCGCAACTAATGATGTGTAGATTCTCTGTGAATGCTTTCGTTTTCAACTGCTTCACAGCAGCTGGAACTGCGCTTTGGCTCATCATGCATTAAACGTCAATTCCGTACTTCGATGCCGGCATACGTGGCACGCACAAGCAGTTTGCTTGGACCACGGCAAACTCTCTGAGAGAGCACTGTCAATCTTTTGGTTACTTTTCCCCTGTCTTGTCGCCATTTGTAGCATCTTCCCAGCTAGAGTACCCGCCAACAACTACGCCACACACAGAACTTAGTAATACACATCTTTATTTGTCTGCATGTAACTGCGAACTCAACATTCTAAAGCAGCCTTCACTGCAATACACTCTATTCACTACGTCATAGCTCTACGGAGTTCATCAGAAGCCATAAGGATTCCATCATTCTTCATTCGCAAGACACTACAACCCCTTTGGCTGCTAATACTGGGTATGTAGGAAAAGTAATCTCAGCATCTGTTTGATAAAGAGTTTAGCTATTTGTGATTGTTTTTGACATAGAAGTTTGAAAATATAATGATGAAGTTTGATGTTGATCAGAAGTAATTAATCCATTTAACTAGATCAACAATTCTGAATTGTCCAGAGAACTAAACTGGGAGGTGGAGCGTGCGAGTCTGTCCTTACTGCTATCCTCTGTTCCGAGACTTTTTACTAGCCAGGGCAGAGGAGCAAGAGTGCCTGTCCTTACTGATACCCCCTATTCCTATAACTTCTACCATTCCATAGATAGAATCAGTACCAGAGTAAATATCAGAAATGCTACACCATGACTTCTGAACGTGAGGTGTTGTATTTATCTCAGCTACTGTAGTAACTACGAGTGGGTGGGTATTGGCTTTCTTGCTGTCATATGTTTCCCTATTGTTAACAGCTAGTGTTGAGGGCAGTCCGTTTTGTGCAGTGTTCCTTTTGTCTTTAAACAGTATTGATTGTTGTCTATTTTGTTGAACAGCATTATTTAGGGTTTAGTGTAGATTCTGCTAGATCAACAGCTATGCTGTCTTGTAGTGAGGAGTTTAGTTTTGCCATGCCTGTCAATGTTTTGTTGACAGTCTTTGTCTAGTTTTAGTAGTTTGTTCACCTGAAATTGTGATTCCATCATTTTAGAATGTTTGGGATGTTTATAAGTAGGCTTTAGTGATTTACTTGATCGAGCTCTTGTGGTTTGTAGGTGAGATTTGGTTGTATACTGGTCTTTTGTTGTTCGACAGTCAGTAGAATATTGTAGCATAGGCCTGGCCTGGGCTCCTTCCTTGCCACAATAAGCATAGTTATGTTGTCCTTGCTGGTTCCGTTTGTGTAAATGTTAGCTGATAAGGTAGAGATTTGGGCTCCATAGGCTCCTTAACAAAATGTTAGCAACCTTTTGTTCCCGGCAGAAGATATATGTCACTGCACACTGCCAGATATGGACATGGTCTATTTTGTTTGCGCCAGTACTTGGTGTGATAGTACTTGATGTGGTGGTTAATGCTGGCATCCACACCCCAAAGGCTGGAGCACCCAGATACAGCTCCTCCACCCCTCACTATAAAACTAAACTGCAACCTGCCAGCCCGTCCCAGCTTAAGTATGCACTCGGCACCCGGTGGTCACAGAGCGGTTACCTACAGTCACTTCCCTGATGGCTGGAGTTATAGGCATTGCACCACCGGGACGCTGGGACTACCTGCTGGGTTTAGGGTACTGCGGCAGTTGGCTGGTTGCTCGACAGCCATGGGGCAACAGGAGGAAGCAGCGGTTAGCAAGCAAGCATCGAATACAGTCACTATCTTATACTGGGCTCTCCCTCTTTTCTTTTCAATGCTATGTTTCTCTGCAAGCTCTAATAAGAGAGAAATCCACCAGTCAGGAGCTGCTTTTATTCATTCCAAGTGGGCCCAGATGGTATTTTACCAATCCAAAGCTGTAAATTTGTGCCTTGAATGGTAAAAGACCTTTGTCATTTTTGAGTTTGGGATCAATATCATGCCTATGCTTAAATACATTGATGTAAAAATGGCAAAAGGGTTATCTTTTTTATAGTTGTGTGTAGATGGCACTGTGTTAATTTTATGCTTACAAATATGCTAGCACAACCGTCATTTTAGGTGAGCATGCTTTGAGTGTCAGTGGTCTTATAGAGTGCTCCATATAAAGGAGCTCCTCTCCACTTAAAAGTTTGGAATTACCTAAGGTTCACCTGTTAACAGGTGTAGCGCATTGAATTACTTCAAGACCACAAACCTTATATTATATGCTGTCACAATGATTGCATGCCGTCATCACTGATGATATCAATGACATGTCATCAGTGATGTCATAAATTATGTTATTTATCATGTCATGAGTTATGTAATAGTCAGAAGCAGTGCATGATATAGACACAAGGTATACTTAGTTCAGTAAACTATAACTGGTGACTTTCAGTGGATTTTTGTTTTTTAAACATTAGTTTTTATCATATTTCAACATCTAATTATACTTTCACTTTTACTTTTTTGTTTTTTCTCACTGAATTTCTAGGTTTTTATCATCATCATATCTTTATTTTGATATACACACAGATCATAAATGTACAGATGGAAGGTACAAAAAAAAACACATCTCCTACATAGTACAATTAATACAGTACAATAGCAGCCCCACCCCAGCAATCAACACATTTGGATACAGAAGATTTATATATATAAACCAGTTATGAAGCAATAACATTTAATAAATTCGATAAAACACATTCAAATCACATACAATGCACTTTCTCCTCTATCAATTAGGGGGCAGGTCAGCCAAGTAAATGTTTACAGCTGCCAAACTATAATCAGTCCCCTGGGATGATCCATTGTAAACCTAGGCCGTGTAAAGTGACAGTGCAATTGGAATTTCAATTTTAAAAAAAGAAGAAAAAAAAGAGTGCATAGATCATAAAAGAATCATAAAATAATTTTTGCACAATACACAGAATTGTCCTGAAGCAGCAGTTGGACTTCCGTCAAGGATAGCTCCCAACAGGTGCAATGTCTCTTATCAAAAGGTGTCTATCATGACAAAAGCAAGGACCAACTTGACCCCCCTTAATACTTCTCCTTAATACTTCTAGCCTTCTCTAGCATCATTTGCACAAACTCATTTAGACAGCCAAATCCAGGCTGCCTAGTGATACCTAGATACCGCATACACCACCAGCCTCAAGGTGTCAGTTCTTTGAATCCTAGTGGCCACAAGGTAGCTCCTAACACCCAGGGTCCTACACAGTGGCAATAGCCATCTTTTGCTCTGTGAAACATACGCTGGGAAGAAGATTAAGAAATTGGGTAAATCCTCAAGAGGGCCCTTACATGCAGAGCACTCGCTGCTCTTGTATTTCGCATTTGCCCACTTCGTGCAGAAGGCCATATTAGGTAGGGACTGATATTTGATTTGTAAAAACAATTTCCAGGCTAAACGGGAGTAATCTCATCAAATGTATCCTCAGAACTGGAGGTCAGCTTGAACAAAATCAAGGGTCAAGATTCCTCTACTACTACCAATGGATTCTTCATATACATCCTGCCAGTAGGCCGATTTAATTAGCATATTGGAGTCATGGGTGAGGTACTCTGGTACTGCCCAAACATTTTCCAGCCCCAGCTTCCTAAATGCGGACCAGATAAACTTGAGCCAAGGTATAGACTTAGACCAGGTAGGGCTAATAAATCTTTGAGGGGTTCGCTATTGGCTCCCAGGGTGGGTGAGGTCCAAATCCTATGCCGGTACAATAAGGGTCTGAGCTCAGCTTTCCAAGCAACTTTCATAAGTGCCAGATCGAAGTACAATGGGACCAGTGGCATACTCTTTGGGAGGGCAAATTGCTGCCTAATGAAGTTATGATCTGTATGCAATAGTATGCTAAAATTGACTTGGCCTCATATCTCCGCTCCATATAGAGCTACCACCAAAGCCTTTATATTATAGATCTCAATCGCTGGGGCAACTTTTTTGGAGGAAGTTTGATTGTATATCGTTAACAATTGAGATGAGTAATGTATTCGTGTGCAATCAGCTTTGTGGACCTGCATGGACCAATCTAGGCTGGATGTTAGCCTTAGCCCTAGATAATTAAAGTTGGATAGCTGTTCAAATGGGTCCGCATTGACAACTAGTTTGTATTTGTAATTTTTAGCTATAGCATGTTTGAAACCCATAAATTTGGTTTTCGCGCTATTAAGTTCTAGTCCCCGCTCGTTGCTAAAAGTATTAAAATCACATAACAGGATGCTGTAGACCATTTAATGATTTGGAAATCAGGGGAGTGTCATGGGCAAAAAGCAGGGCAGGAACTCTCCGGTCCCCCACCTTGGGGCATCACAGCCATCCCGATCTAGCCTTCTCAGATCATCATTAATAAAGAGAGAAAACAGAGTGGTTGCCAGTAAACAACCTGTTTAACTCCCTGCATGATGCTAATTGGTTGGGTGACTTCCCCTTTTCCCCAATCTAACTCTGGCATGCAGTCGCACCAAAATTGCAAACAGGTTCGGCAGAATATCCATCCAATCTGGTGTTGTCCATAGCAGGGCCCTTGGAACTAGGTTGAGGGATGCATGTAGGTCAACAAAGTTGACAAAAAGATGTTCCTTATTTACCAACACAGCCTTCCAAAAAAGGCAATTGAAGTGGAGAACCTAGTCTACTGTACTAGTTGCACCTCTAAAACCCATCTGGAACTCTGAAAGCATATTATTCTACCTAATCCAATCTGAGATGTGTTTCAAGATTTGTATGCAGACAATCTTCTGTGACACGTCGATTAGGTTGATTGGCCTATAATTACTAGGGACGTTGTGCTGGACCTTCTTGTAGATTGGGATGTTTTCCACTGAAAACCATGGCACAGGAATCTGCATACCTTTTAAAACAACATTTGAGAGGTGGTTTATGTAGGGGCCCCAGACTCTTAGATGTAATTTAAAAAACTTGTTTGGAATTTGGTCAGGGCCTTGTGCTTTCCGTAGTAGCATAGAGCTAAAAGCCTCCATGGTCTCCCACAGGGTTTCTTCTATGCTGTTTATATCCTTAGGTTATACTGCCAGCTCGAGGTCCATATTGACCCATGCCGCGGCATCCATACAGGAGTATAAGTTAGTAAAATGAGATACCCAATCCTGGGGTTGTACAAAGTACTCCATAGATCTTTCTGCCACTGTTAAATCTCACTGCTAGGTTGGCCCAAAATGTAACATTGTCTTTAGTCAACAGCTCATGGGACAGCTCATCCCAGAGGAATTTCTCAGATTCCCTCTTGGCCTTTTCCAGTTCGATCTTGTAATCTGCCCCACATATCACAAGTTGTGACCTGTCCCTAGTCTTGGCAGCTAACAGTAATTGAGTTTTGGCTACCCTGCATGCCTTTGTATACCAGGGAATTTCCTTCTGGCTCTTGCCAGGGTACTTAATGTCTTGTGCCAAGGTCTCTCATATATTATCAAGGTAGGGCTCATGGGATTTGGCCAAAAACAACCCTCTCTCCTCAGGGGCAAGGTTATTCAATAACTTTACCTGTTCTTTAGCCATGATGTTCACCACCTCCACAGCTTCTAGGTGCTTTTCAGCACAACCCCATTTAACAGTCTTTCCATTATTGGAGAGTTGAATGCTTCCTATTTCAACATGGCCCTGGGCAAGCAGGATATGTGGCAAGGGAGCCCAGCAAAGTCAAACTAAGGGTGTTGTGATTGCTGTCCACCCTTTTCAAAACTACCTTGTCCTGAACATACATTCAGCTCTTCAGGCTAACTAACAAATAATCAATATGGCTGGTGTTCCCTAGCCTGTCGAAGCTGTGTTTGCCTTCAGTATCTGATACAGTCCGCCAATTTGTGGCTTTTAAGTCAAAATTTAAGGTTAGTGCAAATATATGGGTTGCCCTCTGGACCATTTAACGGAAGGGAGATCTATAGATGGAATTTCCATTCTTTATCCAGCTTAGCCAATAGATTAGAGTCCAGTGAAATGAGGGGTTTAAAGTTGGTGTTCAGGTCACCTGTTATAATAAGCTCCCCTCCAACCCTATACTCAATCAAAAAATCCTGTAAGATGCTGAGCGGCTAAGCGTCTTTCCTCCCCACAACCCGATTGTAGACATTAATAAACACCAGGGAGTTGCCACAATTAAAATGTACTCTAACAACCAACACAACCAAGGAATCAGCGGATAGGATCTTGATTGAACATTGTAGATCTGTCTGCACCCATTTTGCCAATCCTCCCAATGGCCTCCCTCTGGAGGACTGGAGTTCAGGGGTATTAAAGGAGGTGTCCCCATTCCTAACAATAAGCAATATACAACATGTCTCCTGAAAGAGACAAATATCATAATCATCCATAAACTGGCCCCAGTCAGAGTCTTCCAATTTGGTGGCTATCCCAGCTATGTTCTAGGACAATTTTTTTTGTGCTTCCTTAGCATGCTCTGCAGGTATTACCTGGCTACACATGCGGGGTCCACCCCCCTAGGTTATTCCCGGCCTACCAGAAGACACCACATGCCCCTCTCCATCACTATATGCCCGGCTGTGGGAATTACTGGATTCACTGTCACGCCCCATTGCCACTGCCTTGAAGCTCATTCTTCCCAAGGACTCTTCCTCTAGAACTCAGGCCTAATTGTGGGGCTGATTACAGGACTAATCCCTAAGGGAGTTGTATTCAGCCACTCAATGTCTTCTAAACTACTGGATCCAACTTGGTTGTATGAGCCACTTCTAGAGACATGCTGCATGCCAAAATCATCCCTATACCTTATCTGGATCTGGGTGGTGGTATTGCAGATCCTGCAGGAATCCATAAACAATAGCCCTTCAACCAAACCACAATCCCTCAAAATCACCCTTGCTACATCATCAATCTGTTCAGGGGTCTCAATACGCTCTACTCTTAAAATGTCACTCCTAATAATTGAGTAGCACCCCTCCACATGCCTAAGCCAAAAGATGACTTTATTAGCCAAGGAATCCTGGTCTTCCCATTATCTTGAGGCTACCTTTAGGACATGAACCAGAAAGAACTGAGCCTGACCAAAAATAGGTAACTGCAGTCTGACGACCTCTAGATCTCTTCTGTATTGGTAGCGACGGTTACGTGAATGAGGCGGTAAACTTTATTGTTTGGATTGGTGCATGAACCCATAAATGCTAGAAACACCAGTGTTATATTCCCGAGTTAGGCCCATGTAGTGAAGCAGCTTATTCCTTACATTTTCCTCACAAATAGCGTTACCAGCTATGATCTTTTGCACACATTTGCACGTACAACAATGTTGGATTAGTTTCTCTGAAACTAAACTTGTTTTTACATCTAGCTTCGCACAAAATTATCACAATGCCCTGAATATCATGTACAAGGTCTTGTTTCGTACTACGTACAAATGTCATCACTATATTCATCCATGGGGAGACAGGGCTATCTACATATCCATAGCATCACTAATCTATGCGCACATCGCAAGGCTGCTTTCTATTATAAAAGATGAACAATCTGATAGATTTGTAGAGGAGGTACTTTCGCTGACAACAAGGGTCCTGGCATGATGAGAAATAACCACGCAGTGGTCTGACATCTTGTGAGGGGTATCCACTTTGTGACCAAGACGGGGTCCTTCACTGGGGGCATTCTTGCCTCTACACCTACACAAACTCTAGGTACACTTAGAGTAGGGTTCGCATAGTAGGAGTGCACTAGATTACTGTCTTGTTTATTTGCCTGCATATATACAATTGTTTAGCACCATGGTAGAACTATATCTACTATTTACGCTTTTGGTGCTTGCAATCACGTTTATCTGCTTCTGTCTACTAATCATTGCAGCACACGTATTTTATGCAAGAATAAGTTTGGTTCAATGAATATTATTGAAAATGTCCCACTGTGTATTCTCTGTGTATAACTGAGCACGTGTGACTGAGCGAAAGGTTCTGTACTGTTTACACAATCCCTGATGGAGCAGGGTTGTCATGTTCAGTGGTTGCCAGAAACCATTTGCTCCCTGATAGGTTAGGGGGCTTACGGTGGCACTGTGAGCTAGCTGGTCTCTAGGCCAACATATCCTGCGGGGGTGTCTGGAATCAGTCTAGACACCAAGCCCTTAGTTTATGTTCTCCAAATAATGCGCAGATCCTACGGGTTAGTAGGAACTACACGACATGGTGCCGCCAACATTTGTTAGGCTCTTATTTAACAGTCAAATCTGAGTAGTTCAGTTGTGCTTTCTCAGAGACTCCTACTCACATTTAAACCGGAGACATCCGTAGTGGGAAGGGAAACAAATCCGCCTCAGCTGAGTTGGCATACATTTGTATTGGCTGTAGGTTAAATCAAGCTTGGAGGATTAGAAGTTTCCACATTGTGCGTTCCATATCTCAATAAGATTTTAACATAAATACTACTGCTCTAACATTGATCGAACAACTAGATGTGGACGTTGGAGAACAGTTAGTTAGACTAAATATTTCAGAAAATTGCAGACAGGCAGTGACCTTGAAATTGTTACAACATGGCCTGCCGGCAACTGGTAGAGATGTTACCTTCGTGGTTGAGGCACATGAAGCATTCAGGACAGAAACATTCTATTCTTGGGTTAAATTCCCACCTGCAGATGCACACACACAGCTATTTCATGAATACATTGAAGATGAACCACCTGATGAGTATTTTCCATACGTGGACTTAGAAGTCCTATTGACTTACCAAGAGCACATTAATTGGTTTAAAGGCACCCTACTCCATACCACAGAGCATGTGAGACTCGGAACGCTTATATGAAAAGGAGCGACCTGGCCGGTCTTAGATTCATACACTGAATCCAGACGTTGCTGCCTTAACATCAGCAGGAATGCTCAAACTTTACTGAGATTTAGTAACAATTTACAGAAATCTAACACAATACGTAATGAGAACATTGACAGTCCAACCTGTGGGGGTTGCTCAGGCTATGCAACCACACATGGTCACTACAGGTACTAGCCCACAAACACTGAATGCCATTATGGAAAAGGTTCCCACCAGCCGGGAGTAAATCCCGTTTTGGGTAGCACAAAAAACAGCACAGCTTGAAGCAGTTTTTCCCCATACGGCCTGCAGGAAAAACACAGAATACTGACAATTTGCTCCCCAATGGGGATGGCTCCCCAGTTGGAAGATTGTGCCACTTCGGGTACAATCTTCGCTGCCGTATATACCAGAACGCATGGTACCCCTTCAATAGCAGTCATACCAGATGTACTGAAACGGTGCAAAGACAGAATATTGAGTTTTAAATATCGACATACACAAATATCGAGTTGGAAATATCATGATACAGAAATATCGACAGCAAGAATATCGTGGTCAAGAACATCGACTTTAAGGTAAGAAATATCGTTTTTGAAAATATCGAAGTTAGTAAATAAAGCTGTTTAAAATATCGATTTTTAAATTAGTGTTATGTATTTTAGTATGTATTTTAAAAGTATGTGATCTATTTTTTGTATAAGTATTGCTTTTGTTTTTTAATATACGTGTTACATTTTTTGTAGTTATTAATTTTATGTTAATTAACTTTTGTGTTTTTTAGTTCTGTAGCGGGTTGTGGGTTTATAGGGGAATTACGTGGAAAGTAATTTAATTATAATAAATGAATTAATATGTTTTATTTATTATTATTTATTTAATTTAGATTTTCTAGTGTTAATTGGGGAGTTAATTTATTATTAATTAATTATTAATTAGTTGTTAATTTGTATTAATTAATTAATTAATTATGTTAATTGTGTTATTTTTTTTGAGGAGTGGGTTGTGGGTTTATAGGGGAATAGGGTGGGAAGTAATTTAATTATAATCAAAATAATATTTTTAATTTATTAATATTTATTTAATTTATATTTTATAATGTTGATGGTGGGAATTAATTTATTATGAATTATTCATTAATTGGTTGTTAATTATTATTAATTAATTGGTAATTATGTTAATTGTGTCATTTTTTGTAGGAGAGGGTTGTGGATTTATAGGGGAATAGGGTAGGAAGTAATTTAATTTTAATAAATGTATTAATACATTTTATATATTAATATTTATTTAATTTATAATTTATAGTGTTAATTGTGGGAATTAACTTATTAATAATTATTTATCAATAGCTTGTTAATTATTATTAATTAATTAATTGGTAATTAATTAAATTAATTGTGTAATTTTATTAGGAATGGGTGGTGGAGTTTATAGGGGAATAGGGTGGGAAGTAATTTATTTATAATTAAATAATAATTAATTGTTAATTAATGGTAATTAATTAATTAAAAATTAAATATGGCAATTGTGTAATTAATTTGAGATGTGAGTTGCGGGGTTTATAGTGGTAAAGGGTGGGAAGTAAATTCTTTTAAATTAATTAATAAATGTTAATTGATATTAATTTAATAAATTAAAATTAGTTATAGAAATTGAGTAATGGTTTATAGGTGTGTGTTGTGGTGTTTATTGTGGTAGAGGGTGGAAAGTGTTTTAGGTTTCATTAATTAATAATTAGTTGCTCATTAATATTCATGCATTAATTGATAAATATTTATGGTAATTGTTTATTTTTATTTTGTGTGTGAATTTTTGTTTTATAGGGGTAGCGTTTGGTGAGTAAATAAATTTGTATCTGTTTCAATTAGTTTTTGATTATTAATATTTGTTTATTTGATAATTAATTAGGTTAATTATGGAGGTACATTTTTAAAAAAAATGTAGGTGTGTGTTGTGAATTGTGTGGTGTTATAGGGTAGGAAATAAAAAAAAAGATTATGTGACAATTTATGTTTTTGAGTATAATTAACTTCTATTAAATGTATTTATTTGTTTGTAAATTATTTTTAAAATTTTTATAAAATAATCTTTGTAGGTAATTTTTAGATATTTTTAACATTATAATATATTTCTATCTTTTGTAATTTTTAATATTTTTATATGTTTTCTTTTTTTGTTTTTTAACATCTTTTGTAGTGTAGTTGATATTTTGTTTGTTTTTAATTTTGAATTGACTTCAGTGGGAATAATAATTATTACCCCTCCGCTTTACAACACTTTCCCTACTGTTGCACTCACTGGAGTTGGAATAGTAATTTGTACCCTGCCGCTATCCAACACTTTCCCTACTGTTGCACCCACTGGAGTGGGAATAGTAATTTTTTCCCATACATAGCCAACACTTTCCCTACTGTTGCACTCACTGGAGTGGGAATAGTAATTTTCACCTCTCCGCTGTCCAACACTTTCCCTACTGTTGCACTCACTGGAGTGGGAATAGTCATTTTTACCCCTCCGCTATGCAACACTTTCCCTATTGTTGCAGTAATTGTAGTGGGAATAGTCATTTTTACCCCTCCGCTATCCAACACTTTCCCTACTGTTGCAGTAATTGGAGTGGAAATAGTAATGGTTACCCCTCCGCTATCCAACACTTTCCCTACTGTTGCACTCACTGGAGTGGGTATAGTCATTTTTACCCCTCCGCTATCCAACACTTTCCCTACTGTTGCACTCACTGGAGTGGGAATAGTAATTTTTACCCCTCCACTATCCAACACTTTCCCAACTGTTGCAGTAATTGGAGTGGGAATAGTTATTTCTACCCCTCCGCTATCCAACACTTTCCCTACTGTTGCACTAACTGGAGTGGGAATAGTAATTTTTACCCCTCCGCTATCCAACACTTTCTTCACTGTTGCACTCATTGGAGTGGGAATAGTAATTTTTACCCCTCCGCTATCCAACACTTTCCCTACTGTTGCATTCACTGGAGTGGGAATAGTAATTTTTTCCCCTCCGCTATCCAACACTTTCCCTACTGTTGCACTCACTGGAGTGGGAATAGTAATTTTTACCCCTCCGCTATCCAACACTTTCCCTACTGTTGCACTCAATGGAGTGCAAAATGTAAGTTTAGATTTTATTAAAAATTATTAAATATTTTAATGTTTTAATTTATAATATAATGTTTTTTCTTAGATTTTATGTTTTAGGAGTATGTATATATATATATACATACATATTTATATTATAACCGTGATCAAGGCTGTTGTAAGCTGAAATACGTTGGTTGAGCGTTGCGAATAAAATTCTTTAAACTCTGCTCTGGAGTGCTGTGTCCTTTGAAAAACATATATATATATATATATATATATATATTTATTTGTACATTTTTATATTTAAATCATTTTAAGATCAGGTGGGGCTGAAACGCGTCATGGCGGAGATGCAGGGCATATGAAATAAACATATTTGCACAAGGATCTTTGGGTCCGCGTTCGTCTATCCGAGTGCAGTGGATGTTTGGAGACGAAGCCTGCAATATATATATATATATATATTTATTTGTACATTTTTATATTTATATCATTTTAAGATAAATTAAAATTATTAGTTCATTAATTGTTTTAGAGTAAATATACATATATATATATTACATTTTATATATGTATGTTTAAATTTTTACATTAAATTTATTTATTATATTTGTTTAAATGTACATTACATCTAAATAATTTTTTTAAAGTTAATTTTATTATTTAATTTTTTAACATTATTTTTTATATATAAAAAACGATATTTTGTACATCGATATTTTTACATCGATATTATTTTTTCGATTACATTATAGAGGTAGGATGTCGATATTTTTGACATCGATATTTATGTGTCGATATTTGTGTATGGGGATATGTTTGTAATCGATATTATGTCAGTGATCCGTACTGAAACAGATTCAGAATGAGTACGGATCAGAGCCTGCCTTAGATCTGGGGATGAAAATGATGGGCAATTTTGCCCAAGTATCTACCATTATGTTGAGTAACATAAAAGGGGTGGCAGCAGTGGTCACTATACGCCAACACCTGAGAGAATTCACTCCCCCTCAGCAGGAGCGCGAATTACCTACGATTATCAAAGATACATATACCTCTCTAGGCAGAGATAATCTGGGAACAAAACCTGGGAACCAATAGTTAAGAGTAGTTCTGAAAAAGATAACTCTAAGTAAGCACCCGATTCTTCAAAGAAGAAATGGGATAATAAACAAAAAAATAAACAAAACAAAACACAGTCACGGGGTGGGTCTCCTCAATAGGAACACACCGTACGGAAAAAAAAATTGCGAAACAGTGACAATATTAGAAAACCTGACAAGTATCAGGATACTGATGCACGTTCATCTCGTTCCTTTCAGGAGACATCCGAAAAGCATTTGGAGAGAGATGGACGGTCAGAGTACAGATCGGAAGAGCGAGTCAAGCTGAAAAGGGAGACACATCACACTTCGGACTACATCATAAAACAGGAAGACAAGCAAAAGACTTAAAACAAAACCTCAATTTAAAAAGAAGAAGGTAGCCTGTATTAAAATTAGACATGCCCAGGCTACTGAGGACTCTGCTTCTGTATGGGAAATGGGCAGTGACAATGCTGGACAGTGCAGTAGAAGTCACAATAGCTCGCCAGAACCTGATGGATTATCTGGGGGTAGTAGCACTGAGTGAGCATATCACGGTGGAAACACCTGATACAAAGGTAAGTGTCCCACATCGTTTATATGAAATAACGCTCCACATGGAGGGGGACATACCCAGAAAGGTAAAGGGTCTCTTTTGGGAGAACCTGACCTATGGTTGCGATAATCTTTTGGGTGAAAAGAATTGGCCACCTGAGTTCATAATGGATTGCCCAATGGGAGAAGAAGTTAATTTACCTGCTTACTCCGACCTCATACCAGAATCAGTTCAAAATTCAGACGCGCAGGAGTGGGCATTAGTGTTAGCTCCTGCACTTTACCACAATCATGTTGAATGGGATGATGAGTCACCTCATCACGAAATTCCATTAAAATCAATTTCTGTACCACAGAGACAATACCCGATTAAACATGAGGCAAATAAACAAGTCAGAGAGATCCTAGAACAACTTAAATACCAGGGCGTGATAGAAAATTTCACCTCACCTATGAATAATCCCTTCTTTCCCGTAATGAAACCCAATAATTCATATTGTCTAGTCTTAGATTATAGACATTTAAACGCATCCACATGCACACCTGCAGTACAGAATGTACACAGTGCCCCACACTAATGAATAACATTGTGCTGAAAAAATACAAAACAACACTAGACATCTCAAATGGATTTTTCTGCCAAAACATAGCGCCTGGGAGCAGATATTTGACAGCATTCTTGGTGCTAGGCTCTCAACACAAACTTTGTCGATTACCCCAGAGCTATAAGAACAGCCCCAGGTTGTTTTCAGCCAGGGTAACAGACTTACTTCAAAATTTTGATGAGGAGGCATTTTCCTATGTAGATGACATCTATTTAACGGATGATGAAATAATCGAACACTTGTCTAGGGTGAACCACATAATTCTTGGGTTCGCCCACTTAGGATACAAATTTAATTTCAAGAAATTAAAATTTGCCAACCTCATTGTCTCACTTTTAGGGTACGAATTGTCAAGTGACAAGAAAAGCCTGGCAGCACAATTTTTAGAAAATTGTGCACTGCTCCAACCCCCGACAACTCTGAAAAGACTACAGTCCATTTTAGGATTCTTTAATTTTGGCAGAACATACATTTTGGATGACGCAGAAAGGGTGAAACCTTTCTACGACTTAATTAGACCTGATTTTTCAGTGCATCATTGGACATACTGATATCCTATGTTCCGTGCAAGCTGACGTGATAGCTTCCAAACATTTGCACACACATGTCAACACAACTAACCTGGTGATCCGCGTAGTCGCTGGACCAACCGGGTACACCTACATCACTTTAATTGAAGGGAATACAGTACCTATTGCATACAAATCACATTTGTACACAAACGCTGAAATGCGTTTTGCACCAACTGAAAAAAATACTCACAGCACTACAGACTGCTGTAGTGAGAGAGAGAGCGCTAGTGCAGGGGAAACGCATAATTGTTGTGACCCCAGTACCAACCCTAGTGGCCGTTGCAAAGGCAAGGATCCCAAATGCTAAAGCATTGCATCCACGATGGTTTCAATAGGCTAACTCTCTCACTGCAACAGATGTAGATTACAGATTTGATTCTAAGTTACAAACACAAGCATTCCTGCAGTACAAACAATAATATCCTCTGCCGAATGAAATAATGCCTCTAGATTGATATGAATGTCATTTATACTGATGGATCTGTCCAGCCCGCCGTAGGAATGAAACAGCAATATTCCACAGCATGCGCAATTGTAAAAGGGCTCATGCAGGATGGAAAATTTCTTCTTGGGAAAACACACACCCTGGGGCAGATCTACAAGAAACTAGCGCAGTGAGGTGCCGCAAATCATTTTGCTGCGCCACGCTGCATTAGTTTCGAAGCACAGGGATGCGACATATTTACAACAATATGTCGCATCTCTGTGCTTCCCCCTGCGCTGGCGCACAAACTGCTGCCATGCACCGGCGCAGGCACCCTTGCACCATGGTGCAAGGATGCCTGGGTCGTGGGGAGATTGTTTTTGTGCAGGAAGGGGCACCTTCCTGCACAAAAAACAATCAATTGAGGTGATTTCCTTTTCCAATGTGTGCTGTAGAATGCAGCGCGCATTGAAAGAGGAAAAAAACGAGGAGAAATGAAAACATTTCTCCTCGTTGCAGCTCGCTACGCCACCCCTAGGGTGGCGTAGCATTCTGACGCATTTCCAGATTTACGATTTCTCATAAATCTGGATTGCATCAATGGACATGGGTGTTGCGTGGGAACACCCACAGCAACACCCATGTCACGCCCCTAACACACAAGGTGTTGCGTGAACAGGGGCGATATTTACAAGCACAGGTTAAGTCACACAGGGTGACTTTACCTGTTCTTGTAAATATAACTTAGCAGGCTCTGCCACCGGTGCGTCACGCAACGTGATGCACCGGCAGTGCAAGGGGCTTGTAAATCTGCCCCCCAGTCTCTAGGAGACTGTATGACACAGCTGACAGAACTAAAAGCCCTCTTACTGGCACTACAAAATTCGGATCATGAATTCCCCACACTCATAGTGTACGATTCATTTTACTGTGTCCTGTCTTACAATGAATATTTACATTATTGGGGCAAGAATGGAATTAGGGATTCCAAAGGTTGCACAAGATGCTTTGGGAACAAGTGGCAAAGCTAAAAGAAGGCCTGCCACGGGCTCATGTTATTCATACATTAAGTCATCAACGTGTTGGCAATCACGTTGAAGGGAATTCAATGGCGGATGAGGCCGCCAAGGCAACAGTTCAGATTGCTGCCGTTGCTGCAATAACTCGCTCTAGCACGAGGATAGACAGAGCAACTATGTTAGCAGTCAATGCCTTGCACAACAGCTCAGCCCTGCCTAAAGGCTTTCCATTCAAGTACTCCTACAAATTAGATGGGCAAAACATTCCATATGCTCAAATTCCAGGAGTGGGTGATAAAGTAATACCAAACACTGATCATTGATTGGGATTAATACTAGCTGCACACGGGGATCTGGGTTCAGCACATGCGGGATCTCTGCCACAGTTTCACTACTAAAGCAGCACTATTGGTGGCCAGGTTTTACTAAACAGACCATGGACTTTGTCCTCAAATGTGACATCTGCCAGCAGATGAAGGGCTCCAACGTAGCACGTCCACTGGAAACACCTTTATTGATCTCAGACAAATCTCTTGTGTGTGTCTATTTGGATCACTGGGGCCCCTTACACTCTGACTGGGCTTACGAGTACATCATGGTGGCATTGGATTCATGCTCTAGATTCCTGTGGGTTTGATCCCAGTGCTCGGCTGACACTCAAACTGTTATAAAGGATTTGTGAGTTTTATCGGCACATACGCAATTGGCACACTACACTCTGACCAGGGTCCGGCGTTTAGCTCTCTGGCTTACAAAGAAGCCATGGGAAGTTTGGGTGTGGCCTTGCAGTACTCCTCCCCTTATCATCCTGGGGGAAATTCGGCAGTCGAGAGGAAAAACAGGGACTTAAAGCAATCATTAACAGCAAGGGTATTAGGCTAGGGGCGGCAGTTGGGTCAATCACCTATATGGGGTCCAGAGGACACTTAACAGAATGCCAAGAACATCCCTGGGGGGTCATACACCTTATGAGCTCCTGTTTGGGGTAAGAATATGCATACCTGAACTCGATAGTGTCAGCACAGTGGAGGCTGAAACTCCATTTGACCTCCATGATCATTTGGATGTTTTACAGGACCTTAAAGAATACAGAGCTTTACAAAGCAACATCCAAGTAGAATACACCGCCACTGGGGAAGTGAAAAAAGTATCAGCAAGACCTGCCTGGGTCCCAGAGATTGGGGACCTGGTAAGAGAGACAATTGTGGACAAAAAATATTTTGGGCATTCTTACCGAGTGCCTGTACCTGTCCTAGCTGTCGAAGGAACCAGAACTGTCCTTCTTCCGCCTCTTGCCAGCCACCGAGACAAAAGGTTTGTCTCATCAAACCACAGTATGTGGCTGATTCTCAACAGTAGGCCACGTGGGCTCCTGGGTAGCCACCGCACCCCTCTCGCTACCATACAGGAAGTTCAGATGAAAGCTTTAATAACAACTGAAGACTCCACTTTCCAAAAAGAAGCTGTGAACGACAATGAAATGATGCTTCTCCCTATTGAAACAACCACAACTGTACAGTCAACAAGTATAGAAATTTTGATTCGAAAAATTGACGACTTCTATGTCAACATGCTACAGATCGAGTCATCTCCCAGTTCTACAAAACCTGATGAGCTGCCAAGAATAGACCAGACGGCGTCTGGCTATTTCGTGCATTCTGATGATTTCTCATCAGATCCAAGTGAACCTGAGCTGCCGACACCGCCTCTCCCTTTTAAGCTTCGAGTTTATGCTTTCTATCTTTGGCTGAAAGAGACTTACTTCATTGTTCCCTGGGTACATCTATGGATTACAATTGGCTTACTTTTCCTGATACTTTGGATTGGTATAGTAACTGACTTTTTCCTACTTCTGAGCAGACGCTTTCTCCCAGAACACTCTGCAGTAAAACTTGTGAACTTGGTTCTTAAACCACATGCATCATCACACCGTCCAGATTTGTCCCTGGTGAACATTACAGCGGTTCCAGTTTCTGAAGGAATTGTATGGGAAAGGGTGCTGTAAAATGTATATGGTCCTATTGAACTTTTGAAAATTCCTTATTTGTTCAAAATTTCTTTAAATTACATCATCACCTCTAGTACTTTCTCTGATGGTTGGGACATTGAAACTGTGCATAATTTGCTTTCAGATTTAAAGAAATCAGCTGCATTTTCTAATGATGAATTGTATGATGGTACAATTAGTTTTGGAGACATGTTCTGTTACCAGCATTATGGTCACCATTTTTTACATAAAGCCAGTATCCCACACACTATTTATAATTACACACAATGGGAACACTGCCCAACACCGCCAAAAGGTAGTTCAAAGACTTTTGCACAGAAGTTTGCTTATTGTTCAGATTTTGAAATATCAGACCCAGCCTCATATTACTGTAGGCTTGCACCTACACCTGCAGAGAAAAATATGGTAACAAGCACCAAGTTGATATACTCTGCTTTCTTTAATTCCCAACTGTCTATACAGGGTTTTGACTTTTGGAAAGACACCATAGACACAAAGTCTATCTGGGGGACAAAAGATTGGGCGGTTCAGGGGGCAGAGGCCTTATTTAGAGCATGCCTCATACCACATCAAATGATTTTCCTGAACAAGACAGTGCAACAAACTTCATGTCTGGGTATAGAAAAAACGAAGGCTTTGAATGCACCACGTATTCCCGCATTCTCACGTTTTGAGAATTGGCAGCACTTTACACACTTTAGTGAGGATACACTAGATACCCTAATACAAAATGGTTCTTTCTATTCATCAGACCCCAATTGGAAGGGTTGGTTGGTTTGGTCTGTAGACACAAATGGGTGTCAATCTAGATTTCTGGGTAACACTGAAAGGCTTGGAATCAATAGGCATGATCAACGATATGTAAAAATAGAACACTCGGGGATGGTGAAGTCATATAGTGTTGGGAAGTTATGACTAGATTGGCTAAAAACCTCAACACTCTCCAAGGTGAAGCAACACTTGTCCCTTCTTTCTGATGACATGGATCACAGGAATTTAGTACTAGGTCCCCGGAACCCACATCAAAAGTGCTTTTTGTATGGAATATACAACAAGCTGTGGAAGATTTCTCAACAGGAAGCTGCTGAGAGATTGCATGAGATTGATAGGGTTCATTTCAGTTCAAAAACTTTAATGGTGTGTATAAAACAACCATAAAAGTACACATAGATAAAAAGCTGATTATATTGCACATGATTAATATAAAATATAAAAATGCTACAAATCAGAACCCGGTGTGAGACATAATACCAAAACTGATCATATTTAAAAACACTTTAAAACATTTAAAGGAGGTACAATCGCCATTTAATTTCCCGCAAGGTCATCACTATGTCAGTATAACAATACTTTTGCGTATATTGATTGCATTTATAATAAAACGCACTACATTAAGACAGGCCTTGGCGTAATTTAATTCAGACATATATTTTAAGGCTGCAATATGCGATCTAATAAATTTTGCATACAAAAGTGGTTTTAAATAATAGCTTCTAAAACTTGCATAAAAACCACAAAACAATATAAAGTGCATAGTGTTTTGCTTGCTTTGGCCATCACATGGGCAAGGAGTCAAATCTAAAGGGCAAGTTTTCATATTGGGGAAGGCAACTAGGTGGTGAGCAATTCCCAATGTAAATCTAGCTAGTACAAAACGATGCATGAGATTGGGAATATAAATTAAATAATCTTTGCAGCCCTCCGATAAAGTAAGTGTTAAATAAAACTTGCCAGTTCATTTCCTTCTCTCACAATCCAACCGAACATCCCTTTTGTGGGTCAGAAAGGTTTCTCTGATGAGCAGTTTGGTGGGTGATGTTACCAATAAAGGGTTAGTCTGGACAGATATCTTAAATATTAAACTATACAGAGAATTCTTATAACCTAACCAAGGAGTTGCCATTACATTGTCTAAGGACAAACAATCTAAAATAATTGACTTGGTAAAACTGGTATCATCTTTGGACCATATGGAATGCCAGAGCAGCAGGGGACGAAGTGTAACAATATCTGTAAGGTACTGTAGCCCTACTTCACTATGAATGATCTTGGAGGAAGCCAAGGGGGGCAGACTAAGTAGGCGTTTGAGGAAACCATTTTCCTCTGTCTTTAGCGCCTTACTAATATGATAGCCCCACACACCAGTCCCATATGTTGCAATAGATAGTATTCATGCCCTATAAATAGCTATCATCTCCTTAACCGGCCTAGAGCCCAACTTGGCTGAAAATCTAAACATACCATGAGTGCATCTATTCATTTCGCTCCTGACATTAGTAACCTCCCGGGACCATGATCCAGTACCTGAAAAAGTGATACCCAAGTAGCAAAAGGTATCAACAGTGGCCACCGGCGTCTTTTCCATAAAGATGTTCTACAGTGTTTGTCCCTTGGCCCACAAATCATTGTATAAGTTTTGCTTTTATTGATGATCAATTTCCTGGCTGCAATAAAATCCCTGAAGGTATTCATTAAGTGCTGTAACCCCACTGGAGTCCTAGCCAACAGGACGGCATCATCTGCATACAGGAGGACTGGGGTAGGGCGCCCAGCAACCTGGGGGCGTTGCCATACACTGATTGTAAGGTCTGGTCCACCCCATTTATAAACATAGAAACTAGTAAAGGGGCAAGTACACAGCCCTGCCGGATACCATGTTTAACTGCAAAGTTATTAGTGCATTCGCCTCGTGGGCCGTAGCGTACTTCACACATTAGATTCTCATATAATCTTGCCAAAAAGCAAATAATAGACCTAGGCGCCCCCATAGCGAGCAGGGTAGACCAAAGGATTCCGTGGTCTACTAGATTGAAAGCGCTGCTCAAATCAGAAAAACAGAGATATAATCTTCCAGCTTTGGCACGGGTATATTTACCAATTAATAGGTCCAGATCCACACATTGCTCCAGGGTCCCCACACCTTTCCTAAAACCAAACTGCACCGGTGAAAGAATTGAGCAATCGTGAGCCCATTCTTCTAGTCTCTTAAGCAGGATTCTGCTCATCACTTTCACCTAGGAGTCTAGCAATGAAATTGGGCGGTTATTCTTGGGATCTGATTTGTTGCCCTTCTTAAAAATAGGGTCTATAATGGATGTTTCCCATGTAGGAGGATTCACTGTCATAGCAGCCATATTAAAAACTCTTGTTAAAATTGGGGCCCATAAATCATAGGCCAACTTAAACACATCTACTGGGACCCTATCCGGGCCACGGGCTTTACCCCCTTTACTTTTTCTCAAAGCCCATGACACTTCTTGTATTGTAATATCTAGGGGTAAGGGGGACTGGATCGACTGTTCCATGTTATGGGTAAACACCATTTCTGCCCTCGGGGAGCAAAAAATTTCAAAAAAGTGAACAACCCAGGCATCACAGGTGACTTGTGACAATAACTCGGAGAAAGAATCGTCTTTTAGGAAAGGGGGGTTCACAGTATCCCAGAATAATTTGCTATCCTCTGTATCTGCAGCCCGTGACAATTTGGACCATGCTACATCTCTGAGTTCTTTTTTCCAGGCTAGAAGCACCACTTTAAAATTAAATCCAAGAGATTACCTCTAGGTTGTCTGCAGAGGGCCAATTTCAGTTCCTTGGAGGCTGTAGTGCATGCATGGTCAAACCATCCTCTACGTTTGGCCTGACCATTTTTATTCGGGCGAGTCATAAATGCATCTATTATGGTGGTAATGCCAGTAAAGCTATGGAGTAACTGGTTAGGGGTAACTACATCTTCCAGGCATCGAATGATATCATTATAACCCTTAGGGCAAATGTCATGCAAAATTTGGGTTGGGTCCACTCCTTCCCACTTTATGCCAAGTCCCATTGATAGGGTTAATTTAGAAAAGGCTTTGGCAGTGGTTGACAATGGTATGACCACTTTATCATCCAGAACTTATTGACTGGGCAACATAGTATCTTCCGCAAGTGGCCTAATACAGCAGGACGTGTCTATATAACAACATGGACAGTCACAATTATGGTCAATAATTACTGAGCTGGACTTTACAGACGTTACGTTCTGGCCATGTGCTTTGGCGTTACATCAACAGTACAAATCTGTGTTCAGCATACGATCTAACAGAAAGACAGATGACAATGGCACATAGAGATGCGAAATATACCATGTTGTACATTGAAAAATTAGACCAATTACCTTCCACCGTGGCTGAGAATCCATCCAATATTGTCTCCAATACCAACAGGTAGGCAGATATGAAGCACTAGGTGAAGGTAATGTGCTAGATATTGGGAGTTACCGTTCATATTTAGATGCAGGAATGGGGACACAGAAGTTTTTCTTAGTGGCTCTAACTGTGAAGTCACCTTAAGCAGTTCCTTGGTTTGCAAGGACATTTCTCTGCATGGAGCGTGCAATACTTCAATGGCAAACTTGTCTTGTTATCTGAAGGGTTCCCCAGCTGATTTGATTCATCCTGTATTCAGGCTGCTCTCGAATGGGAGCTATTTAATGCTGAATGATCAAGGTTGCTGCGGAATGGAATTGGGCATTGCTTATCTAGTGACGGTTAATTCCATAGTCACTTGTTGTACACAAGTACTGTTTCCACCTGCCCGCACAGTTAGGGAGGCAGTGCTATGGCCTTCAATAAATGTTTTCAACATCAAATTTGACTCCCTAAGCAATATGAAAGCCATGCTTTTACAGAAGGATGTGGCTTTAACTTCAGCCAAAGAGACGTTTGATCTCCAAGTTGCAAGGTCCTCGTCTGAGATACAGACACTACTCCATACTAACTTCCAGCTGCATTTAGGAAAGCTGGTCCATCGTATCTTTAACATGTCTGATACAAAAGGAATAGTGCACTTTTTTAAATATACCGGCTCTGGTTTGGTTAGCACCTTTCAGATGATATTCGGGGATATACAATCTTTCATACGCTCTGTGTTGAGAAGCGTTGTTGGAGGGCTCCCGCTTGTCCTGCTACTTGTGGCGGGAGTACTGATTTTATTCTATCTGTTCCACAATGTACGTCCCAGTTCAACTCGGAATGGAGACAGCACTGCTAGTGCTGCGTTGCCGTGAGCGCATGATACACTGCTTTGGCACACCTCGGCTTCAATAACTAAATGAGCACTGGTTCTTGTAATTCAGGCGGGTCTGGCTTGACTGCATATAACCTGTCTTCCGCTGCCTGCTTTTCAGCTACGAATGCGTCCTGGATATATGTCTCGGATCAGAATTGGTTGCGCCTCTGGACATTGAAGTACTGATAGACCCCTTAAAGGCCCTTGTGTATTTTTGTCCCCAGCGTATTCCATTGATGATGAATGCATTTTAGAGCCACCCTGGGATGCTTCAGCTCCTAGTGTTGTGAGCAACGGCTCTGCGGACAACTTGTGGAATACGACGCCTCCCTCATTGGCTGTTGTAGGAACTGGATGGAATCACCTTTGCTCCATAAACATGCTACGAGGTGCGCCTCTGTGAACGTCTGCGGATGTGGGCAACAGCAATGTTGCGTCTACCACTTGGAACACATAAACAATTGGCTTTTTCTGTGTGAGAACAATTTGGCCTCTTTTTAAAAACAAAATGTACCAAAACAGCTTTTTCTTTTTCTAGGCACTTTGGGCCTGAGATGCGGGTTGGAAAAGCTTCCCGACCGAATCGGTTGGGAAATGGTTTCTGACCCACTCGGATCGGGAAAGTCCAACTGGCAGAGTAGGATGCATCCGGATGTTTCCAGATACGATTTGGTTGAACTCCCATTGACTTCAATGGGAACATTTGTTCCTAACCGCATCAGAATTCGGCCCTCGGTCGGGAAGACACGTTCCCGATCTGATTTGGAAGGAGCAAATGCCGTTAGGAGGCCTTCCTAACCGCATCAGAATCAGGCCATCGGTCGGGAAGCTTTTCCAACCCGCATCAGAATCGGGCCCCATGTCTTTCTGAGTGCTTGTGATCGCAAATAATATAAAGCCTTTAAGTCTTTTAATACATATTTTAAGAGTAGTTTTTAATGTTTTAAAATTGTCTGCTGGCTTTTTAGATAGCTTTTTAGATATCGACCTTTAGTATGAGGAGTAGGTGTTGTATTCTCGAGTTAGGCCCATGTAGCGAAGCAGCTTATTTCATACATCGTCCTCACAAATAACATTTCCAGCTTTGACCTTTTGCACAAATTTGCATGCAGGACAATGTTGGATTAGTTTCTCTGAAACTAAACTTGTTTTTACAACATTATCACAAACCCCCTGAGCATCATGTACAAGGTCTCATTTCGTACTACGTACAAATGTCATCACTATCTTCATCCACGGGGAGACAGGGCTATCTATATATCCATAACATCACTAATCTATGCGCACATTGCAAGGCTGCTTTCTATGCATCCCGATAGATTTGTAGAGGAGGTAATTCCGCTGACACTGAGGGTCCTGGCATGCTGAGAAATCACCATGCAGCGATCAGACATCTCGTGAGGGGTGTCCAGTTCATGACCAAGACAGGGTCCTTCACTTTATCCCATGAGGTAATGGAGTTGGATCGTCCCTTGGGGGGATTCTTGGCTCCACACCTACACACACTCTAGGTACACTTAGAGTAGGGTTCGCATATGAGGAGTTAGCTAGATTACTGTCTTGTTTATATGCATGCATATATACAATTGTTTAGCACCACGGTAGAGCTATATCCACAATTTACGCTTTTGGTGCAAGTAATCACGTTTATCTGCTTCTGTCTACTAATCATTGCAGCACACGTATTTTATGCAAGAATAAAATGTCCCACTGTGTATTCTCTGTGTATTACTCTGGGAATAAGTGAGCACGAGTGACTGAGCAAAAGGTTCTGTACTGTTTCTACGATCCCTGAGGGAACAGGGTTGTCATGTTCAGTGGTTGCCAAAAACCATTCGCTCCCTGATAGGTGAGGGGGGCTTACGGTGGCACTGTGAACTAGCTGGTCTCTAGGCCAACATATCCTGCGGGGGTGTCTGGGATCAGTCTAGACACCAAGCCCTTAGTTTATGTTGTCCAAATAATGCGCAGATCCTACGGATTAGTAGGAACTACACAACACCGGGATCCTCCCCCAATCCCACCCTATCCTGTCCCAGGTTTGGTATAGAACCCCAACCCCTGCCATTGCCCTCTTCTCACCCAGTCCTCCCCTACCATACCCAAACCTCTCGGAGTTCATTGGTGCCAGGAACCTGTTATCAGCTAGGCCTGGTATTGGTTGTACCTCATAACCATGAGGAGCAATAACTAGTTGGGTTGGGGGTCAATCTGGGCCTTGACCAAAGAAATAGGTTGGGAATCTGAAGAGGATGCATCCTCTTTGCACAACAGCGCTTGTTAGCTGAGGGCTCTGAGCCTCCCTGGGGCGAGGCTGATGTAACAATCATATGGCCCCCCTTTGATGGTTTAATCTCATCAATTTTTATTTCTAAAGATTTTATGGTCTATTTCAGAGCCCTAACCTAATCTCTAAGCCCCTAAATCACCTCTATTAAATTTGTTGAGCCTACAGGAGCCTGAGGTAAATGAGCAGCGTTAGCCCCCACCTCTTTGCCATTCATGCCACCTTCTTGTGGACTTAAAACAGTGAACCTATTTTCACATATAACATCTGGCTGCACTACATTCACTGCATTGTCCCCTGTTAGATGGTCAGTATCATTGGGAGGATGGTCTGTGTCCAAGAAAAGGTCATCGGATGGTAGGGCAAGAGCCTTTTTCCTAGTAAACATCTCTGGAATGCTCTTTTTGATTCTTTTTTTCTTTGCATGGCACGCCTGGGTTTTGGGCAATATAACTGGGTTCTGATCAGCTAGGGAATTTAGTATCTCTTCCACATCTTCTTTCATAACGCAATTCTCCCCGGCTGAGCTAGGGCCTATTTTGGCAATTGGTGGACCATGCGCTACCTCCAGAGCCTTCCGCTTCCCATTCGTCTCTCACCCAAGGGTATATGCAATATGCACTGAATAAATTAGTCAAATAAACCCTAGGCTTGTCTCAAATGCTTATGGGGTATGGGAAGGCTCTACCAGGAGAATAAAGCAATCAGCACACAGTGCCTGAATACAAGATGTTTGAGGGGTAGCCCAGCCTCATCCAGCAGTGGACGAGTACAAATGGGCCCGCCCTTGGTCCGGGCTTTGCCCGGGGACAGACCACCTGTGTCTCGCTCCGTGGGACTCAAGGAGCGCTTAAATGCGCTTGAGGTAGGACACAGGTGTGGGCAATGGTGCAGGGCTCCTTCTAGCCCAGTGTATTCTTGGGACAGGTAGTCCCTCCAAATGTCGGCAGCAGCGTTCTAGCTCCCCGTGCCGTGGGACTTGATGAGTGCTTAAATGTGCTTGAGGCATGACACAGGTCCAAGTGACGGTGCAGAGCTTCTCCTAGTCCCATGTATTCTTGGGACAGGTAATCCCTCCAAATGCCAGAAGCAGCGTTCTTGCTCCCCTAGGTTTTTTTAATATAAGCTAAGACTTTTATTACTATACCCAACAATAACGTCACTTGCGTCTTTGGTTTTTTTCAGTGAAGCTCTCTACTTTTTTTTTTAAGGGAAGATCTTATTACCATGCCTAACTATAACTTCCCTTTAACATTTGTTTCTTTCAGTGAATTTCTGTTTTTTTTAATCATATTCAACCAACTCACTTAGCTGTGCACAGTGGGCGGTGGCCGTATGGCCTGGCCTAGGGCGCCCAGTCCTCACAGGCTTCCAGCTCTACCATGGACACCTAACCCCCGCTGCGCACAGCCTTCAGCTTTTGCCACAGAGGGTTGAACGTAGAGCCTGGAATCCATGGATGCCCCAACCCACATTTCATTTTTAAAACATTTTTCAAATGTAACCAAGTAATCCTGCAGTACTGGTGTTCAAGCTTCATCCCGCATGGTACCGCAGTACTGTTTAAGCTGAGGAAAAACTTGAGTGGTGGCTCCAATGGTAAGACCACAAAACCTCATGGGGCTGTGCTGGGTCCCACAGAAGAGCTACAGTACCCATGGCGTGAAAAAAAACATTTTGACACCTGGAAGATCCCTATGCGTCCCTGACAAGTGCCGGGGCACCTTGCCCCCTTAAATATTATTTTAAAACATTTTCAGTACACGTGGACTGAGTACCCAAATCCTATATTAGCGGCCTCAACATTTTCATCCGAGTTGCAGACAGACAATCAAATAGCTCAGTATTGCTGGACTGCTCCAGGAGTACCGAAATGGCTTTTGGGAGAAAAAGTTAGCGTGGGACTCCTGCAGAACCAGCAGTCCTGATATAATTTTAAACCTGTTCAAGCCCAGCCAGAGTACCTCTTTAAATGTTAGTTACTCAAAAACAGCTTAAAAGATGTAAAACAAGTCAGAAAAGGCATCATTTCTAAGTAAAGTTCTAATGTTTACCCAAATTTGGTGTAATTTCTTTCAGACGTTTTTTCTGCATAGTAGAGCAAAATATCGTGAGTGCCACTAACATGGGAAATACATGTTTTGGACCCCGCCCCCCCCTTGTTTTTACTTGGCCCCTTCTTAAAGGATGGATGCACATCTTTCCAGAAAGATGCTGTGGTGGGTGAACGTTTTTTGGAAAGTTTCATGTAGAGTTGTCAAACAACACCAAAGTTATTAGCAAAACAATAAACATTCTTCCAATGGAAACTCAGACCTAACTATAACAACATAGTAGTGACCACTTATACATTTGTATGTATGTATATAATGAAAGGCTGGCATAACTTTGCATAGGGGTGGAATCCCTAAAAAAATCTACAGGAGACGATTATCGCTCAGCACTTACCTGCCAGTGATGAAACGTGCGAGAGACAGGACAGTGCCCATTCCTAAGGTGGCAGGATAACATGTTGTGCAACGCATACACCAGTGCATACACAGCAATGTATGCATAATAAGATAGACCAAAATTTTCAGCATTGAAGACTGTGCTGGGTAGGGCCTCCAGTCGTTCTGATCCAGTGCAAACATGATTACCCTCAATGCTGTATCTATCTACTGGCATGTGTGGTTGACTTGTGTTTTTCCCCCATTGACACTGAAATACATGCTCCCAGAAAGCAGCCACATACATGTTATCAGGAGATGAAGATGGATTTGTGTTATACAAAAAATTCTGAAATGCCTGATTCTGCCGTTTGGGAGCAGTGAGGACCAGAGAACCGCAGAGGAGCTGCTGCAGATTTGCTTTGGAAAACAGAATGGAGCCTTGCAGACTTGGGCTCATCAGCCACATTTTGCCCATGACTTCCTGTGCCGCCAGCTTATCCAGCAATTCAATCGCTTCATTTTGATACAAATAGAGAATAACCCCAGTTACTGTTGATTTCTTGATTAATTCAACTGTTGAGGACATTTTCCTCTCACTGTTTATCTCTCCCATGGATACCAAGAATGCCACACAAATATCATTAGCTTCAAACTCTTGTCTGAGCTTCTGGCCCCCATGTATGCCATAGTCACTCTCAGATGCCAGTATGCCCACCCATGTCCAACCAAACTTTATCACCAGTCGTGAAAGAATATACGGTGAGAGGTCAGTGCTCGGGTTAGTTCGTAGAAAGGAAGGAAACTGGATTTTGTCGCTTAGGAGTGGCAGGGCAGAGCCATAACTAATCTGAAAGAAGAAATAAGTACACCATTAAGAACATATATTAATGGCAGGATAAAGATGACAGTGAAAATATTGCCCCTTATTTCAACATTTTTCCCTGAAGATCAAATTAGAAATTTGTATATTAGACTAAGTTAACTTTTTTTAATGTAAATCCCAGATCAAGAGGGTAAAGTGACAAATTGTGTAAAAAACACTTATTTTCATCCACTGGTCCCTTGTCCCCTACAGGGCAGAATACTTTTGCTTTTAGGACAAGGATATTTAATGTCTGTTACAATTTGCAGTAGTGGATCAAACACCTGCACATTCCCTCCACTAAAGGTAGTCAATCTAAGTAAAAGAAAGGTGCTATACCAGACAACACTTCTACTGCAAAAAAGTGTACATATGGGCATTGCCAAAAAATAATGCCCAACATTATTCTTTTTAGTAGTCCAGAGCACTCAAACTTGTACAAGTTAAAGCAGTATATCAACAGGCATTTGCAATGCAATCAGTCTCGCCTTTTGGACCTCATAAGTATTTAGCGATGCAGCACATTATTGCACATTACTGCAACAAGGCTGGTTTTACTCGTGCTTGCCAACTGCTAATAAGGACTATTAATGACGGCATCACCAGCTGTGACAACGCTACGTGTTGGCCTGGTGATGACATATTAATAATCTATAAAGTCAGGTCTGTTCATGTGATATCAGTTTCGGGGATGTCATAATTAATTTGCTAGCCTGCATAAGCAAACCTTTTTTGAGGCACAAATGTTGCAACTATGCGTATTTAAGCAACAAACCATTAGAAGGACTACCATTATAATAGAAATTGAATTTTAACCCTAATGGTTGTTTTGACTTTCGGAATAATTATTTTTGCTGCATGGTTGAGAAGACATCATGTGTCCGGATTCTCATTACTCTTTGTACCCTATGTAAAAAGTATTGCTGTTAACCAAGCAAACCACTAACATTCAGGTTACCTGGCGAAGTATGGTGGGATTCCAGCAGTATGCCAGAATCTTAGGTGTCCAGGCCTCAAGCGTCCAATTTTTGGTTTGTAGATGACAACATATATAAGAAGAGGCGAAGTACACCCCTCAAAAAAACAGACACTTAAAGAAGGGTGAACAAACAAACCAACCAACATATACAAACTCTCAGCAAAACATGCAGCTCTACACACACATACATGCAAACACTTTCAGCAAAGCAGACACACACAGGCAGACAAATAGACACACAAAGCAAAAAATAGGGAGGAAAACAAACACGATCAGAAAACCAGTGAAACGCAAATAACAAATGTAGAAGCAGCAACAAATGGAAGAACACATAGAGACAACAGTTTCTCACTCTCTCTCTCTCACTCAAGCACACTCAGATACACAGGCTAGCGCACATAAGTAGACCCACAGCAACTTTGATTTTCCCACACACACACATGGACAGATGGCCACAAACAGGAAGAAGTACAAACAGTTACAAAAGTACAGAACAGCACAGAAAATGATTCAAACAACGCCACATGTAGATGCGTAGCAACAACCAAGGATATGCGTATACACTAACTCAAAAACACTAACACATCAAACATGCAATTCGCACATGACAAAAACCAACAAATAGACAGCAGAACACACACACCAACGCTATAGTCAGCGAATAAATGCTGACAAATGCAGATATTGCCACAACCAACTACACACACACACCAAGAGGAACATGGACACCACCATACTTCCCAGAAAATGAAAATCTGTGTAAAAAAATTAGAAACACACAAACTCACACAGCAAAGCGCGAGCACACTTCACACAGACAGCCACACACACATCAACACAATATACTTAACTCAGACAATTCTACAGCCGCAATCACAAATAACTGTACATACAAACATATACTGGGAGCCACACGGAGGGAAACAAAAACAACTTTGACCCTCCCTCCCATGTAAACACAAACACCTACACATGAATCAGGGGCGGATTGGCACTGCGGGCACTCAGCCATGGGCCGAAGGGCCGGTGTCTCAGTGCACTCTGTGGGCTGTTTTTTTCCCCCCTTTCCCATTCCACAGAGAGCACTGACAGGGAGAGGAAAGCAGCTTCACTGGGCGGCCGTTCAGCGATTATCAGCTGTGGCCTCTCCTTGACCCCCTGCCCAGCCAAGCAATCATGCTGATGGTGGGCTGGGGAGGGGTGATTGTGTGCCAGAATCGGCCTTCCTGGGGGCCAGGTGTTGCTCAGGCCTTTGAGCCATTTTCACATCGGCCCCCTGGGGCCCACACAGCCCAGAAACAGTGTTTGCATTAACACATCGCCCATAGCCCTTCTCATTCAGGGCATAGTGGGCGAGGAAGAATGGGTCTCACTGTGGGGGCCAGGCGATGTTGGAAACTGGCACCATCTTCACCTTAGCCTCCCCCCCACTCCCATGGATGGCCCAGCAGCTGTGTTTTTTGCTTTATCCCCTCTCCTGCCAGGCCATTGCCCTGAGGCAGTGAAGGGCTGGGGAGGGCTGAGTAATTTACAAATAGCTGGGGCCTCGCTGTTTTTCAGGTGCTCCTGCGCTGGAGGGCTTGGTAATAATTTTTTAAGAGAAAGGGGCCTCACTGTTTTTCAGGTGCTCCTACGCTGGAGGGCTGGGGAATAATTTTTTAAGAGAAAGGGGCCTCACTGTTTTTCAGGTGCTCCTGCGCTGGGTGGCTGGGGAATAATTTTTTAAGAGAAAGTGGCCTCACTGTTTTTCAGGTGCTCCTACGCTGGAGTGCTGGGGAATAATGTTGTAATAGAAAGGGGCCTAGCTGCTTTTCAGGTGCTTCTGCCCTGGAGGGCTGGGGAATAATATTTTAAGAGAAAGGGGCCTCGCTGTTTTTCAGGTGCTCCTGCGCTGGAGGGCTGGGGAATAACTTTTTAAGAGAAAGGGGCCTCACTGTTTTTCAGGTGCTCCTGCACTGGAGGGCTGGGGAATAATTTTTTAAGAGAAAGAGGCCTCGCTGTTTTTCAGGTGCTCCTGCGCTGGGAAATAATTTTGTAATAGAAAGGGGCCTAGCTGCTTTTCAGGTGCTCCTGCGCTGGAGGGCTGGGGAATAATATTTTAAGAGAAAGGGGCCTCGCTGTTTTTCAGGTGCTCCTGCGCTGGAGGGCTGGGGAATAACTTTTTAAGACAAAGGGGCCTCACTGTTTTTCAGGTGCTCCTGCACTGGAGGGCTGGGGAATAATTTTTTAAGAGAAAGAGGCCTTGCTGTTTTTCAGGTGCTCCTGCGCTGGAGGGCTGGGGAATAATTTTGTAATAGAAAGGGGCCTCGCTGCTTTTTAGGTGCTCCTGCGCTGGAGGGCTGAGGAATAATTTTGTAATAGAAAGGGGCCTCGCTGTTTTTCAGGTGCTCCTGCGCTGGAGGGCTGGGGAATAATTTTGTAATAGAAAGGGGCCTCGCTGCTTTTCAGGTGCTCCTGCGCTGGAGGACTGGGGAATAATTTTGTAATAGAAAGGGGCCTTGCTGTGTTTCAGGTGCTCCTGCGCTGAAGGGCTGAGGAATAATTTTTTAAGAGAAAGGGGCCTCACTCTTTTTCTGGTGCTCCTGCGCTGGAGGGCTGGGGAATAATTTTTTAATAGAAAGGGGCCTCACTGTTTTTCAGGTGCTCCTGCGCTGGGGGGCTGGGGAATAATTTTGTAATAGAAAGGGGCCTCCCTTCTTTTCAGGTGCTTCTGCCCTGGAGGGCTGGGGAATAATATTTTAAGAGAAAGGGTCCTCGCTGTTTTCAGGTGCTCCTGCGCTGGAGGGCTGAGGAATAATTTTGTAATAGAAAGGGGCCTCGCTGTTTTTCAGGTGCTCCTGCGCTGGAGGGCTGGGGAATAATTTTGTAATAGAAAGGGGCCTCGCTGCTTTTCAGGTGCTCCTGCGCTGAATGGCTGAGGAATAATTTTTTAAGAGAAAGGGGCCTCGCTGTTTTTCAGGTGCTCCTGCGCTGAAGGGCTGAGGAATATTTTTTTAAGAGAAAGGGGCCTCGCTGTTTTTCAGGTGCTCCTGCGCTGGAGGGCTGGGGAATAATTTTTTAAGAGAAAGGGGCCTCACTGTTTTTCAGGTGCTCCTGCGCTGGGGGGCTGGGGAATAATTTTTTAAGAGTAAGGGGCCTCGCTGTTTTTCAGGTGCTCCTGCGCTGGAGGGCTGGGGAATAATTTTGTAATAGAAAGGGGCCTCGCTGCTTTTCAGGTGCTTCTGCCCTGGAGAGCTGGGGAATAATATTTTAAGAGAAAGGGGCCTCGCTGTTTTTCAGGTGCTCCTGCGCTGGAGGGCTGGGGAATAATTTTTTAAGAGAAAGGGGCCTCACTGTTTTTCAGGTGCTCCTGCACTGGAGGGCTGGGGAATAATTTTTTAAGAGAAAGAGGCCTCGCTGTTTTTCAGGTGCTCCTGCGCTGGGAAATAATTTTGTAATAGAAAGGGGCCTCGCTGCTTTTCAGGTGCTCCTGCGCTGGAGGGCTGGGGAATAATTTTTTAAGAGAAAGGGGCCTCACTGTTTTTCAGGTGCTCCTGCGCTGGAGGGCTGGGGAATAATTTTGTAATAGAAAGGGGCCTCGCTGCTTTTCAGGTGCTCCTGCGCTGGAGGGCTGGGGAATAATTTTATAATAGAAAGGGGCCTCGCTGCTTTTCAGGTGCTTCTGCCCTGGAGGGCTGGGGAATCATATTTTAAGAGAAAGGGGCCTCGCTGTTTTTCAAGTGCTCCTGCGCTGCAGGGCTGGGGAATAATTTTTTAATAGAAAGGGGCCTCGCTGCTTTTCAGGTGCTCCTGCGCTGGAGGGCTGGGGAATAATTTTGTAATAGAAAGGGGCCTCACTGTTTTTCAGGTGCTCCTGCGCTGGAGGGCTGGGGAATAATTTTTTAAGAGAAAGGGGCCTCACTGTTTTTCAGGTGCTCCTGCGCTGGGGGGCTGGGGAATAATTTTGTAATAGAAAGGGGCCTCGCTGCTTTTCAGGTGCTTCTGCCCTGGAGGGCTGGGGAATAATATTTTAAGAGAAAGGGGCCTCGCTGTTTTCAGGTGCTCCTGCGCTGGAGGGCTGAGGAATAATTTTGTAATAGAAAGGGGCCTCGCTGTTTTTCAGGTGCTCCTGCGCTGGAGGGCTGGGGAATAATTTTTTAAGAGAAAGAGGCCTTGCTGTTTTTCAGGTGCTCCTGCGCTGGAGGGCTGGGGAATAATTTTGTAATGGAAAGGGGCCTCGCTGCTTTTTAGGTGCTCCTGCGCTGAAGGGCTGAGGAATAATTTTGTAATAGAAAGGGGCCTCGCTGTTTTTCAGGTGCTCCTGCGCTGGAGGGCTGGGGAATTATTTTGTAATAGAAAGGGGCCTCGCTGCTTTTCAGGTGCTCCTGCGCTGGAGGGCTGGGGAATAATTTTTTAATAGAAAGGGGCCTTGCTGTTTTTCAGGTGCTCCTGCGCTGAAGGGCTGAGGAATAATTTTTTAAGAGAAAGGGGCCTCACTGTTTTTCAGGTGCTCCTGCGCTGGAGGGCTGGGGAATAATTTTTTAATAGAAAGGGGCCTCACTGTTTTTCAGGTGCTCCTGCGCTGGGGGGCTGGGGAATAATTTTGTAATAGAAAGGGGCCTCGCTGCTTTTCAGGTGCTTCTGCCCTGGAGGGCTGGGGAATAATATTTTAAGAGAAAGGGGCCTCGCTGTTTTCAGGTGCTCCTGCGCTGGAGGGCTGAGGAATAATTTTGTAATAGAAAGGGGCCTCGCTGTTTTTCAGGTGCTCCTGCGCTGGAGCGCTGGGGAATAATTTTGTAATAGAAAGGGGCCTCGCTGCTTTTCAGGTGCTCCTGCGCTGAAGGGCTGAGGAATAATTTTTTAAGATAAAGGGGCCTCGCTGTTTTTCAGGTGCTCCTGCGCTGAAGGGCTGAGGAATATTTTTTTAAGAGAAAGGGGCCTCGCTGTTTTTCAGGTGCTCCTGCGCTGGAGGGCTGGGGAATAATTTTTTAAGAGAAAGGGGCCTCACTGTTTTTCAGGTGCTCCTGCGCTGGGGGGCTGGGGAATAATTTTTTAAGAGAAAGGGGCCTCACTGTTTTTCAGGTGCTCCTGCGCTGGAGGGCTGGGGAATAATTTTGTAATAGAAAGGGGCCTCGCTGCTTTTCAGGTGCTTCTGCCCTGGAGAACTGGGGAATAATATTTTAAGAGAAAGGGACCTCGCTGTTTTTCAGGTTCTCTTGCGCTGGAGGGCTGGGGAATAATTTTTTAAGAGAAAGGGGCCTCACTGTTTTTCAGGTGCTCCTGCACTGGAGGGCTGGGGAATAATTTTTTAAGAGAAAGAGGCCTCGCTGTTTTTCAGGTGCTCCTGCGCTGGGATATAATTTTGTAATAGAAAGGGGTCTCGCTGCTTTTCAGGTGCTCCTGCGCTGGAGGGCTGGGGAATAATATTTTAAGAGAAAGGGGCCTCACTATTTTTCAGGTGCTCCTCCGCTGGAGGGCTGGGGAATAATTTTTTAAGAGAAAGGGGCCTCATTGTTTTTCAGGTGCTCCTGCACTGGAGGGCTGGGGAATAATATTTTAAGAGAAAGAGGCCTTGCTGTTTTTCAGGTGCTCCTGCGCTGGAGGGCTGGGGAATAATTTTGTAATAGAAAGGGGCCTCGCTGCTTTTCAGGTGCTCCTGTGCTGGAAGGCTGGGGAATAATGTTGTAATAGAAAGGGGCCTTGCTGCTTTTCAGGTGCTCCTGCGCTGGAGGGCTGGGGAATAATTTTGTAATAGAAAGGGGCCTCGCTGCTTTTCAGGTGCTTCTGCCCTGGAGGGCTGGGGAATAATATTTTAAGAGAAAGGGGCCTCGCTGTTTTTCAAGTGCTCCTGCGCTGGAGGGCTGGGGAATAATTTTTTAATAGAAAGGGGCCTCGCTGCTTTTCAGGTGCTCCTGCGGTGGAGGGCTGGGGAATAATTTTGTAATAGAAAGGGGCCTCGCTGTTTTTCAGTTGCTCAGCTTGTAGGACATTGTCACCTTGGCCCTGTGTCCTTCCCAAGAACAATATCCTCCCACTTACATTCCTTGTGTGTTTCATGAAAGGGCACGCCCGCGAATGTGGGCCATGCCCCGTGAATGTGGGCCACGCCCCGCGAATGTGGGCCACGCCCCGCAAATGTGGGCCACGCCCGCGAATGTGGGCCACTTTTTTTGTCAGTGCCCGGGCCAAATTGTGATCCCAATCCGACCCTGACATGAATCCTCCCAAGTGCAATGGAGTGGTCACCCACCGTCCGTCTCCATCGCCATGCTGCAGGCACACATGCCACTAATACATCTGGCAGTACCCGAGGCAGCATAACTTAAGCACAAAGTGAAGGTAAAAAGCCACGCCAAATCCCCTCAGAGCACTTACCTTCAGCTCTGTGATGTCCATGTCCAGTCCACAGTGCCACCATGACCAGTAGGATATCGGCGTGCCAACCTTGCCCAGAATCCAGCCTTTTTCTTTCCCGAGTGCATTCCTCTCTAGTTGCCGCTTATCCGAGGACACCAATAAAGCATCCGTAATATGGCCCACTGATCCTAAAATCTCCCTCCTTTCACCAACGAGACGCTGTAGCCGAGGTAGTTTATTTTGCTCTGTCCCTTTGTATCTTATAGGACTGCTGTTTCATTCCCTGCCCTACAAGTTACTTCTGTGTGTCAGCACAGATCGGGTGCTGCTTTTAGCCCTTCTCCATGAGCTGATGTTCATTTGAGTGCCAGGAGCCAACAATCTTTCTTCTTTTCAAAGCACAAGGGGTCAAAACTGGTCTCCCTGCCTCTCCCTCACTCTCCTTCCCTTGCCCCCTCCTCAGCATTTTCCTTGGCATGTGTGCGGATGGGGCAGTCGCTCACGTTTCTGCTTGTGGCGACGGCCCCAGTACTTCCAAGCAGAAAGACTCCCCTCCTTGCTGGTGCCTCCCATGCATGGGGCAGCCTGCTTGGTTTTTCCATTTGTGGCAGCGGCATTGATTAGTAGTACATCTTTATTCACATTTATGACCCTTGAGAATTGCAAATCTTGATCCTTTTTGGTGTTGAAACGTGCCACAAATCAGCCACCAAATATCACTATTACCATACATGTACTTGGATACACACATACAACTATAAGACTTACATCAGCAATACCTGTTTAAAACACACACATTTAAAAATAAACATGCATGCACAAATATTCACAATACGGCTAGCTTGAATCACACAGCTTTTACTACACAAATATAGACATCTACAAACAAACATATTATCCAAAAAAGGCTTTGCAGCATAGGTTTCCGAGAGTTTGCCCTGCTCATGTGCAGGGTGTAGTGTGACATGTGTTAAGTACACCCGCCGGTAATGTCTGCCCTTACATACACACATGAGCGTTTAAGTAGAAAACAACTGTGCCATTACCGGTAATGAAGTGCCATTCTTCCGCAGAGGTCCCTTGAAGACTCCTTTAAAGCCATGGAAGTGCCCACTGCTAAGATGCGTGGAGCTGATGACAAGGTAGTAGCACAACATATGGTCCGGTGTCTCCCATATGGACCCTGCCTTGGCATACTCGGGCCAGCTCAGCACTGGCAGCTTGGCCGGATGCAGCTGGAAACATGAAGCCCTCACATCCAGCGCGCGGGTCCCTGCTAGTCTGCTCTTAAGAAAGCCAGCCCCTCCAACTGCTATTGTTATCTGCCGATTACAAATCAGTGCTGAGGAGGCAGCACAGCCTGCTCAGCGATGTAATCGCGGGAAGCCGCGAGGAATGGCAGAGCCCTGAGACTGCCACGACAACACCGGCTTCAGCAGCTCTCCTGGATTGGTGTCACCGCTCCGTGCCTCCCTGTGGGTGACCAGGGCTAGCGGTGGTGTCTGTTAGCTGTCCGGGGTGACAGAGTAGTTTGCAGGCTGCAGGCAGTCCATTCTCATTACAGCCATCATCATCATCACTTTATTTCGATCATAAAGATCATAAAAGTACACAGCACATACATTATACAATAAAAGAGAGGCATACAAGTAACATAAATAAGAACATTTCGTATTAAAACAGAGGACACATACTTATAATTAGTTATTTCATCATAAAGTGCTTGCTGTGCGCTTAATCTGCAGTACATATCAATTTTTGGCCAGGTCCGTCATAAAGTGCATTTCGTTCGTTTTAGCCACAGTGCATACCAATATCTGGACAAACCAAAGACCACAACTTTACATGTGTCCGTACTCAAGATTCTTAACACCTCCAGATAGTGGGCGGGTCCTACTAGTTTACAGAGTGGTACTATCCATTTTTCCCTGAGAGATTTATAGTTCGGGCAGAAAAATAACAGATGGACAATGGATTCAGGACTTGCATTACAAGCAGGACAAAGATCGTCAGTGGCAACATCCTTACTCCATTTTTTACAGAAGAGTTTACTGGGTATAGTTTTATGCCGAAACTGGAGAAATAGTTTCCTAGCCAGAGGAGGGACAATTTCATCCAGTGTGTCCTCAAAACAGGGGGCACATTTAAAATTGAGAAAATCAGTAGTCAAATGACCCTCAGCTTTTGTCAGAACTTGCAGTGATGTTGTTTCCCAAAACATTTCCTTCAGCTTCATTCTCGATACAGATACCAGTTTATCTGAATCAGACCAGAACCCCATCATCCCAGCAGCTTTGTCTTAGCCAACGAATACCTCCCATGCGCCGCCTGTAAGAGCACGCACAAGTTAGCAGCGCACCACTCTTCCAAAATCATGCAGCACCCAGCTGCTGCATGTCTGGTAACGATGGGAAATGGTCTCCAAGCTGGGGCGGCTGGGCAGGCACAATCAGAAGAAACATGGCAATTAGTTTAAAACGCTTGATTCCTTGCAGAGCGCCGATTCCTTGCAGAACTTTCCCCTGTTATCTGGCATTTCCCCTCTTCCTGTCCCCCATGTCGGTCGCCAGCATCCTTGTCCGTGTCTTTCGCTCTCCCCCGCTCTGTCTGCTACCTGCCTTCTCCAGCCTGTGTTTGTACTCAAGCTGTAGGCAGCACAGCCTCGCCGTCATCAGCAGCAGCAGCAGCTCTCCAGCTGGCCGTGAGAATGATTAATTCACTCCGAAAGAGGTTAAAGGCAAAGAAACAGGCGCCAATCAGTTCATTGCCTCACAGCAATAACCCCCAGCTAGTGGCATTTAAGTGAACTATGCTATTTGTTTTGAAGAAAATCACCAGAGTGCGGGCGGCGGAGGCAGCAGAGGGAACAGGGCCCCACATTTCCAACCTGTTCAGCCGCATTGAGTTTGGCGCCATATTCCTGAGCGGCAAGCCCTACCTCTAGGTGTCAGAGGAGGGGCAGAGGCGGCATGGCTGGCATGGCTGGCATGTGTGCGCATGGGGGGAACCGCTCGTGTTTCCTCTTGTGGCAGTGGGCCACTAGGAAAAAAGAAAATAGTTCTTACAGACTAATAAATACGTACCCGTGTAACAGCAGAAGTAAAGGGGCCAGTAGCCATGGGAGGTTACAAATGAAGAAAAGGCGGTACTAAGGAAGGACTAACAAACCGATTACTGAATCAGAAGCCTGCATTTACGAAGGACAAAGACAGAATCCAATTACAAATATGGGCGGGGCTTCTCTTCCATACTCTACTACAGCAGATTGCCAGAACAGCGCATGTGCGGTGACTCAGGCTCGACCTAAAAAAGGTGTGCTCCATTTATTAAAGAATACATTGTATAAATAAAATTATCAAAAAAGTACATGATCTGATGTATCAACATGCCAACATGCAGCATGAATCACCTAGCCAGTCTAGTAAATACAAAATATTGTAAGTTAACATAGATGATAAAAAGTCAGAAAATACATGACACACAGAAAAAATACAGTTTATGTCTTTACATAGCCCGTCTTGTCAAACAGCACAGCCAACACGTAATTCGTCTAAACTAGACTTCCTCAGAGCTTGAAAATACCAGGTATGTATCCAATAAAGGAACTGATGAAAAAAGAAGCCAATTCGAATAAATATAATGTTTTCAATTATAGATGCCAGCCCTTGACAACATATGCTCATTATAGAGTTGTATCCTCAGTCAGTAAAAATACCTTCGGAACTATCAAAAGTCGTTATCCATATGGACTGCCATCAGGAAAGTCAAATTCACAGTATTTTGTCAGAATCCACACCCAGACGCCATGAATATAGAATTCACAAGTAGTGCCACGATGGCCATTATTTTCCACAACTGTTCACTGACCTCATAACCATGGGCCTACTTTAGAGTTTAGTAAACGGGTACTCTGTCACAAACGTGACACATATTCCCTCAGCTTTATTTCAAGTGCATCATATCCTATGGCACCTGTAATAAGGAGGATGGGATATCTGTCACATTTGTGATGGAGTAAACCCCTTGCCAAATTCTAAATCAGGCTCTATATGTTTAGTTTAAAAATAATATCATGTGGCTCTGGCTGCCAGATCTCCTCCCACTTATGTCTTAACTGTTACCAATTTCCTGTTAAGAGACAAGGTGGAAGATTGCTGCTCAATTAGATCAGAGTGCAGTATCTCAATATTCATGATTGGTTATAAAATTCTGTTGCAACCAGAACCTATTTCACCTAACTACCAATTTCATAGTGTATCACTAAATCTAGCCTTCAGTGTAACCAATATCATTGAGGTACTGTATAATCTTTGGAAGGAAAATATGATATGATATAATGAATATATAATGCTGATTCCACATAACATATTTCACTGGTTAAAAACGACATCACTGAGTTTCAAGTTCGATAAATTAAAATCATTACAGTAAAATATGTACAACCATTTGCCTCCGCCCCCCCACCTTCTGAACTTATGGATAAAAAGTATAAAATGCACTGCCTCAAGCTTGCCCATAAGGCGGTGCGAATTGCTCTTGCAGTTGTTAAAAGAAACAAATGGGGATACCGGCCCTTTGTCATTATGGATGTGTTCTCATTTACAACTAGTTGTATGACCTAAATAGAGGCATATCACATCCTAAAACCAATTAATAAATAAAGACTTGAAATCCAAAATGATTTTCAACAAATGAGGCCTTTACTGTACTCTCCTTCTAGTCGGAGAGGGAGAACACTGTACTATGACGTAGAAGGGGTAAAGTGCGGAGAGCATTCCTGTTAGCTTCCTAGTTTTTAATTTGTCACTCACAGATGCTGTAGTAGATTCCTTCCGGTTTGCCAAAAACTTTCGAGTTTGAGGGAAAAAATCTTTAAAGTGCAGTGCGCTAGCCAGTCAGGGACTGGTATTAATCTGTCGCAACTCGGTAAGTGCAAACCAGATAGAGTTGGTGAACTTCCCCAGTCTTGCCAGGTTGCATGCCGTACTTTCAGTAATTAGTATAGGAAAAAGTGGGAAACCCAATATACCCTTGGTGGCTTGGGTAATCAAAATATTAACAGGTAAGTGTGCCTACGCATAAGTCTCGATTCTTTCTGTGGCCAGCTTCAACGACATGCCGCTGTCTCTGCAGTCACCGAAATCCTCAGTTGCTATGTGTTGTTTTATATAGATTTTTGTACTAGTTTTTTGTACCCTTTGAAAAATCTTTCCAATATAAATTCACCATTTTGAAACATGTACCCCGGTGTAAGACTTTGTGTAACAGATTTACTCTAATTGAAATAAGTCAATTTAATTTCTAATTGATTGAATGTAAGCTACTACTTAGGGCTTGCTACAATTGTTTGCATATTGGATGCCTAATTGTGTATAAGTTAGCAAATCCCTTGTAGGCACACATACCTGTTAGTATTTTCAGTAAAGCACAAGACCGAGGCCTCCCTGCAAGTCCTGACTCTCCTTGCCCTGAGAATAGGGCGAAGCAGGCGACATCGATGGTCAGTCAGTTTGGGGCAACAAAACAACAGATGCAACCAAACACAAATGTTATGTTCCGTATATAGGCCCTAATGTAGACCCGTTCATATACGCCATAATGTAGAAATACTCGTATATGCCCTATTATGGTCATACTCGTATATGCCCTATTATGGTCATAGTCGTATATGCCCTATTATAACTGAACATGCCCTATTATAGTCATAGCTCCTAATATAGGTATGATCTTTCACCTACATTAGTTCCCTACAGTACACAACGAGCTCTGAGGGTTGAACGTTATCTAGTTTGTGGTTTGAATACCGAAGGGTTTTTCCCGAGCACAGGCATACAGTGTACTAATAAATTATGCATGAGCATTCACCAGCTACATCTCCCGCATAATATGTATGTACAAAGTTCATCCCTGACGTCTTCCTCATGTCTAACAAAGACCAATACAAACCATACTGAGGGACGAGACACTTTAGGGTATAAATACACCACATCTTGCCACGGTAAGATAGAGGGAACCGAGACTTCCATGCTGACACACTGACCAGAGACACTGAGGCTCCTGCATGCAGTCGCTCCCGCTGACAGCGGTCTAACACAGCCCTTGCGGGATGTCCAACTCGTGACCGAGAGAGGCTTCCACATTCTCACACTTCAGGTAATGGGGTTCGACTAAATCCTAGAGGGATTCTTGGCTATACATCTACTCACATGCTAGGTACACTTAGATACATCTAGTTAGGCATCGTAGGTGTATGCGCTTTCTTTTACCAATGCATTTTATATCCATGTATTTATCCATGATTATTGCAATATGGTAGAACTGTATTATCCTTTCACTTTTATCGTACTGCTGATAATATATCTCTGCTACTGTCTGCTGGTTGCTGCAGCACATATATTCTACACTAGAATAACAACTGTTAAATTAATACTTATAGAAACACCCAGACTGTTTATTCTGTGTAACTCTCTGAGACAAACTGAATAAGTAAGCACGAGTGACTGAGCGAAAAGTAGTACATTGTTTCCACGATTCTGAGGGATCAGGGATGTCATGATCTAAGGTTGCCAGAAAATAATCTCTCCCCGATAAGAGGAGATTCTAGTGGCACTGTGAGCTAGCTAATGCAAAATAGGCTAACATACCCGGTGGGGGTGCACAGAGCCAGTCTGCCACCAAACCCACAGTTTATGTTATCCAAACGCGCAGGTCCTGCATGGGTACTATAGGAACTACACGACACAACAGATGTGGCCAGGATACTTTACGATACGTACATAACCTGCATGAGACAGCCTCCTCCTTGCGTGCCAAGGCTGGATTAAAATCTGAGATTGGTAAAGCAATGAGCCTCATGTAGAATATTTTCCTGTGGGCCTGGGCTGTCAGGGTATCGTGAAGATAGGATTGTGCTTTCCCAAAGATATATGATGCATCCGATGACGCTGTGATGGAACTAGCAAGAAAATTTGCTAAATCCTTTTCAAATGAGGTTATTAACACCTGCCTGTTAACCGCTTTTTTCCAGGCAGATAAAGGAGTGTCATGGGAGTACAAACCTTCTGCTATGATCTTCAAACTACCAGTTGCTTGACCAATCCCGGTTTGCTAGGGGGAGCCCTCCTCCCCAAGCTTCAAACTCAGCCTCCCTCTTCTGGATTGTACCGGGGCTAACTGCATTGCCTTGTATTCCTTGGTCTGACCGACTATTAGATGCCTGTCCAGGGCACCTGGAAAGGCCAGATGACTGTAGTTGAGGGCCGGGATCATTTTGCTTTCAGGACTGTCAGCATGGGCTCTACAGTTGGACTTAACAGGCGGTTGCTTATGCGCTTCAATATGTGGATGAAACGGTTGGACTTTATACTGAGATGCCTTAAGTGAGCGGCTGGTTTGGACTTCTCGGAAAACCACACCCCAAGGTAGTTGTAAGCTGGTGCTGTTCATATTAGCAGCTCTCCAAACTGCCAGCTACATCACTGAGTTGCTTTCTTGTGGCATTACCATCTAAACAAGGAGTGAGGCATTCCAGCAATGTTTAGTATACAGAGTCTATGTCTACAATGTAATACATAGCTGCCAAGTTTTCAGATTGTTTTTGTGTGACATATCCATGGCTTCAGTGGTCATAGGAGTGACATTCCACTGCCGAATGTTTGACACTTTGAGTGACACATTGGTGCAAATAATATCAAGCTATGACGTCCATGTAAAAGGATAAATATCACAAATTCAGACCTGCCATGTTTTCACTTTGCCAGTGTGTAACATTTCCATGTTTACAGTGTGAAGGTAATGCCTTAAGTGTGACACTTTGAGTGACACTTTATCGTGAGTGGAACAAGACAATTATGTCCATCAGAAATTACTCTATTTTCCAAAATGTACTAAGGGCCTTAAAATAATTGCAACTTTACTGAAGTGCTGAAACACAGTTCAAATTAGGCTAGGAAGAGATGGAACACACATCCCTTCAATGCAGCTCACAGTCATAATTCACAAAATGACAGTAAAAGATTGGGATACTTTGGACCACAGTTGGGATGAGTATGGGTATGTTTACCACATTCACTCATTCTTTAGTCCTCTCTTCTCCCTTCGCTCTCTCTCTTTCCCAATCTTAAACTGTTATGTTCCGTATATAGGCCCCAATGTAGACCTCGTATATGCTATAGTGTAGAAATACTCGTATATGCCCTAATGGTCATACTCGTATATGCCGTATTATGGTCATACTTGTATATGCCCTATTATGGTCATAACTGTACATGCCCTATTATAGCCATAGATGTACATGCCCTATTATAGTCATAGCTCCTAATATAGGCATGATCTTTCACCTACATTAGATCCCCACAGTACACAACTAGCTCTGAGGGTTGAACGTTATCTAGTCTGTGGTTTGAATACCGAAGGGTTGTTCCCAAACACAGGCCTACAGTGTACTCATAAATTATGCATGAGCATTCATAGAAACACCACCTGCATAATATGTATGTACAAAGTTCACCCCTGACGTCTTCCTCCGTCTAACAAAGACCAATGCAAACCGTACTAAGGGACAAGACACTTTAGGGTATAAATACACCACATCTTGCCACGGTAAGATAGAGGGAACCGAGACTTCCATGCCGACACACTGACCAGAGATGCTGAGGCTCCTGCATGCAGTCGCTCCAGCTGACAGCGGTCTAACACAGCCCTTCGGGGTGTCCAACTCGAGACCAGGATGGGGTCCCACACTCTCTCTATTCAGGTAATGGAGTTCGACTAAATCCTAGAGGGATTCTTGGCTACACACCTACACACATGCTAGGTACACTTAGGTACATCTAGTTAGGCATCGTAGGAGTATGTGCTTTCTTTTACCAATGCATTTTATATCCATGTATTTATCCATGATTATTGCAATATGGTAGAACTGTACTATCATTTCACTTTCATCGTACTGCTGATAATATATCTCTGACTTTGTCTGCTGGTTTCTGCAGCACATATATTTTACACGAGAATAACAACTGTTCAATAAATACTTATTGAAACGCCCAGACTGTATATTCTGTGTAACTCTCTGAGACAAACCGAATAAGTAAGCATGAGTGACTGAGCGAAAAGTAGTATATATGTAATGAAGGTAAATTAGTCCAGTAGCCGAGTTGTAGAATAATGATGAAGGTTTATTGATCCAGTTCTTAGGTGGTATTGAAGATAGATATAGATCATAAAGCGAGCCCACCCAGGAGCAGCTTCCTTGCTGCTCAGCCCATACTCTCAACTGACACTCCACAACCAGGCATCCTAACATTCTATTACCTCACCATGCACTCCAACATTCCACAGTACATCCTCACTGGCTGAGCAGCAAGGGAAAGGAAGCAGGAAAGATGCATTGCACTGGAAACCAGATACCACACATCTTCCCCCTTTACAAATCATCAACAAAGTGATAATGCCAGAAGTAAGCATGGCAATATCATAAGTAACATTGATGTGAAGATGCTGCCAACAACGTAAAATAAACTTAGACAGCACAAAGCAATTCATGGGAAGGCAATCAATAATACATAAGATGAAATTAAATGAAACACTATTATAAGTAAGGAGAAGACAATTCAAAGATAAGAGAACACTGACATGACACACATCTTCCCCTTTTTCGGAGCAAAACAGAACAAGAAAATGCAGGATACAACCTTGGTTAAAATAATATAAATTTTACATATAAAAGGCTGAAGAAGAACAAAATGTTGCAAGTAAAACACTTAAATGAGAAAGAAAAAGTGAGAATAAGGCATAATTCTCACCAAACGCAGCAATACAAACACTAGCAGAAATACGAACACAGGACAAAACGTCCAGAGTACACCATTACACACCAGTTGGCCAGACAAGCATGTAAGATAAACAGCGAACGTCAAAATAGAAAGTAACGAACAACCAGTAAAGACAAAGGTACTCCCAACAAAGGAAGACAAAAGGAAATTAAATACGCACATATAAAGAAGGGTGAACTCTACACCCGCCAGGAGTACCTATAATAATGAAATTTGAGGAGAAAACCTCAAATGCCAGACAATTCACGTAGACGACCTTTGCACAAAGGCGCCTGACATGAAATCATAGAAAAATCTCAGCAAAAGATCCATGAACAGGAACTTTGTAAACTAAATACTGTAAAGAAAAGTATCATGTAAATGTAAATGAAGGAGACAAATCCACGCACAAGAATATGCAAAAAGGTGGAAAGTCACATAGGTAAAAAGCTATAACAACACATACCTCAATAAGAGGAAATTCCCATACGGAACTTGTAAGTAAAGTAACCTTGCAAACGAAAAACTGTAAAGTAAAGTATAATGAAAATGTAGGTGACGAAATCCACACACATTAAGGGGTGGAAGGTCACATAGCTAGGAAGCTATAATAACTCATACCTCAACTAGAGGAAATTTCTTTAACACTTGTAAATAAAGTATTGTAAAATAATGAATCATGCAGGGAAAACACAGGTGACGAGTCCACGCAGAAAGAGTTGCACAGGTGGAAAGTCACATAGCCAAAGGCTATTATTAAGCATACCTCAAACAGGAAAAGTTCTCTTAACTAAACTTGTAGCAAAGTACAGTAATGTAAATATCATGCAAGTAAAGTAGGTGACGTGGAAAGTCACGTAGTCAAAAGACTATAATAAATTATACCTCAAACAATGAAAATTCCCTTCCGGAAACTTGAAACAAAGCACTGTAAAGTAAAGTAAAGTATCATGTAGTAACAATGTAGGTGACGAATCCACGTACAAGTGGAAGGTCACATAGCCAAAGAGCTATCACAATGTAAACCATGAACGAATCCACGCACAGTAAATATGCACAGGTGGAGTCAATAAAGAAAAACACGCTCCAAAACTCTTGCAAGAAACAGTGAAAAATTCCACATACAATTATTTGTGTGGAGGTGGAAATACATACTGTTAAATTTTAAAATAGTCATGAGAATAAAAACATTTTGCGAAACATGCAACCCAATAAGTAAAGCATTGGAGATAAGGAACAAAACATTTTTAAATAAGAGATACTTCTCACCGGTGAGCGACTTCTCACCCGAAGTCCCCCTGAAGTCCCAGGTACTTTAGGGTATTTCGGAGAGACAAATCCCAGAGAATGCAGCGTCCCAAAAAATCTTGCAGTCTGGAACGAAGTCAAAGTACACAAGGTGGATCCAACTTGACCTTATTTTTTTTTTTTAAACGAAACAGCAAAGCGTTCCAGCAGAAAAGCGATAACAACTCCAACAAGCAAGTGGACAAGGCATTGCATTACCTCAAATAAGATGTTGTGATGTCCAGTTGGTCTCCAAAAACTCATGATGAACCGGTGAGATGTAACAGGATAAGCCGAAATTACCGTTCCCACGTCGAAGTTTTAAATTAACTTTATTGTTACGCAACGGACAAAAAAAAAACGTGGTTGGCAAGGATAATGTTATAACACATGCGTATGGGCCAAATTCAGTGTCTGCAGTTTCCAAACCAAATATGGCGGCACGCAAACTCACGGTGAGCCGAGTGGCTCTAGGCGCGACCGTGCGCCAAATGTTGCTGCGCAGTTGAGAAGGAACATAGGGGAGTGAAACGTCAATCCTGCGGATTCCTGGAGCGTCGAAGATCAGCAGGACATCCGCGCGAGGCCCAAAATGAAGGTAGGTGGGCACGCGCTGATTGTTATTCAAACCGCAGGGACAGCGGTTAAACTGCCAAGGTGCAACAAACAGAAAATGCAGTTGAAGTGCAACTCGCCTCAATTTAGCCCCAAATCACGAAGTACCAATCCACACCAATACAAGGCAGGTAGGCAAAGTGAAGATGTAGCAGGAAATTAGAGCAGGAACTGGCACAGTAAGGATGGGGCGACCGATGTAGAGGTCACAGTATGCTTCAAATCTGTAGCTTGTAGTTTTAAGAGGTTCTTTACCTTGGAGTTTCTTCAGGATGCAAATTTCAGTAGTTCATCAGGTGGAAAACGCAGGTTCTTTTCCAGATCGTCGCCAAATGTAATAAAGGTAAATTAGTCCAGTAGCCGAGATGTAGAATAATGATGAAGGTTTATTGATGCAGTTCTTAGGTGGTATTGAAGATAGATATAGATCATAAAGCGAGCCACCAGGAGCAGCTTCCTTGCTGCTCAGCCCATACTCTCAACTGACACTCCACAACCAGGCATCCTAACATTCTATTACCTCACCATACACTCCAACATTCCACAGTACATCCTCACTGGCTGAGCAGCAAGGGAAAGGAAGCAGGAAAGATGCATTGCACTGGAAACCAGATACCACAATATTGTTTCCACGATTCTGAGGGATCAGGGTTGTCATGTTCTAAGGTTTCCAGAGACTAATCTTTCCCCGATAAGAGGAGATTCTAGTGGCACTGTGAGTTAGCTAATGCAAAACAGGCTAACATACGCGGTGGGGGTGCACAGAGCCAGTCTGCCACCAAACCCATAGTTTATGTTATCCAAACGCGCAGGTCCTGCATGGGTACTATAGGAACTACTCGACATGGCGCCGCCAACGTTGGTTGGTTTCTTATTTAACAGTAGAATCTGAGTAGTTCAGTCGTGCTATTCTCAGAGAACCTACTTGCAAAACCCCAGAGACGTCTGGAATGGGTGGGCACAAAATCCGCCGCAGCTGAGTAGTACAAAAATACTATTTATTGGCTGTTGGTTATTCAAGCTTGAAAGGACATAGTGTTCCTAAAATTGTGCATAACACCTTATCTTAGTTCCCTGGGAACACTTCTTCCTCTAAACATGCCTGATACCGAGGAAAGGGCAGAGAGAGTTGAACTGAATTTTTCAGAAGAAGGAGAAGATCCTATGGATGCAATACAGATTGCACCAAAATTCAGAATGACAGTCACCCTAAGACTATTAGAAAATGGCTTACAAGCCAGGGGTGGCATAGTAGTGTTCGTGATTGAGGCACACAAATCAAATACAACAGAGGTGTTCTCTTCATGGGTTACATTCCCAGCAGCAAATGCCATAACAAAGACATTTCACTACTATATAGCAGGAGATGCACCACCGGAATATGCCCCGTTTGAGGACATAGAAATTCCACTCACTTACCAGGAACATTTTTACTGGTTTAATGGCGCCCTAACGTGCGAAGAAGAGTAAGATTAGGCCCACTCGGAGGAGACGGGGCCACACACCGCATCCTCACATTGGCACAATGCCACAGCCAGACTTACTCGTACAACACACAGATTTAATTAAAATCTACAGAAACCTGACACAATTTGTCATGAGGACTTTAACAATCCAACCTGCACGAGGTGCAGCAACTAGTACTCCAGCTCAGGGTACAGGAAATAAAATGACTCCTCAAACATTACACGCGGTAATGGGCAAAATGCCCGCAAAATGCGAACAAATACCATTCTGGATAGCTCAGAAAATAACTCAGCTTGAGGCGGTATTCTCGAATACTACCACCTGTGATAAACACAGAATTCTAACAATCTGCTTGCCCATGGGGATCACACCACAAGTAGAGGATTGCACCTCTTGGGGTTCAGTCTTTGCTGTCATATATACCAGAACACATGGTATCCCGTCATTAGCAGTAGTACCTGACGTATTGAGACAGATACAAAATGAGTACGGAGCAGAGCCTGCCCTAAACTTAGGGACGAAGTTACTAAACAACTTTGATCAGGTATCAGCCATAATACTAGCTAACATTAAGGGGGAAGCAGCTTCAGTGGCGATCCGCCAATGCCAAGGGAGTTCAGTCCAATAGATCAACAACACGAACTACCCAAAATAATTGAAACTGCATATGCAGAACTAGGCAGAGACAGTCTAGGTGGGAAAGCATTAAAACCACAACTGGTGGGCAGTCCTGAAAAGTACACTACAAAGCAGACACCTACTTCTTCTAAAAAGAAGTGGGAAAATAAAAAACAACAAAAGTCTAAAGACAGCAGATCTCAATCCCGAGGCAGGTCTCCTCAACAGGAGCCCTCTGAAAGGAGGTATAACCTCAGGAATAGGGATAATATTAGGAAACCTGACAGGTATCAGGATACTGATACACGTTCCTCTCGTTCCTTTCAGGGTTCATCAAAAAACTCTGAGAGGGAAGGACGGTCAGAACACAGACAAGAGGAGCGTACAAAGTCCAGAGACACGCAACACGCTGCAGACTACGCACCTAAAAAAGAAGATAAACATAAATCAAAACCTCAGTTCAAAAAGAAGAAGGTAGCAGGTCTCAAGATCAGACATGCCCAGAATTCTGAGGACACAGCTTTTGAACGGGGAATGGGCTCTGACGATGCTAGACAGCGCGGCAGAAGTAACAATAGCTCGCCAGAACCTGAAGGAATTTCTGGTGACAGTGGAGTTGAGTGAGTATATCACGGTGGAAACACCTGATACTCGGGTAAGTGTCCCACATGAGATAACACTCCGGATGGAGGGGACAGACCCAGAAAAATTAAAGGTCTATTTTAGAAGAATTTGTCATCAGGTTATGACATTCTATTAGCACAACAAGACTGGCCGCCAGCATTCGTCATGGAGTGCCCAAAGGGAGAAAAGGTAATTTTTCCAGCATTTTCCGACCTCGTTCCCATACATTTAAAACATGCATATGCGCAGGAGTGGGCGGTTGCCCTTGCTCCAGCATTGTACAAAAATCATGCTGGTTGGGATGAGGATTCAACCCACCACGTGATCCCGTTAAAAGTTTCACCAAATGCTCAAAGGCAATATCCTATAAAGCAAGAAGCTAAAAAACAAGTCAGGGAGATCTTAGATCAACTTGAATATCAAGGTGTCATTGAAACATGCACCTCACCAATGAACAATCCTTTGTTCCCAGTATCAAAACCGAACAATACATATCGTCTAATTTTAGATTACAGACATTTAAACACTTGCACAAAGACATTTGCAGTTCAAAATGCACACAGTGCCGCATTAATGAATAACGTTGTGCGGAAAAAATACAAAACTACACTTGATATCTCAAATGGATTTTTCTGCCAAAATATAGCACCTGAAAGCAGGTATCTGCAGGCATTTTCAGCGCTAGGGTCCCAACGGCAATTTTGTCGACTCCCCCGAGGGTATAAGAATAGTCTGGGGTTGTTTTCAGCAAGGGTAACAGAGTTACTGCAAAATTTGGATGAAGAAGCATTGTCCTATGTGGATGATATTTATCTGACGGATGATGACCTACCGAGGCACTTGACCAGGGTGAGCACCATTATTATGTGGTTTGCCTCTGAGGGCTATAAATTGAATTTCAAAAAATCAAAAATTGCCCATCTCAGTGTCCTATTTTTAGGGTATGAGCTGTCAAGTGAAGGAAAAAGCCTAGCAGCTAACTTTTTAGAAAAGTGTGCGTTGCTCCAACCTCCAAAATCATTAAAGAATTTACAATCAATTCTGGGATTCCTAAATTTTGGTCGAACATACATTTTGGATTACGCAGAAAGAGTAAAACCTTTCTACGACTTAATAAAACCTGATTTTTCAGTCAGACAGTGGACACAGGAACATACAAATATCCTGCATTCCCTACAGGAAGACATGATAGCTTCCAAACATTTACAGACACGCGTAAACGTACGCAACTTAGCGAACCGAGTTATAGCGGGACAATGCGGTTACACTTATTTAACTTTCAATGAAGGCGAAACGGTACCAATCGCATACAAATCACACCTGTACACAAACGCAGAGATGCGTTTCACTTCAACAGAAAAAATTCTGACAGCAGTGCAGACCGCTGTAGCAAGAGAAAGAGCTCTGGCTCAGGGAAAGCGCATAATAGTCGTAACCCCAGTACCAGCCTTAGAGGCTGTTACAAAGGCTAGCATTCCAAATGCAAAAGCCTTACATCCAAGATGGATGCAGTGGGCTAATTCTCTTACTGCAACGGATGTTGAATACAGATTTGATCCAAGTTTAAAAACACAAGCATTTCTGCAATACGAACAAGAATATCCTCTACCAAATGAAATTTTGCCTCTAGATCAGTATGAATACATTATTTACACTGATGGATCTGCTCAAACGGCCATAGGGAGTAAGCAAGCTTACAGCGCAGCGTGTGCTATTCGCATTCGCAATGGAAAGTTCCATCCAAGTTGCACTAAAACGCAATCTCTAGGAGACTGCACCGCTCAGTTGGCAGAATTAAAAGCACTGATACTGGCACTTGTAAATATGGAACACGAATTCCCCACACTAATTGTGTGTGATTCCTTTTACTGTGTACAGTCATACAATGAATATCTACATCATTGGGAACAAAACGGGTTCAAGGATAAAAAAGGTGGCACTATTAAGCATAAAATGCTTTGGGAACAGGTAGTGGAGTTGAGAAACGAACTACCAAGGGCTCACGTGATACATACACTGAGTCATCAGCGTGATGGAGTTCACGTTGAAGGGAATTCATTGGCTGATGAAGCCGCAAAGGGGGCTGTTCGCACGGCTTCCATAGCTGCAATCACTCGTTCAAAAACAAGAATAGACGGCGAGATTATGGTAGCTGTCAATGCTTCACGCAAAGGCAGCACAGCAGTACCTAAAAAATTTCCACTCAAGTACTCCTACAAGTTAGATGCACACAACATTCCATATGCTCAGATTCCTGGAGTGGGGGATAGAGTAATACCAAATATGGATCGTAGGTTAGGTTTAATTCTAGCAGCACACGAGGGTTAGGGCTCTGCGCATACAGGCGTTAAAGCGATTATTTCTTTACTGAAACAACGCTACTGGTGGCCAGGGTTAACAAAGCAGACCAAACACTACGTCTTAAAGTGCGACATCTGTCAGCAGATGAAGGGCTCCACCGTAGCACGTCCAGCGCAGACACCACTGTTAAAATCAGACAAACCTCTCGCTTGTGTATATTTGGACCACTGCGGACCCCTACAATCGGAAGGGGCCAAGAAAAATATCATGGTTGCAGTGGATTCCTGCTCTAGATTCCTATGGGTCTGGCCTCAGCGCTCGGCTGACGCTCAAACTTTTATAAAAGATTTGCGAGTCTTTATCGGGACATACTCAGTTGGCAGGTTACATTCTGACCGTGGCCCGGCGTTTAGCTCCTGGGCTTACAAAGAGGCCATGGAAGGAATGGGCGTAGCATTGCGGAACTCCTCTCCGTACCATCCTGAGGGAAATTCGGTTGTGGAGAGGAAAAACCGTGACTTAAAGCAGTCTTTAACAGCTAGGGTATTAGGCAAGGGCGGTAGATGGGTCGATCACTTATATGGGGTCCAAAGAGCAATAAACAAGCAGCCAAGAAACTCTCTAGGGGGTGTCACTCCTTACGAAGTCCTATTTGGGACAAGAATGTGGGTACCTGATCTTGATTGTGAAGGCGCACTGGCGGATGAAAAACCATTTGATATCCATGATCGTTTGGCTGTTTTACAGGATCTAAATGATTCCAGGACACAACAAAGTAACGTGCTCCAGAAACAGACCGCCACTGAGGATGTCAAGGCAGTAACGGCAAGACCTGTCTGGATCCCAAACGTCGGGGATCTGGTCAGAGAGAAGATTGCAGACAAGAAAGAATTTGGGCCATCCTACAGAACGCCTGTACCGGTCCTAGCAATCCAAGGCACAAGAACTGTACTTCTGCCACCTTTTGCCTGAAAAAAGGAGAAAAGATTTGTCTCAATTGACTTAATCAAACCACACTATGTGGCCGATACTAAACAGTAGGCCACGTGGACTCCACAGATGCAGACACCCTCCTCTTGCTACAATCCAAGAAGTTCAAAAAGAAAGACTCATCACGTTTGAAAACCCACCTGTACTGAATGAAGGACTAAGCAACAATGCTATGGAACTCGTTCCACTTCAACAAGAAGTACATCTTCAAGAAGAAAATCAACTTAACAACGAAGTTACAATCAGACCAAATACAAACGCCTAACTCAACATGCCTCATCAAGAGCAAAATCCGATTTCAACAAATCCCGATGCAATTCCAACAATTGATCGAACTGCTTCTGGATATTTCATGAACTTTGATACGTTTTCACTGGATCCAAGTGAGCCGGAAACGACGCCAGCCAAAAAATCACACAAACAAAGACTCATTGACTTTCTGCACTTTTTTAGAAAGACTTACATGGTGTCACCTTGGATAGAACTATGTTATATCACTGGGATTTTATTTTTCATTTTCTGGCTAGGTTTAACAATAACTTTTAGTATGCTTATTAATGGAGGATTCCTTCAGCAGAGCTCTACAGCCCAAAAGGTTAATTTGATTTTAAAACCACACCAGTCTTCACATCGTGAACCAAGAGACTTGTTTTCAGTGAACATCACAGCAGTTCCTATACCGCACGGTATAGTATGGGACAAGATTGATCTTGATATTTTTGGTCTGACTGAACTTTTAAAGCTTAAACATGTATTTAAAATTTCTTTAAGTGATTTAATTACCTCCAGTACATTTTCTGATGATTGGGACACTGAAACTGTAAACAATATAATGTCTGATTTAGAAAAAACTGCAGCATTTCCGAACAATGAAATGTTAGAAGGTACTTCAGACTATGATACATTGTACTGTTACCAACATTATGGTCATCATTTCTTGCACAAATCTATAACACCTAGAAATGTATTTGAATACCACCAGTGGAAACACTGCCCAACTCCTCCAAAAGGTAGTTCGCAAACTTTTGCACAGAAATTCACATACTTTTCAGGGTTTAATACATCTGACCCAAAGTCATTTTTATTATAAAGTGACAACATCAGCACAGAAAATTATGTTGACTAACACCAAACAGATTTACTCTGCTTCCTTCATGGCCCAGTTGTCTACACAGGGTTTCGACCTATGGAAGGACACTATAGATTTAAAATCGATCTGAGGTTCTAGGGACTGGCAAGTCCAGGGAACAGAAGCGCCTTTTAGAGCATGCCTCATTCCACAGCAGATAATATTTCTAAATGAAACTGTGCAACAGATATCCTGTCTTGGACTAGCCAAGAACAAGGAAATGAACACACCTGGGTTTCCAGCACCATCACACATGGGTGGGGGACAGAATTCAACTACACATGGGATAAGATTAGATGACATTCTCCAGTACAACAGGTTAGATCCCAATTGGACAGGATGGCTGATTTGGCCCATTGACACGAACACATGTCAACAAAGATTCCTAGGTACATCCGAGGGATTTAGTATCCATAGGCCAGATCCAAGCTATGTACGGAGACAACACCCGGGGGTAGTGACATCCTATAGTGTTGGGAAGTTGTGCCTTGATTGGCTAGAAACCTCAACACTCAAAGAAGTGAAACATCACTTGACCTTACTCACACCTGATGTAGACCTTAGGGATTTTTTGCTAGGCCCAAGGAAAACACGTGAGAAACGTTTCATATATGCTGGTCTTTATGCCTACTATAATGAAAACTGGAAAATATCCCAACAAGAGGCCACAGAGAGGATACGGGAAATAGACCGTATTAACTTAGAAAAGGCATTAGCTGTAGTGGATAATGGGTTAACAACTTTGACCTCCAGGATTTACTCCCTAGGCAACATTGTATCTTCGGCAATAGACATATTAGAACAAGACTTGGCCTTGTTACAACACGGGCAATCATAGCTACGTTCTATTATGATGTTAAGCTGGACACTGCAATCTCTTTGTGCAGGCTATGTGTCATGGCGTTTTATAAACACCACGTCTCTGTTTTCAGAATACAATCTCACAGATAAACAGACAGAAATGGCATAAAGGGGAGCCAAATATGCAATGCTGCGTATTGAGAAACTGGAAAGATTAGCATTCACTGTAGCGGAATCACCATCAACCGAATGGCTAATCCATGGCCAAATCACTCTGCCAATCACTACTTTTCAGTTTCAATATTGCCTTGAGCAAAGGCAGGCAGGCAAATATGAAAAATTGGGTAAGGGATACATTAAGGAATCTTGGGAGTTACCATATAGATATCGATGCCACAGTGGGGATCATGAAGTGTATCTGAGCGGTACGAACTGCAAGAACGCTTTAAACGGTTCTCTCATTTCTCTGCACCGAGCATGTAGTGGTTCGGTAGCGAACTTATCTTGTCACATGTCAGGGACCCCAGCGGCCATGATCACGCCGGTTTTCCAGCTGCTCTCGAATGGGAGTTACTTAATGCTAAATGATCAAGGTTGCTGTGGGATGCTTCCGGGTGTCGCCTATCTGGTCACCGTTAACTCCAGGGTTACTTGCTGTATGCAAGTATTGTTTCCACCACTGAACACAGTCAGGGAGGCATTGCTATGGCCTTCGCTGAACGTTTCCTTTATACAATTTGATACTTTGAGCAGACTGAAAGCCATGCTTTTACAGCAACCCGTGCCCTTAACCTCCGCTCGAGAAATCTTTGAACTTCAAGTTGCAAGGACCTCGACTGAGATACAAGCGCTTATACGTACAAACTGCCCCTTTCATTTCCCAGAAATGGTGGGTCGTATCTTTAACATGTCTGATACGAGCGGTATAGTACACCTATTTAAGACCATAGGGTCAGGACTATTTAGCACCTTTCAGACAGTCCTCGGAGTAATCCCAAATTTTATACACTCCGTGTTGGGAAGCGTCTTTGGAGGTCTCCCGCTTATCCTGTTCCTAATTGCAGGAGTCCTGATTGTAATATTACTGCTACGCAATGGACGGCCCAATTTCCGAGGAAATGGCGAACTCGCTCATGGAACGGAAGTACCGTGAACGCATGGTACATCTTCTGGGCATTCCTTGCCTAAGAGAACAGAACGCCTCTTGGTTTCTATCATTTAGACCAGTCTGGGTGGACTGCATCTTACCTGTTCTTCGATGCCTGTTCTGGGGAGAAGAATGCACGTTGGATCTCTGTCTAACGTTTCCATCGGATACGCCACTGGACCTGGATGCTATGCTGGACCCGCTAAAGGCCCATGCTCTGCGTTGTCCGCTGCGTCTTCCAATTCTGATGAACGCATTTCTTGAGAATCCACAGGTGCCGTTTGCTCCTGCTGGGTTAGGTGACTCCTCCACAGGCACCCAGGTAACAACTGCCGCACAAGCTGCCGCAGCAACGACTGTTGGCAGTGCTGAATTCCATCTGTGTGCGATTGACGTTCTCTGTGAAGCGTTGGATTTGTCGTCTGCAGTAGCTAACACCGATAATATTGTGCTTCCCAGCCAGGACGCTTAATCTCGAATTGGCTCATCGCGTCCTGGGAAAGAATTCGGCTTCTTCACTCGTTTAATAAATAAACGAACAAATCTTGGAACATTTCCTAAATTGACACTTTTGCTTGAGAAAGCATGGCCTTCTTCTGCTTGTAGTGATGCAACTTTTATAGGCGAAACAGAACTGACTTTTTCAAATGGTAACTAAGTATAGCTAATTTTTAACAATTTTTTTACATTTTTTAAAACATTTAAAAGAAAAAAAAGAAAAAATTCTGCTTTTAAAAGTTCTTTTAAATTGTCCAGATTTTACTTTAGTCATTGTCATCCAATTTGGAAGAGGAGTGGGTGTTATGTTCCGTATATAGGCCCTAATGTAGACCTCGTATATGCTATGGTGTAGAAATACTCGTATATGCCCTATTATGGTCATACTCGTATATGCCCTATTATGGTCATACTCGTATATGCCCTATTATGGTCATAACTGTACATGCCCTATTATAGCCATAGATGTACATGCCCTATTATAGTCATAGCTCCTAATATAGGCATGATCTTTCACCTACATTAGATCCCCACAGTACACAACGAGCTCTGAGGGTTGAACGTTATCTAGTCTGTGGTTTGAATACTGAAGGGTTGTTCCCAAACACAGGCCTACAGTGTACTCATAAATTATGCATGAGCATTCATAGAAACACCACCTGCATAATATGTATGTACAAAGTTCACCCCTGACGTCTTCCTCAGTCTAACAAAGACCAATGCAAACCGGAGGCAAGATGGCGGCTTCGGCGTCGGCCGAGTGAGCTGGTCATACTCTCTCCTCCTGACGGACTTTTCTCCCCCCCTTGTTTATGTGCAGTATATAGGATATATCAAATTTTGGAGTAATATGAAGGGATACGACAAAGAGAAATAAGTGCCTCGACTCTCTGGGATGATTTGGCGTCTAAGACTCTGGTTTTGTGGCTTACCTCTGCCCGTAAGATTGGCCTGTGCTCGCTCTTTACATCCAGCGGCAGTCGAAGCCCAGTTTTCCTGTGTAATTGCCGCGATGCCGCCTAAAACATCCGCTAGAGGAGCAAAGACCCGCGGTCTCCCCGCTGGTGCCGGGAATGCAGTGAATTCCAGGAAAGCTGTCCCGGACGACACTGCAGTGGATGATACACGTCGCTCTCTCTCGGGCAAAGGCGGAGCTGCTGGAAGGGGTCGCCAGACAGTGCCCGCACTATTCAAAGCGCAGGCTGTAAGAAGCAAGACGTGTTACAGCAAACAAATGATGGACGGAATGCTGACAATGCAAACATTCTCCCCTAGTCAAAAGATCTGGGTTAAATCCATCGTTCTTTTGCCCACTACGCCATCCCAGCCCGGACCCAGCCATATGCAAATCAGTCTTGACCCTGTGCCCCATGGGAACAGTCCAGACCGAACTGCCATGCCAGGTCCTCCCTGTATCGGAAACAACCATCCTGGGACCGGTTTCAGGGTATGTCACCCTTCTTCAGCCAGGCTAGCTTGAATCCAGTGGCACAGTGAGCAAGGGACCCACGTCTTGGCATACCCATCCCACTTAGGGCGAAAAGTGTTACAGCAAACAAATGATGGACGGAATGCTGACAATGCAAACATTCTCCCCAGTCAAAAGATCTGGGTTAAATCCATCGTTCTTTTGCCCACTACGCCACCCCAGCCCGGACCCAGCCATATGCAAATCAGTCTTGACCCTGTGCCCCATGGGAACAGTCCAGACCGAACTGCCAGGCCGGGTCCTCCCTGGACCGGAAACAAGCATCCTGGGACCGGTTTCAGGGTATGTCACCCTTCTTCAGCCAGGCTAGCTTGAATCCAGTGGCACAGTGAGCAAGGGACCCACGTCTGGGCATACCCATCCCACTTAGGGAGAAAAGTGTTACAGCAAACAAATGATGGACGGAATGCTGACAATGCAAACATTCTCCCTCAGTCAAAAGATCTGGGTTAAATCCATCGTTCTTTTGCCCACTACGCCACCCCAGCCCGGACCCAGCCATATGCAAATCAGTCTTGACCCTGTGCCCCATGGGAACAGTCCAGACCGAACTGCCAGGCCAGGTCCTCCCTGGACCGGAAACAAGCATCCTGGGACCGGTTTCAGGGTATGTCACCCTTCTTCAGCCAGGCTAGCTTGAATCCAGTGGCACAGTGAGCAAGGGACCCACGTCTGGGCATACCCATTTGGGGAAAATACTGGAAGGGTCCTGGCAAAGCGGCTGAGAGAGAGGGATGTGGCCAGCGGAATATGTAAGATTAAAGATCATCTTGGCCAGATTCAAGATTCTCCAATTAAAATTTTAGAGATATTCCAGAATTTTTATCAGCAATTATATACTGAAGAGACAGGTGCGGGTGAGGCAGCGGGTCCAAAGGCATTCCTTGAGTTCTTTGAAGATCTTGAAACAAGGAAGGTTACTCCTGAACAAAATAAGATTCTTGCTGCCCCAATCACATGAGAAGAGATAGAAAGTGCCGTAGTTTCTCTCTCAGCCGGTAAGGCGGTTGGCCCAGACAGCATCCCTTTAGAGTTCTTTAGGACATTTAGATCAGCACTTCGACAGGATATGGTTTCGCTATTTCAGCTGGCCCAAAAGGGGCAAATTCCTGAATCTTGGCGGAAGAACACAATAGTAGACTTCAAGAAGAAAAATAAGCCTGAACTTAGTCCATCGTCGTATAGGCCAATCTCTCTTATTAACGCAGATAGTAAGGTCTATTCTAAAATAATAGCTTCTAGACTAGCTAAAATCAGTACCCCTCTGGTGTCTATTCGCCAGCATGGGTTCATCCCCGGGAGAGATACAACTGATCATGTAAGACGCGTGATTGCACTTCTTGACTGGGCTAAAGCTACTGGATCTTCGCTGGGGGTGGCCCTGTTGGACGCAGAGAAAGCGTTCGACAGGGTCTCCTGGCGATTCATCTGGTTTGTATTGCAGTGGAAGGGGTTTTGCGCTGAAGTTATTCAAGCAGTGCAGACACTCTATATATCACCTGTAGCAGAGATCCGTATATCAGTGCAGGAATCAAAATCATTTAGCATCAACAGAGGTACAAGGCAGGGGTGCCCTTGCTCCCCCCTGCTGTTTGCACTTTATATTAATCCGTTTCTTAACAAATTAGAGAAAAACATGAATATTAAACCAGTGAAGATTAATGATACGGAGTATAAGACATTGGCTTACGCAGATGATATTGTGATACTCACTAGCAATATTACAGCGGCTTTCCCAGCAGTGAGGGATCAGGCGGAGCAATACGGGGTTTTATCAGGTTATAAATTAAATATCGATAAAACGCAGATTATTCATTCTAATTCTATGCCTACTCCTGACCTCCCGAAGCAACATATCTGGGGATAAAGATCTCATCGTCGGTTGATCAAATACCGGATCTAAATATTATTCCTATGATTGATACTGTCAATAGGACATTAGAGAGGCTAGATCACCTGCATCTCTCTATGTATGGAAGAAATAATGTTTTAAAAATGCTGGTCCTCCCAAAATTCTTTTTTCAACGGCATCTTTAGCAAAAATTGAAAGGAGTTGCTCTAGGTTTTTGTGGGGATTTCATAGGGCAAGAAGGGCGGCCAGATGGATGACACTTCCTAGAGAGCGAGGAGGCTGGGGAGTTCCCAATTTTTTAATGTATCATTGGGCATCTTTGCTACAACATATGGGGATTCTGGTGACTGGGATCAAAGCTGAAATATCTATGGCTGTAAGACCAACTATTTACGAAATCGTACTGGATAATGAAGCTAATCAATGTTTAGTTAAAAACTTAGAACCGAGCTACTATAAAAAAACTAGATTTAAAATCCTCAAGGCAGCTTATGGGCTTTGGAGAAAGGTCCGACGGAGGCTTAAGGTTTCTAATATAAATGTGGATGCTCCCTTTTCGGCGTGTGGTGTTTTACCGCCAATCTTTCAAGATCAAATTACCTTCCGATGGGGCAGCGCTGGGATTAGTGTCTTGGGGGATATATATGATGAAGGTCAAATAGAAACATTTATTTTTTTACAAGAAAAATTTGGGTTAGACAGAAGAGATTTCTTCAAATACCTGCAGGCTCGGAGTTTCATGGGGACAAATGCACAAGGGACCACAGCAAATTTAGAAAAAATATCCCTGGTGGAAACAATAAGTAGAAGGTCCCGAATCGGGAAAATTTATCAAATATTGGAAGCCTTCCCCGACGATTTGTGTAGTCAGAATACTAACTGGGAGGGAAAATTTGGGGAGGAGGGGATAAATATAGAAGATTCAATCGTTTTAGCAAGTGAGACTTTAACAACAGGAAGCCTTAGAACCCAACATTATATGTCTATTTTTGACCTTTACTATACTCTTCGGAAGGTCGCGAAATGGGGAGGTACACGGGGTACACGGGGAGGCAAGTGTAGCAGATGCGGATTAGTGGCTGCGGATACTATACATATGTTTTATTCATGCCCTAACTTAGCTCAATTTTTTCAGGATATCAAATTTTTTTCAAAACAGTTTTGGGGATCCCGCTTGCAATAACACCAGAATTGGTCATCCTGGGCACTGAGTGCAATGGGGGAGGAAATATAAGAGCAAGATCTGAGATTAGATTTGTATTTATCGCCATGGCCATTATACGATTGTGTATTACTTCTCAATGGATTAGCCCTGATTCTCCCACATTTATAATTTGGAGATCAAGGATTTTAGCTATCTATAATATGGAGTCCTCTGTAAATAGATTGAAAGGACGTAAAAGACGGGAACTTTGGCAAAAACTTGGGCTCCTATTTCCGAGTGGGTTGACTAAATTATGTTGTTTGTCTTGTTATGTCAATTTATTATGGCTGTTACTTTTTTTCGATAATGAATTTGCCATGACTTGTAACTGCAATATGGAGATTTAAAATTTTAATTAAAAAAAAAGATCAATACAAACCGTACTAAGGGACAAGACACTTACGTTATAAATACACCACATCTTGCCATGGTAAGATAGAGGGAACCGAGACTTCCATGCTGACACACTGACCAGAGACGCTGAGGCTCCTGCATGCAGTCGCTCCAGCTGACAGCGGTCTAACACAGCCCTTGCGGGGTGTCCAACTCGAGACAAGGACGGGGTCCCACACTCTCTCTATTCAGGTAATGGGGTTTGACTAAATACTAGAGGGATTCTTGGCTACACACCTACACACATGCTAGGTACACTTAGGTACATCTAGTTAGGCATCGTAGGAGTATGTGCTTTCTTTTACCAATGCATTTTATATCCATGTATTTATCCATGATTATTGCAATATGGTAGAACTGTACTATCCTTTCACTTTTATCGTACTGCTGATAATATATTTCTGCTATTGTCTGCTGGTTTCTGAAGCATATATATTTTACACAAGAATAACAACTGTTCAATAAATACTTATTGAAACGCCCAGACTGTTTATTCTGTGTAACTCTCTGAGACAAACCGAATAAGTAAGCACGAGTGACTGAGCGAAAAAGTAGTATATTGTGTCCACGATTGTGAGGGATCAGGGTTGTCATGGACTAGTGTTGCCAGAAATTAATCTTTCCCCGATAAGAGGAGATTCTAGTGGCACTGTGAGCTAGCTAATGCAAAACAGGCTAACATACGCGGTGGGGGTGCACAGAGCCAGTCTGCCACCAAACCCATAGTTTATGTTATCCAAACGCGCAGGTCCTGCATGGGTGCTATAGGAACTACACGACAAAACTGCCAAAGCAACTCCATTCCCCTCACTAGCTCATCCATCTTCTTCCTCTTGTCTACTCCCTTTTTCCTTCATCTCTCCCTCATCTCTCAGTAACTGCTGTCTTTTCCTTCCTCCTCAGCTATCATTTCTCGCTCCCTCTCCACAAATCCACCATCTTCTTTGGTATATCTCCTCCCCTTTTACCTCCATCTTTGTCTCGCTATCCTCCCATTTCACCCTACTCCATTTGTCATTCTCCCCCCTCCAACTCTTCCCCTCTTTCTCGTGCTCTTAGTTCTTTCCTCTCCCTTGCCACTTCCGTCCTCTCTTCTCCCTCCCCCTTCTTTGTTTCTTTCTTCCATACACATCCCTTTTTTTCCCTCCTTTGTTTTCTCTCTCTGTTCTACCACTCCCTGTGACTGCTATTTGTATTTTTAGTATGAATTGAAGTCTGTTATTTCAAGCGAGGAGAGGTCGTGGCATTACAGCCAGAGCTGACGACTTTGGAACTGGGGAGCCATGGTCGAGTACTGAGATCCACTCAAAATCCTGTGATTCTGAGCAAATCACTTAATCTCCCAGTCCTTGAAAATAAAACAAATAATTAATTTGATTTACTGTAAAGTAACTGGAAAAAAAGCATTTTGTTAGCCTACATTTAAGTAAGTTTACAAATCCATATTTGGCAAAGTGTGAGCAAATAAACGTGCTTACAGGATCTCAAACACAGGACACAGTGTGGGAGTTACAACGTATTATAATGTTCTGCCTTTTTGAAAACTCCCCTGTTCAACAGAGTGACTAAATGGTGCCTTGTTTTAGGTAGTCTGTGCTTTGGGCATCATTAGACAGCAGCTCCACCCTTCTGTCCACTATCCCAAGTGGGTCTGTCCCTGCATTGAGCAGCTAACCAGCGTTCTCATCAAAGAAGGCCAAACATTGTTCTGTAGAGGACAATGCGGCAGGAAACATCACACATGATCCAGCAGTGGCTGCGATTGTCTGGCAGTCACAGTGCTGTGGGTTGTTGAGGCAGGCCTGGGCTGCAGACTTCATGCCACAGTGTGAACATGACCCACCCACCTCTTCAATTATGATGCCAGTTACATGAGTGGGCGGCCATGTACTGTAAAGGTGCCACTCTGGCAGGGGTGGGCATGGGAATCAAAAACAAAGCTCATCCCAGCAGTCTGAGTGTCTGCCTCTCTGGTGAATTAGATTCTGCATGGTCACAGTGGGGGAGGTACCTGGCTGGAATGCAACAACTGGCAGGGCGCCGCCCCTGTATCCACATTCCATGTGGAACACTATGCTGGGTTAAAAATACTTTATCATTTCAGACACAGAAACATAGTATCAGCCACCCTTGGCTTCTGGGTGATATGAATCATTCACCCACATGGCACCAGAGTTCATTTCATTATGTTATCTGTGATGAATCCGAAGAAGATTTAAGTGCTGATGCTAAGTAAACAAGTGAGATAGTCGCACTCCGCACAGTGCACTTTGCCAGTGTGAATGCTATTTAAATCTAGCTCTTGCAGAGCATGCCTTGTAGGTAGTCGGGGTGCTATAATTGCATGTCTGATACATTTTGGTGTTGTGATGCGGACTCCAGCACTGAAATGCGTTGGTCTAACCTCTGATGCATGGTACTTGGCAGTGCTGATAAAGTAGACTTTGCAGCTTTTTCTTCAGTCATTTACATACATCAACTATGTAAGTTTGTTCAAATGCCCCCTGAACTGTGCATACAAATGCCTAAGTAAGTACATTATTTTCTGGATGCACTGAACTCCTAACGTTACATACAGTATTATTTGGAGTAGACGCAGAATGAAAATATGAAGCATGGCTTCTATCCATGTGCCCTTCCTGAATCATGGAGGGCCCCCACAACAGCGGGTGAATTCAGAATCGTTACTTACCATTGTACAGAGGTGCAGGGTCTGCCTCCTCTAAAGGAGGGGTTCAGATAGACCCTATGTGTTTAACCTGTCAGCCTTAGGGTGGTTTTCCCCCAAACCTTTTGCCTTCCTCCCCTTATTTTGTGTTGATCTTGTTTTTGCCGGCCTTTGCCCCACATCCCATTGCTAACCACTGCTTAAGTGCATGTGCTCTCTCCTTAAAACATGGTAGAATTGGCTTTTACCCAATTGGCATATTTAATGTACTTGTAAGTCCCTAGTAAAGTGGCACTATATGTGCCCAGGGCCTGTAAATCAAATGCTACTAGTGCGCCCTAAGTGGGATGGGTATGCCCAGATGTGGGTCCCTTGCTCACTGTGCCACTGGATTCAAGCTAGCCTGGCTGAAGAAGGGTGACATACCCTGAAACCGGTCCCAGGATGCTTGTTTCCGGTCCAGGGAGGACCTGGCCGGGCAGTTCGGTCTGGACTGTTCCCATGGGGCACAAGGTCAAGACTGATTTGCATATGGCTGGGTCCAAACTGGGGTGGCGTAGTGGGCAAAAGAACGATGGATTTAACCCAGATCTTTTGACTGGGGGAGAATGTTTGCATTGTCAGCATTCCGTCCATCATTTGTTTGCTGTAACACTAGTGCGCTTGCAGCATGGACTGTGCCACCCACTTAAATAGCACTTTAAACATGTCTCAACCCTGCCACTGCAGCCTGTGCATGCAGTTTTAAACTGCCATTTCGACCTGGCAAAATAAACCTGATGCCACACCCAAGCCATCCTTTTTAGCACATATAAGTCACCACTAGGGTAGGCCCTGAGCAGCCCAGAGGGCAGGGTGCAATGTAGGTAAAAAGCAGGGCATGTACATTTAAGTTTTACATACCCTGGTAGTGGAAAATTCTTGAAATTGAGTTTCGCTACTGCAAGGTCTACCTCTTCCATAGGGTAACATTGGAGTTATCTTGCTACATTTAATAAGCTGTAATTTCCAAATGGGAGCAGGTAACAAGTTCATGTTTGGTGTCTTTGGAATTGTAATGAGAAATCCTAACTTATGGTGAAGTCGGAAATTAAATTACCATTTTGAAAATGCAACTTTTAGAAAGTTGGCATTATCCTGCCTTGGCCATTTAGTTCCTGAAGACTGTCTCTGAGTCACATGACTGGGTGTAGTTGACAGTTGGGATTTGTGTATTCCTCTTCGGCAGCCACACACAATAGAGAGCTTAGGTGTGCCTGGATTGACCATTACTGGCAGGATGGGAGGGAGGAATTGAGCACATCCCCACTTACACTTGAATAGGCTGTGTCCTGCCTTTACACAAAGGGCTGCATACCCACTGTAGTTAGTCAGGAGCCAAGTTAGAGAAGGCAGAATGCGTGGGGATTTCACAGGGACTTTCTAGAAGCTTCCTCCACCTTCCAAATTAAGGGTACCAGGTATAAATATCTGACCTCAGACAACACCTCTTCGGTACACTTCTGGACCTGTGGATACTCTGCGAGGAAGAAGGACTGCTGTGCTGCTGAAAGGACTGCAACTCTGCTGTACTGCTGCTCTGAAGGACTGTTGTCCTGCTGTGCTGACCTGCTGCCTGCTACCCTCTTGCCTGGGTCAGAAGGACTGGGCCTGCATTTGTTGAACCCAGGACCTCAGAATGACTCCAAGGGCTAGTTGGGACAGAAGGCTCCAACAACCACGAACCCAGCATCTAGACTCTGCCATCTGTGAGTCTACACTGCCAAGTGGTGCTACCCCAGTCCTGGACCTTTGGAAGTGTGCCTAAGGTGCTCTATGAGCATCTGTGGGCCCAATGGAATGGAAGTACCTCCTCTGCTGCGCAGCACATCCCAGAGCAGAACTGGTGCTTTGCCGCTGCTGTGTGCATCAAACCAGGTGCAAAGACCCGCATTGCCTTCAAAGCCCACAGCCTCTTCTGATCGGCCATAGTGCGATACATTTTCAGAGCAGGTCGTCGAGTTCCTCATCGGCGGCAGACTCGATGATGACACCGGACTCCATATCGCAGCCTCGCAGTCCCAACGAATCGATTCATCATCCCGACTGTGAGACGAATCTACGATGCCGGACATCGCATCGCAGGCTCTCATCGACAGGATCCTCAACATCAATGTGAACCTTGCATGGCAGCCTCACTGCATCTCGGTACCGATGCATCGATTCAGCTGTGCAATGCACATTCGGCACAAAACCTAAAAATGCTCCGCAAACCAGGATTTAAGGTACTTTGTTCAGTGGACCTGACTGGGTCTGTGTAGTAGGCACGCGCTCCATCGTGGTCACCTGAACTTGTGACTTTGTCCCAGTCCGGTTTGACCAGATATCCACTGTGGCCACTTTGTGCTTTTTGGCGCTCTTCCACTGAAAACTTTAAACCTGGATGACTCTGGTTCTAGTGATTGGATTTCTGTCTTTTTGGTCTTGTTTTATTTAGTCACCCCTTCGCTGACAGGCATCCCCCGTGCCATGCCCTTTTTTGGCTATTTGTGGTAGTTTGTGCTTAGACCCCTATAACTTTTTGGCCACATAAGGTATCCACGCCATATTTACATCCTTTTATTCCAACATCCTGATGATGCTAAAGGTACCCAGGGTTTGTGGATTCCCTTGGAGGGGACCGAGTAATTAGGCAAAATACAGCAACATTTTGGGGGTTTTGGGAAAAATGGGAAAAAGTGCTGAAGATGAAAGCATCTGTTTTTTTCCCTGCATATGGTATCAACAAAGGGTTTGTGGTGCTAAAATCACCATCTTCCCAGCTTTCAGGAACAGGCAGACTTTTGTCAGAAAACTAAAATTTTGTACTCAGTTTTGGCATTTTACTAGGACATTGCCTATTTTTCCTATTTTTTGTGCTTTCAACCTCCTTCCAGTTAGTGGTATAGATGGGTGTGAAACTAATAATGGATCCCAGCAAGCTATACATTACCGGAAAGTAGACAAAACTCTGAATTCAGCAAGGGGTCATTTGTGTAGATACTTCAATGTTTTCCTATGGAAAATAACAGTTAAAATAAAAAAGTATTGATTTTTTAAAAATAAAACAGCCCTTTTTGCCTACATTTTCACCAGTAACTTCTTCTAACTATGATAGATTTTTTTAAAGCAATATACCGTTACGTCTGCAGAACCCTTCTAGTTGCGGGGATATATGAGGCTTGTAGGTTCCCCGAGCCTAGGTAAGAACCCAAGGTACCCAGACCCAATAACTGACTTGCACCTTGCAATGTTTTTTCTTTGTGTACCGAGTAAACAGCAATTCATTTGGTAAAATATATAAAATGAAAATAGGTATCAAGGAAACTTATGTATTTCTGAAATTGGAACAAGATATATATGGAGTTTATAAGCAGTGGTTATTTGTGCATCTCTGAATTTGTGGGTACCCATTTAGCATGTGAATTATAGGGTATTGTTCAAAATGACTTCTTTTTTACACACTGTCGTACATTTGGAAGGCAGAAATGCATAGAAATACAAATGGTAATAACACTTGTTCTACTATTCTGTGTTTCCCTAAGTCTTCCAATAAGAATGGTACTTACTTGTGTGGGTAGGTCTAGTGTCCGCGACAGGAAATGTCCCAAAACGCAACATGGACACATTTTTCCAGTGAAAACTGGCCATAGCTCAGCCAGCACCTAAGGAAACCTAACAAACCTGTACATTTTTTAAAACAAGACACCCAGGGAAATCCAGGATGCAGTGACTTGTTTGGCTGTTACCCAGAATCCCTTGCAAACCTCAAACTTTGTAAAAAAAAACATTTTCCTCACAATTCTGTGATGGAAAGTACTGGATTCTGAGGGGAGCCACAAACTTCCACCCACCCAGCATTTCCCCAAGTCTGTTGATAAAAATGGGACCTCACTTGTGTTGGTAGGCCTAGTGCCTGTAACAGGAAACGGACCAAAATGCAATGTGGACACATCACATTTTTCCAGTGAAAATGAGCCCTTTGTTTGGAATGTGCCTAGCTCTGGATTTTTGGCCCTAGCTCAGGCGGCACCTAAGGAAACCTAGAAAACATGTACATTTGTGAACGCTACAGCCAGGGGAATCCAGGAAGAGGTGACTTGTGTGGCTCTCACCAGGTTATATTACCCAAAATCCCTTGCAAACCTCAATACTTGTAAAAATAAACTGCATTTTCCTCATATTTCTGTGATGTAAAGTTCTGGAATCCGCGGGAGCCACAAACTTCCACCCACCCAGCGTTCCCCCAAGTCTGCCTATAAAAATGGTACCTCACTTGTGTGGGTAGGCTTAGTGCCTGAAACATGAAATGGCCCAAAACGTATTGTGGAGACATCAAAATTATTTATCACAAAACAACCTGTTTAGCAAGGGAGTCACCTGAGGTTTTGGTCCCGGGCTCGACGGCCATCAAAGGAAACCTACCAAACCAGACATTTCTGAAAATGAGACACCCGGGTGAGTCCAGGGAGGTGTAGCTTGCGTGGATCCCCCAATGGTTTCTTACCCAGATTCCCGTGCAAACCTCAAATTTAGCTTTAAAAAAATCACAATTTCCTCACATTTCTGTACGGGAATGCTGTGGGATCAACACAAATTTCCAACCACCCAGCATTCCCCCAGGTCTCCCGATAACAATGGTCCCTAACTTGTGTGGGTGGGGCAAATACCTGTGACAGGGAAGGGTACAAAATGTATTGTGGAGACATCAAAATTATCTATCACAAAACAAACTGGTTTTGCAAGAGGAGCACCTGCATTTTTGGTCTTGGGCTAGGCAGCCATCTAGGGAAAGCTACCAAACTCAGACATTTCTCAAAACTAGCCACCCAGGGAAGTCCAGAGAGGCTTGGCTTGCATGGATCCCCCAACGTTTTCATACCCAGAATTCTCTGCAAACCTCAAATTTAGGTAAAAAAATCACATTTTCCTTACATTTCTGGCTGGGATCACCACGCCAGCACAAATTTCCTACCGCCCAGTGTTCCCCTTGGTCTCCCAATAAAAATGATACCTCACTTGCACCGTGGGGGAAAAAAGACTGGCTATTTTTAGGGGGTGGGGGCATTGGCATGCCCATTCTGGGCAGCCCCTAGCCCTACATTTACATAAAAATGTAATCCCTTGCTCCTAGTGGGCTTTTCGGCCCCCCATGGGGGCAGATCGGGGGCTATTGCCCCTATCGCAGAAAGACTGTCCCTCTAGTATTTGGAGGGGTGGGGGCATTGGCATGCCCATTTTGGGCAACCCCACCCCTACATATTCAAAACAAACAAATCCCTCGTGCCTAGTGTGCTTTCTGCACTTGGGGTGCAGATTGGGGGCATTTGCCCCTTCTGCCCCTCGGGCGCAGAAAGACTGACCCATAAGTGTTTGGTCGGGTGGGGGCATTGGCATACCCATTATGGGCAGCCCCCACCCCTACATATCCAAAACTAAATAATCCTTGGTGCCTACTCTGCTTTCTGTCCCCGAGGGCAGATTAGGGGTTATTGCCCCCGTCTGCCCCCCAGGGGAGGCAGCCCCTACACCTACATATTGAAATACAAATAATCCCTGGCGCCTAGTGTGCTTTTTGCCCCCCAGGGGGGGAGATCAGGGGCTATTGCCCCATTTGCCCCCCGGGGGGGCAGAAAGACTGGAAATGCCCAAAATAGTTGGGGGGAGCTAAGGCCCTTGCGCAAGAGGCAGCTTCCCTCTCCCTGGTGTCTAGTGGTGGATCCTTGCTTGGGGATCGCCTTCCTGTGGTGATCCCTAAGAAGGGATCAACTAGGGAAAGGTACCATTTGAAAGGGGAGATTCTCCTCTTTCCAATGACACCTCTCCCGTCTGCCTACATGCTCGGGGGCTGAGGTAGCTCCGCGAGCACGTCAGCAGTGAAAGTGAAATGAGCCAATCGGCTCATTTGCCTTTCACTTTCAGTGTAATGACGTTGGCACAACAGGCACGCCAATCGTCATTACACTGAAAAACAAATGCCTCGGGCAAATGGGAAAGCTCTTCCCCAGCTCCCGAGGCTGAAAAAGAAAAAAAGAAATCCCTCTGCTGTCTACACCAGAGGGATTTCTAACTGGTATGCTGAGGACTTAACAGTTACACCCTCGGCACACTAGCGCCACAGCCGAAGACATAACCATTACGCCCTCGACACCCAAAGGGTTAACGTGAGAAAGTCATACTTTTTGGCCTTGATCAACCCCATCTTTTGCTTGGTACTGGTGGTAACTGACTCTGGCTATGCCCTGGGCTCTGCTTAACTGACCCACGGCCAGTGCTCTGATTATAGGAAAATGCAAATTAGGTGTAATTATAATTGGTACTGACAGCATAGCTGTTAGTCCATAGTATATAATAAGACATGTAGGTTTAGAGGCCCAGTGGGCCTAATGCACTTAAGTGTGCACTACTGTAGTGCCTGTTGTCATTTTAAAGGCAGCACTGCTTTCATGCTGTGTTTATCTTAAAGTTATATGCAAATTCAACTTATGATTTGAAGGTACTTCCAAAGTCTCAAACTACCTTATTTTATATACTTCATATAGGTGCCTCAGGGGAGGGCGCCTTGTAACTATAAGCAGGGACATTATAAAAGATCTTTTATATGCCCTGGTGAGGGAAAACTGTAAATTCCGGTGTACCCCATTGTAGTGAATCGCCCCATAGGCTAACATTGGATGTTTTATTTAAGTATAAATATTGACAGGAGCCACCTAAAAATATACTTCAAACTATCTAATAAATAGTTATGATAAATCCAACAACATGCCACTGTTAGATTTATAATAGCTATTTCCAGAAAATAAGTTATTAAACTTTCTTTTCTGTGAGCCAAAATCCAGCTTTCCACCTGCTCTCTCCTGATTGGCCAGCCTTTCCCAGGTTGGCCAGTCTTTCCCAGACTGAGCCAGAGCTGCTTGATAAGGTGTGAAGTGTCCTGTCAGAGTAGACAATGGATTTCCTTTGGGTGGGGAACATTAGCTGCAGAACCAAAAGGCAGGAGGAGGGTGGGGAAAGCCAAACTGGTCTTCAAAGGGAGAATGACAGTTTGGGACCAGCAAAGGCTGACCCCCACATCCTGTGCACCCAGGCACACAGGAGCCTCAGTAATTAGTTTGGTCAGGGGGTTAAAAGGGGTGTGTTAGTGAAACGTAGCCACACCAGTGGGTAGGCATTGTCAGATCTAACCCAGAAGGAGAGACTTTAATTCTGGGAGAGACTTGTCCCAGAAAGAAAGTGCTTTCTGGACCAAGAATATGCCACACTATGGAGGAAGTGGTAATACACCTATGTGGCACACTGCATCCCATTGGTCAGGGGTGCCGCTCTGCTTGACACCCAGAAAGTATGAATAAATATGGGAGAGCTGCATAGCTCCTCAGGTCTGCTGCCTGAAACTACAAGGGGAAGAAGTACTGCCCTGCTGGAATCTGGATCTGCATTCAAAGGACTTCACCTGATGTGCAATCTGGTACTACAGCCCTAAGGACATTGCCTTGCTTCAAGAAGGATTAACGAGTGGATTCCCTGCAAGCTGTAGGTTAACAGAGCCCACCTGCATCATCTCCACCAGGAGTCCCCATCCTGGAGTGCGCCCAGTGGACTTTTAAGGATTTGGCCTGGTGCATTGTGGGAATTGTAGTCCAGACATTCCAAGAACCATCTAGGAGATTCCAGACCCTTGGATTTGTGTTTTGGACACTTTGAACTCTCAAGGTGATCTTCTGGAAGAAGATCCCGAAGTTTGGTGAAGTTTGAGAACATTTTGTCAAAAAGCTACATAATGTGACCGATTCGATGTTGTGAATCAAGCCGACTTCCTTCAGCCACGACCTGGCCTGGATTTCAGTTTAATCCCGCTGAAAGCTACGGAGCTCCAGACTTTCAAGATATGACCGAGGCCTTGTGGGGAAGCAACCTGATGACACTGCATCGAAATATGTCTGCTGGAGGGAACTGCTCAACATTGAGAGAAAAATCCTCCAGAAAAGTTTCTAAGTCTGAAGGTCAGCAGCAGCCCATGCAGGTAAGAGCGGTGGGGCAGTGGGGTCGGGAAGGGGGGGGGGGTGGGATTTTGACAGATGTCGAGGGAAAATTAATTATTTATTTAATTTTCCCTCGTGGTTATCTGTCGAATCCCCCCCACCGACATGGCCCCATCACTCCTACCTGCAAGGGGCCGCTGATACTGATTGTAACATTTTGACCAAGGCCTCCCGCTTAGTGTGTCCGACCTGGGCCCCATTGCGATTGGCCTCAAACTTTCTTTGTCCCAGTCAAGCTCGACCAGATGTCCCAAAGTGGCGCTATATGTTTTTAAGCACTAGAAAGTGTTTATTCTTTAAAAATGTATATCTCTGGTTCCCTACGTTGGATGTTTGTCTTTTTGGTGTCTATTTGTTCATATAAAATACAATCTATTTTTATAAATTGGAATTGGATTTTTATTGTGTGCTGTGTCTTACTTATTTAATGTATTGGTGTTTTTAAATGCTTTACACAGCTGTCCCCTAAGTTGCGCCTGCCTGCTCATAGCCAGCTACCAAGGGTTGAGCAAGGGAATCATTTATTGAGACCTTGACTGACCCTCTTATTGTATTTGAGGCCGTATTACTAGTGGAAAGTCACTACTTATCACTACTAATAATTCACTTTCCAACAATTAAAAATTACTCTATTTTTCTAAATTGCTGTGGGATCCTTCTGTGTGTTGTTTTCACTTTTTGTTACTGTTTGAAGTATTGTACAAATACTTTATACATTGCCTCTAAGTTCAGCCTGACTGCTCTGTGCCAAGCTACCAGAGGGTTGAGCACAGTTTAAAGTAGGGTTGCTCGTGCCTCACTCTGACAAGGATTGTGGTTGTTGCTTGACCAGGGCTCACTCCCCAGTCAACCAACAATCCAATTTCTTGCAGTATGCATATATTATTACTATGTGTCCCTAGGTGTCTTTGAGAGAGAAAATGGTTCCTTCTCATTGGAGGGGAATGATGTGCATGGCTTCAGCCCTCTATGGAACGTTTCTAGGGGGTCTATGTTCATTATATCACTGCTGTCTTTAATAAACCCAAAAAAAACTAAAATAACTATTACACTGAGATAAATTAAGCACAACTGAAATGACTATAGATTATACCCTATAACTAATAAGCACCCATAAATTACATTGGGGAGAGGATGTGGCCTAACGGCTAGGGCGGTCCATCTCAAATCTGGGGAACCGGGTTCGAGTATCTGCAAGGACGCGCAACATCCTGTGATTCTGGGCAAATCACTTAATCTCCCTTTGCCTAACAAAAATGAATGTGTCCTCATGTAACGCAACTAGTGCTCTTGTAAAACGCTCTGATAACTGATACCATCGGGTCAAGTTTGAGCTATAAAAAACTCAGTGAAAAAAAAAATCATAGTACTTGATTCTATGAAACTGAGAATGAATCTGTTCAATATTTGTGTGCACAATTAAATGGAGTTCAATACCAGAGGTGAATATGGTACTCATGATGCATCGAAATATGTGTTAACTTTGTAAAACAAAAGATGTTTTTATTTCTTGGTAAATACCTGCAGTAAAAAAACACCAACTTCAATTTATTCTTAGTCCTTACCTGTGTGATCCTACTGAGGCCTAATACTCGAGCCACTTGAATCGATGAAGACGAGAGATTATCTCCAATGATGGCAGCCATCTTGAGGGGGGCCTGGCAGCTGTAGTTGGGAAGGGTTTTGCTATTTCCTGACAAAAACCACATAGCACCATTTGCGCCCAAAGAGTTGGAGTAACATGGGTCAAGAAATCTGAATCCCAGTGTCAGGTTGGGCAGAAGGTTGGGGTTTTGGTTGATTTCCTCTGTGGCGAAAACCATAGCCAAGGCACATTTGTACATTTCAAGATATATTCTGTAAAACCAAGAGATAGGTGCTAAAGTAATTGATTTTCTCAACATCCATCTTCCTTTAGGAAAACATACAAGTGAAAAAAAAACTTTTTTCTTGAATCTGTTATGTGCATGCGCTTACATTTTCTCCCTTCTGAACGTTTGTTCTGAAACAAACAACTGCAATAAATCAAACTCTATATCGATCAGAATAATGGATTGTGTCTATATATTCTGACAGAAAGTAATGATTTGGCGAAAAACTGCAGTTTCATCTGATGTAGTGAGAAGAATGTGACATTGAACTATTCATTTCAAATAAGCAAGTTAATGTCACACAAAACGTTAGTAAAAGAAGGTAGGATCTGATTCACTGTGTCGGATAAAGGTTTTCTGTCACACTGGTGGTGGACAATTTGCTGTATCATGAGGTCTCTGAATTGCCAGCACAGTTTCAACTACCAAAGTGGCTGTCTCTGTAGTGGAAGAAAGAGTAGGCTTCTGAAACCTTATGCAAATCCTCTGGCAGCGCAGCTGGTAGTTGGTGACATTTCGAGCATCGACATAGGGTACCGATGAAGTAGACCCAACATGGGGCTACATTATTATTAAACAAAAGTTCAATCTCCATAACTTGTGAAGGACACCATACTGCTCCTTTTTTAAAGTGTGCTACTATATCTATGATAGTCTTCCTTGGACTTAAACTTGGTCACACACCGGCATGAATGAGTCACCCTAGAGTGGCTGCTGTGCAAGCAATTCTCATAATGTTGCATCTACACCTTGGAAGGCCAGCAGTGTAAACTGAGGTATCCCCTTTGCTGCCGGTAGGGGTTCCACCCTTGAGACAATTATTGTATTACCACCCTCCTTTAAATATGCTCTTTAGTTTATACACGAGCCTTAGGGTAGAAAATAGGGGCCATATGTATCAAATAAGTTTTTTCAATAACAAATAGCGATTTTTACTGAATTGCTATTTGGTAATCGCAAAATGCTATGTATGTAAGGAATCACCAAAGATTTTGCGATTCTTTGATATTAACTAAGAGGGATTTAGTAAATAGCGAATCGCTATTAGGTAATTTTACTCCATTCGTTCCTATGGGTCAAAAGGCCCATATGTAGAATGGTTTTGCATTAGCCAATTTGTGATCACCTAACTGGTAATCACAAATCACCTAATGCAAAGCCAAGGAAGGGTGCCCGGGGGCCAAGGGCCCCCTGAAGAACCCCTCAAAAAATAAATGTGCACATGTAAAGCGCACACATGCCCTAGGGCATGTGTGCACTACATGGCACTTTGAAAAAATGCAGTTTTGTGCATTTTTCATAGTTTGCACATGGTTACCATCGACTTGAAGTCAATGGTAATTGCATTTTCCTAAATGCACAGTTTGCATTTGGAAAATGATTCATACATGTGCTAAGGGAATCGCAATTTGAGATTCGCTTTTTGTAGTCGCAATTTTAGGTAATTGCAATTTTTGTGATTACCTAAAATTGCGACTACAAAGCCTTTCATACATCATGAAAGACTATTTTGCATTCGCACACTGCCGATTTTACCGAATTGCACCATTTGCGAATGCAAAAAACCTTCATACATGTGGCCCAAAATATTATGCCTTGTTCCCACTCCCATGTGCAAAAATATTTTAGTTGATAATTCTAATCTCCCTTCCTCCCACTGAAGAGCTTCTTGATTGATAAACTGTCAGCTCATAGGGGATTACCTCTGAGATCAGTATGCGAAAGTGCCCGTCATACAGTACCATGGCAAAGTTGCCAATTTTGGCCAGTAATAAGCATATCCTCCTTTCTCTAGAAACTGCTTTTCAAATCTGATTCTTCTGGAAGATTTAATCACCACATGTGATGTAACAGGCAAAGACACCATCCATTAACTACTGGAAACAATCCAGAAAATTGACACAAAATCTTTCACGTACAATATAAACTCCTTTAAGCCCCTCTGGTTTCAATACCTGCTATGTCTGACTTCTTAATTCAAGGTACTTAAAGGTGGCTTTACTTAATGTCTCCTCTTGTACCCCTATCATACTCTCCCTCTTGGCAGGTCCAGATCCATGAAGTTATATGTTCCTTCTATCAATACTAAAGGTAGAATACTATGACTTCCCTCTTGAATGGAGTCGGCGGTCCCAGGGCGGCACGGCCACTAGGGTCATAACGTGGCGATCGCAAGACCGCCACCGCTACGCCACCAAGTGTCTGGCAATCCTTGGAACACCAGACTTATAATCGGCCCTTAGTTATAACAACACTTTAATAATACCTTAACTATATGCTCAGCCACATAGTAGAAATGTTACAATTCAATAAACGCATATTGTAAAAACAATAACCATAAAGTAGCAACACTCCCTACCCTCACCACAATCAAAGCTTATTACATCATTCACGATTACGACAATGATGACTTTTAATATTACCTTGATAATATTTTACTTGCAAACACAATAATTTTACCCTGTGAGGAACATATAACTACTGGTAACCCGGTTACAAATTCTTACTTCTACTGCAATGTATTTGATTACTACTTGGTCACAATTACAATGTGAAGAATGCAACATGTGGCAAATTTTAGCAACAGTAGTATCAGATTTCTCTGCGTTGGTATTTAGTAGTCGCAGTGTGGAACTCTTTCATATAGCCCCATGATCAAAGATATAACTGTTAAAGCCAAAGGCACAATTTAGTCAATGGCAGAATGAGGATAGCCGTGGGCTTGGCTGGCCAGACATCCAAGCAGCGCATAAAATGGAAAAATAGGAAAACCAATGGGTAAATTACTTGTCCCAAAGCGGTCTCTCTCTCTCTGCCTGTCTATGTATTATTACGTTTCTTTTAGGTGTATTGATGACAATATTTCTTACAAGAGCAGGACCTAAAACCTAGTAGCCCCAGGCAAAACGACTGGCAGGAAACATGTGTATTTCAGCCTAACTGTCCCTGGGGAAGGGGTTGTGTAAAATAGTCTGACCCTATTGATTCTGTGGGAGCATCCCACAAAGGAAAAAATACCCTTATCCAATCAGGTTTCAGTACTGGTTTAATTTTGGGCTAGCAAAAGGTATGTGATCCTAGGTTACCAGATCTTCCCTAAATAGCTATCTAATTGTCTCTATAATGTAACTTCTTCATGCCCAGACTGAAACAATTTTAAATTCTAGTACTGACCGGATTTACACCAAACCAAGCAAAAGCACTACTGTGTAAAGTTCTACTTTTATTCCACGTTTGGCGTATTTATGTTCAGCTGTTTTCTGCATTAAGGAACAGAAAATCTTGTGGGAGTTAAAATGAAAAATGTCACTTGTTTGACCCACGACCGTTTTATGTGGTCCCTACCTTTATGAGCTGCACAAAGCTATTCATGCTGGCCTCAAAGTGATTGTTTTTTATTTTTTAATAGGACATTTTCTGGTGAATCCGTAACAGGGTGCCAAAGTTATTAACAAAACAAAAAATCCCTGTGTAATGGAAACTCTGACATAACCTTAACTACAAACGCTCTATGACAAATGACACCAGAGTAGCTTTTATTTATGGCAATGGCATCAATATGTTTGTTTACTGTCTGGCACACACATTTTGGTGAATTATTAGCTGCCACTGAAATAACAATAACAATTGAACACACGTTATCAGGCACTGCTTCTAATGCTGCAGAGATACATTGGGAGGCCCGCAGGGGGTCTAACCATTTGGGTTAGATTGGACTTGAATTGTAAAATTCAAAGACTATCTATAGAGTCCCCTGATATTTTAGCCATTCGGGTAGTGACAACCGTTGGGAGTCACCTTAATATTGACATTTTTAATGTCTATGCAAGAGGGGTGAGGGGAGGACAAAGGTCCCAAACTATCCTAACATTGGAGGAATATTTGGTGGCCCATCCACATAATTCACTGTTGATTGTAGGGGGAGACTTAACCATCACATTCGAGACCCTCCTTTGTGACGTTCTCAATAGCGATAAGGCAGAGGTTGAGGCCTTGGATGTCCCGCAACTCGACCTTCCACCCATACAGAAATGGATGGCGGCAACTTTGAAGTTAAAGGCCTTCGCGGCGGATTATGGCCTACGAGCCACTAATGGCAGAGCTAATGCGGATAGGCAGGGGGTTGTTACTTATAGTAATTTTATTAATTCCAGTCACATAGACCATTATCTACTAAATATTTGCCTGTGGTCTTCTCTTGCAGACATGAAGGTTACCAGTAGGTTAGAGAGTGATCATAATCCCTATGCATTTTGTTCAATTCCATCTGCTTAAAATTTCAAAGTGACCAACGCCCACTAGCCTGCACAAGGAATATTATCTCCTCTAACAACATGCAACGATTAAAGTGGCTTCAAGTTGCAGAGTCATCTGACATTCTGCAACAAATAAATAAAGACCTTCAGAACTGTCTAACGGAATTGACTCACTGTCCCGCTCCCTTAGCTCGTGGTGCAACAATGGCAGCCATTCGCAATACATTTTTCAAGGGAATTTTGGACCATTTATTAGTTCCCATTAAGAGACACAAAGGGAATCTCCCTAGAGAAAACATTTGGTCGAATAACAAGTGTAGATCATCACGCAGATTTTTGGCTGAGGCAATTTGATCGAAGGATGTCCCGCAAATACATTTGGTCAGGGAGATGTATAAAAGGGCTCAGGAACGGGCTAAGAAAATTTGGAATGAAGGAAGATGTCAGGACCTGAAAGCGGCCTGTGCTGTCAAGGATCCCACCTTTATTCAGTAAGCCCCCCCTCTCAATCAGCAGCATAACGTGTCAAGGGCTTTACCCATAGAAGACAATGTTATCCCATCTGACTCCCTTTTTAATCTAGCTGATGTCTCCACAGCCTTGGATTCTATTTCCAGAGGCAGGGCACCCAGGTTAGAAGGCATCTCGGCTGACATTTTCTTACAGGAGAGAGACAAGGAGTTCCAGTATATCCTCCTCTTATCTAATGCCATTGCTAGGGGCATACCCATACCAGATTCTTGAAGGGGAGCGGAGGTATTTCCAATATACAAAAAGAGGGACAGGTCCAGCCCATGCAAATGCAGGCCAATCAGCTTTATCAACTGTATATATAACATTATTGCAAGGCTGGTCTTGGGGAAGATAGAGGATTGGATTACTGATAAGTCTATTTTATCCCCCTTCAAGGAGGGCTTCAGGAACAGGATATCTAAAATCGACCAGGTCTTTCGTTTTCTCCTTCTATATTGGAAGATTGTTTTGGTCGGCCGAGGCAGCTTGTATGTTGCCTTCATTGACCTCAAATCGGCTTTTGGCCTGGTTCCTCTGAGTAGGCTATGGCAGGTGTTAGGTGATATGGGCATCCCCAGGTAACTTTTGAGTCTATTGATTTGCCTACATGAGAGCAACTTTGCCCAGGTTCGTTGGGGAACTCAGGGTCAAGTAACAGAATGATTCTCTATCAATAAAGGTGTTCACCAGGGCTGGGTCCTGGCGCCCACCTTGTTTCTTTATATCCTAATGAAGTTGCTCAACATCTATCCTCATTCTCAATTGACACCCCAACTCTGGCTGGTCTAAAAACACCCATTCTGCTTTTCGCAGATGAAACTCTATTAATTTAAAAAACTCAGTGTGGTCTTCAGCATTCCCTATCCCACTTTGAGGAATTTTGTAATAATCAAGGTTTGGAAATCAATTCCGCGTACACCAATCTTAGGGGGTTTAATAAACATAGATCTATTAGAGGTAGGTTTGAGTAGGGGGTATACCCATTGAAAGTGTTGAGTCTTTTCGGTATTTGGGTGTTACTCTATTTTCTAACTTAACATGGAAATCACAGGTGGAACTTTTGACCCTTAAACATAGGTAAGTCACAGGCACAATCTATAAAGAACATAGTTGCTTATTCACCAAACCTATTACACCAGTATTATAAATATACGATGCTAAAGCAGTCAGTTCTGTCCTTTATGGTTCAGAGCTGTGGGGTTTTACTAAGATAGATTTGCTAACTAGCTCTGGAACAGATTCCTAAGAAACCTGGTTCGGCTACCGCAGAACACCCCCACTTAAGCCCTGATGATGGACATGGGCAGGCAATCTTTGGCAGCTAGACTCTGTCAACTGTTGTGCTGGAGAAGGTTATGGACCAAACCGGAATTAGCTCAGTATGTTTCGGCTTTAAGGGATGTCATGGAGGCCAAGAGATTCCATAAGATTGTCTGGCTAAAGCAGATCCAAAATGTATTATCAGCTATAGATCTTGGTGAGCTGTGGGACAATCCCCATCCTAACTCACTCACGTTGGCGGAGACGATAAAGAAACATTACTGATCATGAGTAGCTGAAAATGGGGTTAGAGTGAGTACTAGCCACCCCTTGACTGGAAATGTCTTTGATCTTAAATGCACCAACACCTTGGAACCTTATTGGGATGTCATCATGGTATGCCTGGGCAGGAAATTATATTTCAAATTCAGGGTAGGATACTTACTTCTTAGATCATTTACCAAAGGCTGGGTCCCTGGAAGAAATGCAATGTGTCCCACATGAAATATGTCATCTAAATCCATTGGGCATGTTTTATTTGCCTGTCCGGGTTATGCAGTTTCATACCGGACATGGTGATTTGTAGGACATTAGGGACACGTACCAGTGCTATTGCACTCAGAAATCTTAGATCAGATCCTAGACTTATTTTAGGCATGTGCAGTAGCAAAGTTCCTGAGTCTCCTAACAGCAAGGGTGAGTCTCCTAACAGCAAGGGTGCTGGCTGCTATTGAAAACCCTTTATAACACTCTGGCCCATACAAGTAATCAATTGATATGAGCCACTACTTGTAGCTCTTTGAGAGCCATTTGAATTTTGGGGAAAATGCATTCTGTTGTATGTCAATATCTAGAGTATGTGATTGTTCTTGAATACCGAACCCTAGTTTTTAGCAAAATGTTTTGATACTAGTTTTATCTTGTTGCCCATTATATCATTCATTATCTTCTTGTATGCTGCGATGCAATGGCTCTCATAATTTATCTGCAAATTTGTATTGTTTTTGCATTGATTTTATTACAAATTTGTCAAACAAAGCGTTGGTTTAGCACTGAAACATTGATGATGACTGTCTGGTAGATTATATGCAGATCTCAAAAACTTTACATAAGAAAGAATCCCATTTTTAATCACAGGGATGAAGGCGGGAATGAGAAAAATGGAGTCCTCACATTTTGGTGGACATATTTAATTTGCATCTGCATATCCCTTATAAACTCACACTCTCTTAGCCCTTCTCGTCAGAGTTGCATTACATGTTTGGGAGGTAAGAGGCTAGCCACAAGTCACCTTACATTTCTGGAAGTTTGAGATAAAATGACTAAGAACAAACCAAAGTACGACGTAAGAAGGAAAGAATACAGAACAACAGCAAAAACAAAACCTGTCCGAGAAGCCCCTGACAATGATCTCAATTAGACGGTGAACAGCCATTAGTACGTGGCTATTACACCCCATACCATTACACTTAAGAATTCATAAGGAGTCGGGCAAAAAGTCCCCATTTGCCACAACCCAAGGGACAAGTCGTGGTCCCAAACTAGTTCTGTGTGCCTGGCAGGGGAGGATGAGGTGCCTTAGAAGCAGGGCAGTCGAAAATGTCATGGGTTCCTAAACTGAGAACATATTTAACCAGATATGGGCGCAGTAGCCATAAGTAACGTGGTAAGAGAGCCCTCTGTATTTTCTCTATGCCACTTAGATGCTTGGACAGCATTGATATTGCCTTATGAAAGTATTTCAGTCATGATATGAAGCGCTATCACTCTTCCTGGAAATCAGTTCACAAATACAAAGGGTAGGAAATCCTTAGCAGAGAGTCAGTCTACTTTAATGGGCTCTATTATTGTTAACCAATAGAATGTAGTGATTATACTGCATGTGATATTGTGATGTGATGTGTTTCTACTTGAAGGGTAAAAATAGGTGATCTAGACTTTTCTGTGTGTCTGTGTTTTGCAACATCAGCCCACTGACTTTAGTATCACTGACGGCCTTTTAATGTTCTGTGAGGAACGTAAGAACTCACTACATACATTATTACATAATATGACATGACAAAACACAACATTGTTTTCAGAAATAATAGGTGCATGCCTTGTCCCTCATTATCAGTGGCCTGGAAAATAGACTGTTAATTTTCTCCACCGCTAGAAATACTGATACCTGGAGTATTGGTAATTCAGGGGGTGGGGGTGGAGAAAATGCAGACTCATTAGAAGTTGGAGCTTGAGGGTCCCCTTAGAAATGCTGAATTACTGGGGGAGCCTGTAATTCTCAGCCCTATTCCCCCAATAATTTCTTATTTCCCCAAGATTTTCACAACAAGATTTCCTGCTTTCAGTAACCATAATACCAATGTGAAAATAAACAGATCCGGATAAACTTCTGTTACTGACCCTATCACAACTAGTAGGACACTTATAATAAAGGCCAAAGAGCCGGTTTGAAAGTTTGATGGACGGTACTCCATCCATCAGTTGGCGCTAAACATTAGATCAGCCACCCTGACGGACTACCATCTGCCAAATTTAGACCTGACTATTAGCCCAGGAGTGATCTCTGTACCTTGATAGGAACCACAGTCGTGGCAGTTCCTGACAACGTACAAAATGTTTGGTGGATGGGCCACTATCAGTTTTAATGACTGTCCACTAAACTTTTATCTTTTTTGTTTTTTAAAAGACCTCCCAAAGTTTGAGGTTGTTACTGAAAAACAAAACTAATTACCGCACAACCTGGGAGATTCCAGCTAGGGTGTGAGGCATTATTACTTTTTCTGTTCCTCACTTACAGATGTTTTCTGGCAGTACTGTAAAGAAAACAAATCCTTAAAACTGCTCTATCTAAATAGAGTGGGTAGTGTGATGGCTTTACTCCGAAGGCCCCTACTCTATTGGTACGTCAGAGTACGCTTTCAGTCAACAGAGCCAATGCAGCTCTTTCACAGAAAGCTGGCATTCCACCGTTTTCTTAAGTAGTAGGGCAAACCACCAGTTTGGTGCACAAGGTACTTTTGCGACGGAGTAACTTGTCTGCTAAACTCTAAATCAACCAATAAGTGCGGTTTTAATGAATACGTTGCAAAAAGGGGGCAGTGGGTCATCTGAATTAGGGTGATGCACTGAGCACAGAAAACTGTCTAATTTGGAAGGACAGAGTGGGCAACCACAGTCATTAGTATTACTTTTTTTAATGTGTTTTTTGAAGTTTTGCATATAACATTACAGCATCTGCAGGTGAACAACCAGACATCTTAAAGCATGAGCATATACATGAAATGAGTATTAACAGTATGGTGGTCAAGATCTCCACTCTGGATCATTCGTCGAGGAAACATCATTAACAAACACTTGAACAGTATTTCTCCACTGAGAATAAAGATTAAGTAAGCAAAAAGAGAAAGAAGAAAAAGAAAAGGGAAACCAAAGTATAAAAGCTCTGGAAACTGCTCTGGACGAAAAGGGTGTGCATATAATGGGTGTGGGGGTAGCCAGGGGAGGATGGTCAATAGGAGAAACATGCAAGCAATTGTCTATAGCTATCCGGGAGAGGGGTGGGAGGGTACTGTGATGGTACCAGTAACTATGTCATGTGTTGGGGAGGGACAAGGCCCCATATGTGTCCAAGGTACGGCAAGCAGTGTATCGTGTCAGTAATCTTGATTCCTCATGCAGCCTGTGGGCTGGCTGTTGAGTGATGGTATGACCATATGCCTGTGTATGCTAACTGTGTGTGGGACATGTAAGCGTGACATATGGTGGGCACTCATCAGTTTAGGCCTCCCCCTGGAGTAAGAAGGTCTCCCAACATTCCCCACCCATGCGGGAATCCCTTCTCATTCGGAGTAGCTTAAGAATGTGAGCTTCCGCTCTGGTTTACGTCAGAAGAACACTGTGCCAGCAACAAAGGTCGGGAGGGGCAGGGTCCTTCCACGCCATAGCTATTTGCCGTTTGAACAATACAAAGGCCCGATCAATGAAGCAGTAAAGATGTTTGTCCCCTTTGGCTTGGGGGCGTATTTCCAACAGGCAGGATTCAGATGTTGGTGTGAGATTATGCACTGACATCTCGGTCACTGCGCTGGTCACTTCTATCCAGGCTGGGTGCAACACCGTGCAGGACCATAACATGTGGAAGAACTCAGCATTCTGTAATGAACAGAGGGAACATCCAGGGGATAGTGCTGGGAAACTGTGCTTTATGCATTGCGGAGAGAAGTAGGTTTAGTGTACATAATTGATATGCGTGAAGCTGAACCGAGGGTTATGGGATATCCCTTTCACAAACTGGAGAGCCCGGGCCCAGGCCACATCAGACAGAGGCTGCTGTAGCACCCCATCCATTTAGTATGGGCCCCAGCTGCGTGTTCAGGAGGAGGAGTGTTGAATGAAGTGCTGAGGGACGTGATGGCATGACTTGTGCTAAAGGATGTCAGCAGCATGTGCAATGCCGCTGAGGCAGGGGGCTCTTCGTCCCCATTGTTCCCTGTTTGCGCAGCACATGTTGTATGGCATGAAACATCAGGAACTGACCCGCGAGCAGTCCGTAGGTGTCCATGACATCCTGGAAAGACATGGCCATCCCATCATTGTAAAGGTCTCCGATGTGCTCTATCTCTGCGTTCATCCATGGTGTAATGTCAGCGCACTCACCCACAACTCATAAACATGGTAGCTCCCAGATGGCAATCGATGGGGAGTATGAAAGGTGAGGGCCTCTGGGGTGCACGTACCTAGACCAACAGGAGCGGGCAACCGCCATTTATCTTGTTTCCCCTAGAGGGCAGTGAGAGGCTTCAGAGAGTCATGTGTAGGTTCTTGCACCACGCAACACCTCGCCAATGTGCGGTGACTCATGGCTGTTCGAGGAGCGTAACCATGCCAATGGCCACTATAGTTGTGCCGCCGCATAATTGAGTTCCAAATTAAGTGCTCCAATACCGTCCTCTGACAGTGGGCGTTGGATCATTATCAGTGCGACTTGGCGTCCGCACTCCATATCAGTTCGAGCAGCGATCCATTGAGCTCATGGAAGAAACTCCATGGAAGCACAATTGGGAGGGCTGTGAAGAAGTAGAGCAGGTGTGGTAAAACTAACATTTTAGCGATTGCCACTCGGCGTAGTGGAGATAAAGGCAGAGACTACCAGAAGGAAAGGGACTAGCAAATAGAACCGATCGCTTTATCAAAGTTGCCATCTTTAGGGTCCTTCTCAGTATCATAAATTTACTCCCAAATATTTGAAGGTGTCTTGGCACCACTGCAGAAGGGTCTCCATGGGGTCAACCTGGTGTGGGGCTGGTCTAAGCGCTAGGGGAAACAGACAGGATTTGGGTCAATTCACTTGTAGTCCAGATATATTCCCAAAGTCGTCTAATAGACGCATGAGATCGAGAAGAGTGGCCCGACGTCACACAAATAGACCAGGCCATTGTCCACATATAGTGAAATAATGTGGTGTATGCATCGTTCTGGGATGCGTCTGTCTGTTGCCCACTGGCAAAGATGGCAAGCCAGAGGTTCCATGGCCATGGCAGAGATGAGAGGAGAGAGGGGGCAGCCCTGTATAGTACCCCTTCTAATATTGAAGCTGTCGTTGATTGACCAGTCTTCACCCATGCCAACGGGTCGTGAAGAGAGTGCAGACCCAATCCAGGAACCCCGGTCCAAACTCCATGTTGGTGGGAGTCGAAAGAAGGAAATTTTAGCTCAGGGTGTCAAACGCCTTCTCAATGTCCAGTGGCACTGCTACATTAGCAGAGGCATATGCTGGGGAGTGATACAGAAGGCGTAGGAGCTGGCGGATGTTAAGAGAAGTCCTGCAACCCGGTATGAATCTGTATTGATCCGCATGGACAAGCGAATGAATTATAGATGACAGTTGGTGCACCAGTACCCTGCCCAGGATCTTGTAATCAAAGTTGAGCAAGGATAGGGGGTGGTAGGAGCAAATGTTGAGTGGGTCCCTGCCCGGCTTAGGAAGAGTCACAATGAGGGCCAATCAAAGCGAGTCCGGAAGACGTCCCTGAACCCTGGCTTCGTTGGACATGTTGAGCAAGCGTTGAGTGGTCTGGGTATTAAATGTGGAGTAATACTCAATCACCATCAGTGCGCGAGGTCTTATTACGGGCAATCTGGGAGATAGCCACTCTTATCTCCATCAATTGTAGGGGTTCATCAAGTTCATTCTGCTGCAGTGGATTCAATCGTGCCAGCTGTAAGCTGTAGAAGAACACACAAGCACACTCATAGACTGGAGGAGCGGGTGCTGTATATAACTTCTGGTAGTATTCCCGGAAGGTCACATTGATAAGCAATTGCGAGGTTAACAGCACACCATCTGCCTAACAAAGTGCATCAATAGGGGCTCACTGTTGGTCTTCACGTGTAAGCCACGCCAGCAGCCTACCTGAGCGGTCCCCCTCGGTGTGCTGCAGAGCAGTCTGTTGCCTATAGTCATGTCTGCTCAAAAGTACTTCTGCCTAATTACGATGCTTATGTTGCTGAAGTTGTTCAACCGGAGCCACTTGACTGACAACCTGCACTTCCAAGGATTGGAGGGCGTGCTCAATAATTGAGAGTTTCTCCAGCAAACGTCGGCGTATCCCCAAGAGGAAACCAAGCACTGGCCTCACACCACCAACTTATGAGCATCCCATTCAATAGCTCGGGACCTTGTAGAGTCTCCATTGGCTTCAAAGTAATGCTCAATGCATTGTGCCAGATCCAGGCGAAACAGAGGATCAGAGAGAGCCTCGACCTGCAGATGCCAAGTGGGTATGGCAGGTCTCGCTCAGCCCCAGCGCAGGGTTAGCAACAGGGTGCAGTGATCCATGCTATATATTTCTCTCGGGCCCACTGAGCACCATGCTGATCAGTGAGTAGAAAGAGGTCAATCCTAGTGTGTACATCGTGCACCTGAGAGTAGAAGGCGTACTCACGCTCCCTTGGGTGCACCAGTCAGCAAGCGTCATGTAGGCGCATCCATGTGAGCCGGCGATCAAAGTGCTGCATGATGGGATTACTGGCAGCTGTGTGCATAGGGGGAGTGGACTGGTCAAGACTCACATCTGGCACACAGTTAAAGTCGCCTCCCCATGGACAGGGGGACAACGGGTCCCTAAAGAGCACTGGTGTGAGCGTATCCAGGAATCCTGCCTGTTTAGTAATGGGGCATAGATCGCTACCAGTGTGAGCGGAACTCCATCCAGGTGACCCTCCAGGATCACATAGTGACCCTCAGTGTCTACCCTCTGTGTACCCACTACAAAGGGGACCCCTGGGGCGATCCAAATAAGAACCACACAATGTGTTTATGCCATACACCTGTCCCCTCCACTTCGCGCGAACCCTGCACAACTCTGAGGTGGTGAGGTGTGTCTCTTGGAGCAGTGCAATGTATACGTGTTGGCATTTAAGGTGTGCATAAATGCGGTACCTCTCGGTTGGAGTGGCCATGCCTCGCATGCTCCAGGTAAGGACAAGATATTGTGGATTATGAGTGTCCGTTGTCACCCCTGCCATGGAGTTCAGTGGAAAGATCAGCATTGAAGGATGTGGGGGCCCCACACACATCCAGCTGGCATCCATTCACTCCCAGTGAGACCCTCCACCATGTGGGTCGGTATTCCCTGAAAGCATGCACATGAGCAACTATTTCAATTATGAGCAATACCAGAGCAGTTCTGTGAACATTAACAACAAACAACCAGTGTAACTGGTTCTCCCCCAGGACAGATGCCCAATCAGAGCATGTCCAAAAATCCCTAACTATGAAACAAAAACAATGTGAAAAAGAAAGAGTTACATAAATCCACATCGGAACACTGGTGGAGCATGGGAATGCAGTTGAGGCCTAGACTCAACAGCTTCAAGAGAATGTCAGTGTTCAATGTGTCCGTGGCCTAGGCCCACATCAGAAGGTATGCCATCCAACCCCCTGGACAGTACTGCTTACCTGCCGGGGGTGTTGAACCCAAAAGCAATCCTACCATGCTAGGTCGGCCATCCCGGGAGTAGGAGGACGAGTCTCATAGGTCATCTGCCGATCGAGGGGGTGACCTTCGGGCGCCGATTATCCCCGGCAATCGATAATAGCGAGCCAACTGAATCCGATCCAGACTCAGATAGATGCTCTGATTGCAGAGGAGTGAAGGAGTTCATGCTGTAGAGGGAGGCCTCTGACACCACCCGGGCCTTCTCTGCTGCCACCTAATCAATCGTTTAATGGTTTCGTCTTAAATGATTTGCATTCGTGCAAACGTGATTTGGGCACCAGACAGTCTACTGCACTCAAGGCTTTGCATGGAGCCAGGTCCATACATCCTCTGGTAAATGGAATTTGTGAGTAGTGTCACCATCAATCACTCTAAGCTTCACATGAAACAGGAGAGTATACTTAAATTCCAGTTCTCAAAGACGTTGCTTTACTTTAGTTTAAGAGTCCCGGCGATGCTGTACTTCCATGGTAAAATCAGGATACAACGTGATTGTTGCGTTCTCATGACACCAGGAGCCCTTAGTGCGAAATTGTTGCAACAGCAGGTCGCGATCTCAATAGTTGAGGAGTCGAGCTATGATGGGCTGTGGAGGGGCGCCAGGGTGGGGGGTGACTGGCCTGGCATCCGATGTCCCTGTTCAATAGAGAAGAATTTTGGCATCTTATCCCCCAGAACCAACTGCACCAGTCCGTCTTGCGAGAATAGTTCCATGCTAGGGCCCTCCGAGCGTTCGGGGAAGCCCTTCAAGCGAATGTTATAGCGCCTTGGAGGGCTCCTCTGCGTCTTCCGCTCTACGGTGTAGGTTAGCAACCTCCCCTTCAAAGTGTTTCAACCGCTCCTGTAGGTCCTGCATGGTCAGCCTTACAGTGGCCAGAGTGGGCTCTGCTTCTTCCACTCTGTCCACTAGCTTGCGGTGATCAGCTCGCCGCAGATTTACGTCTAGGGCAACAGTGTCTATGCAGGCCTCCAGGGAGGTTTTAGTGTCCATGATGGTGTATTGCTTCACACTGGAAACAATAAGACACAATTCAAAAGGGGACAAAACACGCTTAATGTAAGGTAAATGAACAAATGTAATAAGGCAATTTCCAAATATCAAACAAAAGAGGAAAGCATAGAAAAATATGTAAATAAAGTGAGTAATTAAGACTTGGAATACATCACCAATTGAGTTGCAGAAGACATCCTGGCCAGCACAACTGGGGAGCCCTCAGTTCAGTCAGACAGGAGCCTCGACCAGGCTCACAAAAATGCCCTGGGCAACATGTCCATTCTGCAGGCGAGCTCCTGTCTGAGTGCCAAGATTCCCCATCTTTTACACTTTTAATCAACCTGAAGAGAGATTTCTAGAAACCCCCTTCCTTCTGTTATGAAATTAGGACTGGCTGTACTGGTCTGCGTCGAGGTAACTCACAGGAGCTGGCCAAGCCCCAGTGTTTTCTCCGAGACAGAGCTGTACGTTCCGCACATTTCTGACAAAAACAACCTTGAGCTTGTCAAGGCTTTGAACGGTATTATAGATGCATCCTACATTATATGTTTCAGACATTGCTTTGCTCTGTACAGTGAAGAATAAAAACATCTCCATCCTGCAGCGGCAGGAGCACACAAAATTGAGTCATTTATACAAACTGGAGTCGATGGTCAACATATCATTCCTCACAGCATCAAATTCCACCCTTTAACCACTGACTCTTATAACATACTGAAATCAACTGTTTTCACTCGAAACATAGATATAAAATTAGTCACACGTTTTATACAACAACATAATAATATTAGAATACATATTACCATGATCATTCCACCTAAAATACAGCAAAGATTACCAAAATCAGGTAAACAAACAAATAACCAGTCGCACCATCCTTTATCCACATCCCGTTTCACCCCCTTGACCAGTTCATTTACAGCTCCAATGTGAGAATAAATTGATTTAGAGTGATCTCATAGATTAAAACCAGACATTTCTTTGAATTCGGAACATCCATGATAATGTTTTAAAAGCAAATAATTAATCACTGCTCTATTCTGCAAGATGGCTCTCCTCACCCCTACATATCTAATAACAATTCTGCCAAAGCAATAGATGTGTGATTAATATTCTTAACCATCAAACATGCTATTTTATTAATGACCCTAGTGTTATAAAGGGCTAACCCTGGAACCCCTATTATGGAAGCGCCTCAACTTATGTATTCTGTTCTAGATAATAAATGGATTTCAGAGTCACAATCTTCATCAAGTTGTAGTGTTTCCCTCGTACTCCAGATATGTAATGCTGGATTCAATAGAAACATCATAAGCCCTAACCGCATGAAACACACTCCAAGAAGCACACCCAGCACACCAACACTCTGCAGTATGAGCTAAAACAAATAGAGACAAGTATGATTATTCTCGCAAGTAACATTTATCAGCTGCCACATGTTCCCATTTCTCTTGTCCTGGTTTCATGACTAACAAAATGTTGCCTTTCCCGGTTGCAATGATTTCTGCCAGTTCGGGGGGACTATTTGGGGATTCCACCCACACATTGGCCCCTAGGTTCTTGTAAGTGGAGCCAAATGCTCCTTCCCCTCACACAGTGAGAAGGGCTGGAGCAGTCCCCTTTTTGACTATCCCTCAATACACTGGAATAATTAATATTTGAGCAATTCTGTCTCCGGCTTGTATTATCAAATCAGTATCCCCACTATTAAATAATATCACTTTTATTTCTCCTTGATAGTCTGCATCAATCACTCCTCCCAAAACTTGAATGCCTTTAAGGGCCAGCCCAGATCAAGGAATGCCCAATCCAAAGTGCTCTGGGGGAATCTGTATTCCAATCCATGTCTCTATGAGTACTGCATCCCTTGGTCTGGATCGGTGTTTAAAGCATGCAATCAAGACCTGCAGCCTCTGTTATCTCCCAGTATGGGGCTACAGCGCCTGTCTCTGTCTTTTTCTCCCAATACGTGGTCGTATTAGTTGCCACATGGGGTTGTATCTGTAAGGCTGGGGCTAGCATCCGCATCAGAGGGGTCTCTGCATTCAGCAAGGGTCTATTATTTATTTTTATTATTATTTGTAACGCTTCATTCACATAATCTCTCCTGATAATTTTCTCAACTGAGATTTCAACAATCCATTAATTCTCTCACTCAGTGCTGCAGCTTGTGGGTAATATGGAATAGGATAAATCCATTCTATATTGTGTTGCAAACAAAAATCTTGTACCAACGTACCTTTAAAATAAGATCCGTTATCACTTTGGATCTGCAGTGGCATTCCATAGTACAGAATCAACAACTCTAATGTTTTAAGTGTATTTAACTGAGTAGCACTTTTATATGGAAACGCTATCAAATAGCCAGAATAAGTGTCCACCGCTTTGCATGCTTAGTGACATTCTCGACTATTTGGCATGGGCCCAATGTAATCAATCTGCCATATCTGTGCCAGCAATTTTACTTTCCCGAACTGGCCTTAACTGGCCCCAAACCATTTGCAGGACTGATCTCTGTAGAGATGGTTGGCAAATAGGACATTGTATAATCACAGTTTTTATCAAGTCTAGGGGATGTGCATCCCTCTGATCTCTGCCCACCTGTTAGTGGCTTTCTCTCCAGATGTCCACATTTTTGGTGAGCCCACTTAGCAATCGTCACCAAATCAGAGTCCTGTGTTGCCACTTATGCTTTTGAGATTTAACCTTTTCATCAGCAAGGGAATTAAACATTGTTCCAATGAGTCAGTGGGATAGTGGGCGTCTACATGATACACAGTAACTGTACTTCGTGGTAACATACATTTTCCAAATTTCTTGCCACAAGTTCTTGCCTCACACCTCCTTATAATGTATTTGCCAGTTGTGTGCATGCCACTTGGGAAGCCTGGTGGCTAACCCATTGGCAGTGGACCATGAATCTGTATAAATGTGACATTTCCCAGGCAACTCTTGTTTCAAGGCTTGATATACAGCATATAGCTCTGCATATAGACTACTCTTTCCCTCTACAGTGGTGGTAATCAGCTTTTTTGTCACAGGATTGTATGACACTGCCTTCCAATGTCTCTTGGCCCCCACATACTTTGCTGAACCATCAGTAAACCATACATGCTTCCTGTCTTCGGTGGACAATGACTCTCCCCACCTCACTGGAGATTCTCTCACCTCTGGCAGATCCTGTAACACCTCTTTATTCCTCACTGCAGTCTGTGCCACCTTTTCATATAGGACCGCTGATCCTAGTGGGCCCACTCGAGCCCTAACCTGTATGTACCATTCCACTTGATTTTACTTGCATCTTGTGCATGCCCTATTCTGTGGGTTTTAGGTGAGCTCATTACCCACTGCATTATAGGGATCTCAGGCCTCAGAATTTCATTATGCCCTAATGTCATTTGTACAGTGTCCACCAGAGCCCAGTAACATGCCAGCAATTATTTTTTGAAGGGAGTTTGCTGCTCTCATTTAACTCAATGTCTCCCTCCCGTATTGGCCACAGATCTAAGGCATTTTGTATAGCCTCTTTTTCTAACTCGAAAGCACATTGCTGCGGCTCTCCCCACTCAAATTCATGTTTCTTCCGAGTCACCTTGTACAAAGGGCCAGAATCTGCCTCAGATGAGGGATGTGCTGTCTCCAGAAGCCGAATAGCCCAATGAACCGCTCGGCTTCCTGCCTATTAGGGGTGGTAGCAAACTCCCGTATCTTTTGTCTCAGCTGTGGTAATACCTCCCCATGTCCCTTTTTGGGGATTTATCTCCAACCCTTTGTCCCTTAAGTGTTGCACAAGTCTATCTAGTTGAGTCTGCATGTGTTCTTGTGTTTCTCCTTGAATCATCGCATCATCAATGCAATGAGAAAGCTGCAAACCTGGAATGACAGATACCTCATCCAGGTGTTCTGCCACCAGGTGGAAGATGGTGGGGCTATGTAAATAGCCAATTGGGAGTCGTAAGAAGGTATATTTCCTTCCTTGCCAGGAGAACTCAAATTACTGTTGATTTTCAGGGGCTGTTGTTCTAGTGAAAAAGGCATTGGCAAAACTGATCACTGCATACCATGTCCCTTTATGTTTCTGTATTTTCTCAATCAAAATAACAGTATCTGGGATGGTGGCCATCAAAGGAGATGTACATTTATTCAATTCTCGATAATCTACGGTCATCCTCCAACTACCATCCAGCTTGCGGACTGGCCATACAGGGTTGAGCTAGGCAGGTGTGACCTCTATCAAGTCCTGTAAAGTTTTAATTATCTCCTCCTGACCTCCCAGGATCTGGTATTGCTACATATGGACCACCTTAGAGGCTGGGGAACCTTTAATGGAGGTATCTTTAAATGACCCACCCTCACTGTTGCAGCTGAAATGTATCTTTTTGATCCGAATTGATAGCACCCGTACTCCAAATAAAGAGAGATTTTCTTCAAAATGTCTATTCCAATAATATATTCAGAGAGATGCACTATCAAGACAGTTTATTCTCTTTTTGGCATTCTCCCTATTTTCATTTGGACCTTGGTTTGCACAGCTGATGTTTCTTTTCTGCCCAAACCCGTAATAGTGAAATGCTGTCCTTTAAACTTTTTCGGGTTTCCATATATCAAAGTGGCGTCCGCTACGGTTTCCTCCAGGGCTCGGACCTTCTGGACATTACAATTTTTCCAATAAATTTCTATATCAACATAGGGTCTATTATCCTTGCAAGCCTATCCCTGTACTGGAGTTTGGCCTATTTCCTAGTCTGACTTCACCTTATCAATGTTCACCCAAGTCAAATCCGGATACAAACATTCATACTCTTGGGGAAACTAGTCCTCCCTCCTGTTCACAATGGGCCACTCATGGTCCGAGTCCTTTCTCTCCCTTCACCTTCTAATTGGTAGCTCTCTCTTTCTCTTTTTCTTCCTCCTCCACCTCTGGCTTTCTTTGACTCACTTGCTTCTTGTCCTGTTTATGCACCTTCCTGCTCCCCTCTTTCCCTGTCCAACCCTTGCTTCCGATACATTTCCCACAGACTTTTAGTATCTATTCCGTCTATTTGTTCTTTCTTTACTCCATCCTGCAATAATGCCATAAACATATCTCTTCGAGATACCCTATTGTCTTCTGTATGGGTCTCAGACTGGGGGGGTTCTTTCAGGCTTTTTCCAGTCTCCTAACTCCCCAACTCACGGACTGCCTCAATCACCTGCGCTAAATGATTACTGGTTTGGTTAATTAACAGGGTCATCATTACCTGTTTGTAGGCTGGGGGGGATAAACAAATTATTTTATTTCGCACTGATATTGTATGCAGTCTGCCCATTAGCTCATGCGCATCATGCTCATGCGCAGTGCCCAGAAAAATAGCAGTCTTCATCATTTCTTCATTAATTCTCTGCATAGCATCTCTAAATGTAAACCAGGGTTTAACATTCACTGGTCATTGTGACTCTGTAGGGTACTTGTGACTGAACCCGTCAACCACTAATTGTAACAGGCTGATTTGATTTTCACCCTGATAATTCCTAAACTGTTCCTGTACAGTAGGGTCAGTGCTAAGTGTACAAAACTTTGCCGCATCTCCGCGATCTAACATTGCTCATTAGGCTCCCGTATCAAACAGTCGCACCATCCATGTGAGCAACGCCTTCCCGGGTCTCTGTCGAAATCTTTCTAGAATGTCATTAACCTCTTGCTGAGTGAAATACTCCAGTGAGCCCATCCCGACTGGCTGGGCATATTGTGGACCACTCTGTAACTTTCATCGGCATAAGGGCTGTGCATGGACAACCTTCTGGTCTTCCGACTCACCCTGATTATTATTTTAGCCACACTCTCTCCCAGAATCTGAAAAATCTGAAGAAACCCAGATGTTACCATCCCATTCCTCCGGATTCCAATCTATCCCTGCCTTAGCAATGGCCCCAGCCACAATTCCCAATGGGCTGAATCGCCCTGGGCCCTTTTTGTGGCCCTGTCCCTGCCTTTCTGCGGACCTTTTCATGGTCAGCGTAAAGGCAGGTCATGATCCCTACATCGGTGCCAATGCCAGCACCACCTCCATAGACGCCACTTTCACCACCACCACGGCCCCGAGATCCTGGCGGTCATGGCATTCTTGTCGCGGTCCAATCCCATTGCTGGAATCAGGTGTTCGGACCGCCGAGAAGGTGGTGGTTGGAATACCAACGACAGTACAGTGGTCCCAAGACCGCCATACTCATACTCAGGCCCTAGGTGTCAAGGTTAATCTATGTACCCCAAAGATGTCTAAGACAGCAGAGATAGGGCAGGGCACAAGTCAATTGAGCGTAAGAGTCTTAAAGAAAGAGGTGTGTGCTTTCCAGGCCCAAGAAACCGCCAGCACATGAGCCAAAGTTAATGGTGAATTCACACAGTTCAGGCAAGGTCAACAATGCGATGGGCCCCTCCAGGGCAGTAAAGGGCAAAGAGACCGTATGTTAGATGGTGCAGCGCAGTTGGACAAACAGCAGGGGCTGCAGCATGGCAGGCGCCCATGACCAGAGAGCTCAGCGTGGTCAGGGCACTAGCGGGCCAAGCACAGGGTGCACAGCAGCAACAAACTCACCCCTTTCACAATGGCACAGGGTCTCGGAGCAACGTATAGTATTTTTGGTGACGGGTGTGTGGGCACTGTGAAGTCGCACAGGGAGAGCTCTCAGCTGCATATGGCACTGGCAGCAATGAGTCCACTCACTGAACGGTGGGTGAAGAGAGTTCGCAGCTCAGCTCCCCAGCAATCTCAGTTGGGTGCTGTTCAGCCTGAGTGAATGGAGGCCACGTAGTCAAAGGCGGGTGGGAGGAGACACAGGAGGCATACACCTGGCCGCGATACACCCTTCCGATGGTGTCCGGTCCTGCAGGCAAATCTGTGTGGGGGCCCTTAGCGAGGCTCTGGAGTTGCTCCCCCAAGAAGGTGATAGGGGAGCAGGAGGGAGTCGAGCGCCGTCTTTGCCATTCCCAGGTGGGCCACCCGACACCATGCTTATACAGCAGTGGAGACTCAGCCAGCCCATGAGCCACGATCTCGGGACAGATGGAAGGTGGGTCCCGGGCCCAAGGGCAGATCAGCCCGGGTGCTCCACCGTTCCTCCGTGGACCGGTCCTGACAGTTCTGAACTGGCAATCTGGTGGCGGTCACATGCCCCAGTCTGTCCTTGCTCTGCAGCCCGTGACCCAGGCCCCAGTAATGCAAGGAGCTGCCGGCTGCCAGTAGATGGCTCACTGCAGGATGCCCTTAATGGCAGTGGAGGGTGTCGGTCATCCTTGTCCCCGTTGGTGCTCCACCATCGGCACTGGCTTCTCTGCTGCATGGTCTCTGTTTGGGTGCAGGGCTACACAGATCTCTATCCTCACGCTGGGCCCACCACACCCGCACCTCACACCTGTGAGCTGCACTGAAGCAGGAATGCTTCTTTGCCAAGAATGGTATCAGGCGGCATCTCCTCACTGTATTAAGAATTGAATCTGCATTTGGTAAAGTCTCTGTGGTGGATGGAGAGGATAAAAGCATGATATTACTTAGGCCAGGCACAGAGCACTCTAGAGTGTGGCCGCCATCTTGGCCGTGCCCCAGCCACCGTCACTATTAACACTGGAGCATGCGAAGTGCAGGGAGAGACTGACTCCTAATGGATAACTAGGGGCAGAAGTCTGGGACAGTCTTTACATTGATTCACACATCCAACTTTAGACACATTTTCTAGATCAGGAACCTCTGGTCAATACTGAGATGAAAATCAATTAAATGTTGTGCCGTAGTTCTTAAACCTTTCACCCTTACAAGAGACAGCATGTAAGAAGGCAATGATCTGCAGTTCTAACTGTTGGCTCCGTTTTCTACTGTCTCCTTGAGATTGTTTGCATTGCAGGTGAGGATTTGGTAATGTCCTATAATGGATCACTGGGAATATTGATGCCTAGGTCTACTTTTAATCTTTGTCATGTGGAATTATCTTGGACCCTGACTTATGCAATTTTTTGGTTTGTGGTTTTGCAGTAGCAATCTTTGGTGAACCCAACTAATGCATCACTCATTATATTGACTGTTTTATGTTTAAAAAGGTGATCTTTTAAGCTTAGTTTATTGTATGACTGAAGATATTATGCAAAATATTTGTAAACATTTAGATGTTTGTAACATGTTTGAACCACCAGAAAGATAAAGGAAAACAAGTGGATGCAATATGTGACCATTAAACGTAATGATAAAAGGACTTTGGGTCTGATTTGAGTTTGGAAGATGAGCTGCCATTCCACCATCACAGCACAATGGATTGGTCCATCGGACTGATGGAATGCTGTCTGCCATATCTAAAGTTGGGCTGAAAGACTGCTGTCCATCATGATGGAGTAGGGTCCCTCATGATGAAGTAGAGTCTGTCAGCCAATTCTCAGTACTCTGTCGTCGGATTCCCAGTCCACCATTGACGGATAAAACTCTGTCAATGTTGGTATGGCGTACATCTGTCCATCATATTTAGAGTTATCAACTGTCAGAGTGGGACGGGGGAAAATCATGACAGAGTAAAGCAATGTCAGGCATATTTTCAGACAGTGTTCACATCTGTCAATACACGCAGCTCCTGTATATCAACTTATCAATCACACCTGCACCTCACACTACAAAGACTAGTACTTTAATCACTCAAACCATTTACTACTCTCACCTCGCTCCAGCATCAGCACACCCACTTCAGAAATGTTTCTTAATTTTTGACCAAAATATCTGCTAAAAGAGTCCCTAGAGTTCCAGAAAAAAGGGGTTGTGGTTCTCCCAGGCCCGGGGAGGAGACAGTGTTCTCCATACTCCACACTGAAGGCCCTGTGGGATTGGAATCTCCAAATAATACTTCTCTAATGCCAACTAACTCACCATCTCTCTATCCTGGCACCCTTATTCTTTAACTCTAATTTCTCCACTAATGACAACCTACTAACACAGTTTTGAGCATTATCTCTGGCAGCACTAAATACATACCTTAACTACTCACTACCCACAATTTCATCACTCTGTTACAACTGTTTCCTTAACACCACTCAGACCAGAAACCAGCTGTAAGAAACTGGATTATTATTTGGAGTGGGTCACAATCCTTGTGAAGGTGTTATCATTTCTTGAGGTGAGTAGTAACCAACCCAAAATATAATACAATTTCTTACATCACTCTTTTTAAAATACTTTCAAGAATATTCAACCATATCATCTTATGGTGTGTAATTGCATAATTATTATTATTGACTTAAATATTTTTAGTGATTCTACTTCATAGACGTTTTGCCAAGGCACAGTACATTAGAGCCTGGAACAGGAGAGCCAACAAAACTGGCTTTCTACGGTTCACATATACCTTTGCAGCCCCAAACTTTGAAATCATATTTCAACCACATTTCAAATCAAAACACTCACTATGGCCTACATTTCAGCTCTGTATGTTAGACGGCTGTTTCTGTAAAAGCATGAGGGATCTTCCTTCTGCATTATTAACAGTGCATTTAAGCCTATGTCACCTTTGAAAATGTGGATGGCAAATCTGTCACATTTGTGAAGGAGTAACACTCCGCCTAACTGGAAACCATGCCCTATGAATTTATGGTAAACATTTTAATATCATTATTAATAAAACAAGCATCAATCTGGATTGTCAATGTAATCAGATGTAGCTATACTTTATGTTGGATATGATAAAAGGTGTCTGCCAACTCTAAATCAGGCCACAAATATCAAGTATAAAAAATATTTTGTTAAGAAAAATAGACTATTATTTATTAAAAATGTTTTTTTAAGGACAGTTATCCAGATACAAACAACACCTTCTAATCTGGTGACCACTCAGTCTGAAGAGGCACCATCCAAAGCCTTCAGTAGGATAAGCTCACCTGCCAATGAAGAACATCCTTAAGAACAGCCGAGCCCATTGTGTTTGTGTGGTCAGCGCCCTATGTCTAGCCTCCTCTATCAAGACACTAGACCTGTCAAGACAGGGTCCTGTTCCCATTTTTGCCCCCCCCTCCAAGTCCCCTGTGTCTCCACACCACCATCAATTTTGGCCACCCCTAACTTGGCTCGTGTGACAACCATAGCTATTACTATTGCTGCTCAGCCAGGATAGATAACACCTGTGGCCACCCAGTCAAAGTCTCAGGGCCATTTTGACATGGCTGGGACAGGACCTGTTGCAGGGGACGGAGGCTTAGAGTGCATCTAACACTGTTAACGCTATAGATAAAAACCTGATGGGTGCAGCTACATGGCAGCAGGAACAGCTAGGCCAGAATATTGAATGTCTGAGTTCCCAGAATAATCTCTCGTGACCCCACAATGAGATACAGATTGCCAAAAAAGAGTTTGAGAGAACATAAAATGATCTACTGGATTGATATCTGAGTGCCCTAAGTTTGCATTCTGGGTGGGGCAGGATCACTTTAGAGCATTGTCTGCCACAGTGGCCAAGCAACATCTTCTGCTAGCTTGGTCCTAGAAACATCTCTAGCTGGTAGCTCCAAGGAAAGGGCAACACTGTTGTACAATGAGCTACTTGTCGCCACCTCATCAGTTTACATTCAAGCCGCTTCACAGGCCCTTAGCAGGACGTGCTCTGGATCAGTTGATGACAACACCCAACAACCCACTACCAAGAGACACAAAAAATAAACTCCTTAAGTAAACATTTATTAATCCCATCCACCTTCTGTCCGCACATTTAAAATCTACACATGGACTGTCGGATAGAAAAGGACAGTACACACTTTTAGGATAATCTTCCATTTCTCATCCAACATATCTGTTAACTCTTTTTATGATGATTATTCTTTGTAAATAATACAACTTAAAAAAAATAATACGTGGGACATTATTCTAATACAAAGAAATTATTTATTTAATAATATTTAACACATTCCAAATGTGTAAGATATTTAACAATTGAAAGATACTTATGTTGGCGACACACAATACACATTTGACCAAAAATAACGAAACAAGAAATTGCTTGCATCTTATCTTTTAGAAGTTCAGCTATGAGGTTTTATGGAATGTACATGAATATAATACTTTTTGTGGTGCAAAACATACCTGCAAGGGACAAGTAATCGTCATCTCTGTCTACAAACACATGAAACCTGAATTCATTTTGAAGACACAACATTAGGAAGTATCAACTAGCCAATTATTTGTATGCATAATGAAAAAAACTGTGACAATTGAAATTAAATAAGAAAACCACTTACTGTAAAGAAATAGGTAATTGTAACATTTTTGTGGCAACTGGTCCTCCAAACACATGAGCAACATAAATGGGAGTCGTCAGCTAAACTTTGGGTCTGTCCTCATGTTATGCCCAGATGTACCTATACAATACATCCAGTTTCTACAGATATGCTTCAGATGACCTAATCAAGATCTAGATCTAGATTTCGACACACACACCATGTATCATTTACCTTAGATTAAGCTCTGTAAGATTTGCATAACTCCATGATTCACAGGAAGTATACAGATATTATTCACAAACATATCACACCAATGTTCATGCTAATTGCAATGCAGATCTCTGCATCATGAGTTTCCTTGCAAGACTGCAATATACCCACCAGTGACTTGCTAGTATTCCAGCAGATGACTGGATGACATTACCTAGGAAGGATTAAGCAGACATATTAATATATTCCTGACAAACACTGGCATTTTAATTGAATGATTAATGTTTTTTTAAAGTATCAAGAGCTATAACATATAGGGCCCGATTAACAAAGGTGAACTTAGATATTTGGTCTAAACTTAGACCAAACATCCAAGTTTATGACTTTGGGAATTCACAAAGGGCATTTATAAGTACTATCTTTATGTCTGCATTCGGGGCAGAGATCCGGACCGAGTATGGACATAAAGATAGTACTCGTTTAGAGCAAAAGTCTAAGTTTACCTTTGTGAATCAGGTCCATACAGTTTCACATATATGGCCATCTTTATATCTCATATTCAAGTGTATCATAATGTCCTTTCATTACAATTGAACTACGTTATATCCATTTATGTACAAAAACCTTTTGTAACATAACCTGCAAACAATTATAGAATTAGTAGCATACTTTGTAAAAGAGGATATGTAATTTGTATAGCTATATATTGTCCTGTACTTCAATATATTTACTGTCAGGCAAAGATATTTTCAATGAGTTGGCAACTGAATTCATTGCCTTCATCTTCGTCACTATCATCTTTCTGACACACTCCACTAATATCACACTGGGGATCCGCTGGTAGTCATCATCAGATAATTGTGCAGCCTACAACAAAATACAACACAACTATTTTGCAGATCTTCCCAGGAGAGTAGAGGATGGCCCCTGCAGACTTGTCCAGGCACTGGAACCGGGCCTTCATGAGTCCAAAAGCCCAGTCCACAGGCCCCCTCATTTTCATAATGGGCCTCATTGAAGCAGACTTCCCCTGACATTGTTAGGTTTCTTAGTGTTGTCAAAAGCCATGTGGGGCTAGGATAAGTCGAGTCCCCTGAAAAATATAAATCAAAATACAAACATAACTTTATGTATGCCTGAATGACAACATTTGAACGAATGATATCACTACATCACTAACGTTAACACTTACCAACAAGCCAGATCCTCATTGCTGCAAGGTTTGCATATGTTATGGAATGCAGCCGTTTTGTAGCACTACCCAGTCATGGGGTGAGTCAGGAAATCTTGCACACATACTGGTGATGTAAACATCTAGTATGCAATCACCTGCACATTGATGGAGGGAAAAAGCTTCCTATCATAGTACACTTGCACCCGGGCATGAGGTGGCACAAATGGAACGTGAGGTTCCATTTATGGCACCAACAACATGTGGTATGGCTCAGAAATTATATAACTCTGCCTCAATATTGATCAGTGTAGCATTATCTGTAGGACACTAGATTTGGTCATTCATACATCTGAATATAGCATGCAGAACTCAGCTGAGCAAAGCAGAAAAAGTCAGTTGTGATATCTCATTTGAGTCTCAACAGTGTACTGGAAGGAGTCAGTCGCATAGAAATGTAACACTGCCATTTTCTTCACGATTGGTGGGATGGCAATTGAAGTACTAAGGTCCAGGAACAGTTCTGATTTAAATAGCAGAGGTATGGATTGTATTGAGGCATGGTTCATCCTATTTTTTTTATGATTTCCTTTTCCTGCATGGTTTCCAGATCCAGGTCAGGAAGTGCTTTTTAAACTGTTTCTTGACGTTGCTTTCTTTGAAAGCTTCCCTGTACTGGTGGATAAACATGTCTATAAAATTTAAGTGCAATGTGTAAATATTATGGGGCTTATTTGCAAGCCCCTTGCGCCGCCGATGCGTTGCTATTAAAATGGGGAAAAGTGACATACCAGTGGCACAAGGGGCTTGTAAATAAGCGCCTGTAGGTTTACACATGGGTGGTGAACATTAAGAAATAAAAAAAACAATTATTCACAAATAAACATAAATACATATAATATATAAAATCTTTTTTCACATAATTAAAATTTTAAAAAAATATTATTTTTTTATTTTGTTCTGCAAACTGCTTATTTCAAAAAAGTATATTAACTCTTGTTCATATTTTTTTAGTATTGCAATAGAATTCATATTTAAACAAGAATATTAGGTACACTTTTTAAATTACTTTCATTTTAATTATTTTTTTGATTTAAGTCCATCAAGACAGACACCATGGACTGCTTTTCTCTGTATTTTTTATGGGATATGGTCTACTTGAGTTTAATGGGAGCAACATCGTGGATGGTGAATGCTTGTGTCAATAATGGATAACCACTCTGCCATATTGTCAGGCATAACCAAGCCTGAAAATGTAGGATTATGCTGGCAAACATAACATGTCGAATAAATGACATATCTGTAATGGATGGTGGACTAATAAGTGTAGTCTGCACCTACCTTTTTGGACTTACCCCATCCTGCACTGGTTAAGATGGGACATGATTGACAGAAAATGTCAAAGCCATGTAAGTGTCCAGTTGATGTAATTTTTGGGCACATTGACATACACATTTTTTGAGGACCATTTTGTCACTTGCCTCGTAACCTTCAAGTGCTTGAGACCTCCTCGCCAGTTGCTGCTCATTTATTTGCTGCTGGGACCCACCATGGCTGAGGGTACAGGTAACAAGGCCCTCAATGTCACCGAGAGGAACTGGACATACTTGTTGAGGGTGCACCGATCAAATACAGTCAACTTCACGGCTCAGCAGAGAGTCAGGTATTCTCTACACATAACACAGCCTAGCATAAATATGTCTGATTGTGGGAAATGATTGTGAGTGACTTCAGTCTAAAAGTACTGTTCACATTAATATCAGACATATTATTTAATATCAATAAATCCATAAATCATCAAAAATACATTGGAAAGCATGCTCATGTAAAAGAAGGTAATTGGGAGCTAATCTGACTGTAATACAAATACCCTAGCTTTCTGAGCATACAATGATAAATAGAATTGTCAAAAACATGGTGCCCTGGGCAATCTCTCAATCTTTTGTAGAACAAGCCATTGCATGGTTGAGCGAATATTTTAAAATGATATTACACAAAAAAGGAATTATATTCGATCAGTTAATCAATCAGGGGTTTGTATAGCGCAGCGACTCACCCGTGAGGGTCTCAAGGTGCTTGGGGGGGGCTGTTGATCCATCTGGGTTCAGTTGAAGAGCCAGGTCTTGAGATCCTTCCTGAATTGGTTCAGCGATGGGGATTGCCTCAGGTGGACGGTCAGGGTGTTTCAGGTCTTGGTGGTGAGGTAGGAGAAGGATCTTCCTCCAGTTCTTGTCTTGTGGATCCGAGGGACAGAGACAAGGGCCAGCTGGGCGGAACTGAGGTGTCTGACGGGAATGTGAAATGCAAGGCGGTGGTTCAGATGTGCTGGCCCAGCATCATGGAAGGCTTTGTAGGTGAGTGAGTAGCTTGAAGGTGATTCTTTTGTCGACTGGGAGCCAGTGAAGTTCACAAAGGTGTTCGGTGATGTCGCTGTGGCGGGTGGTGTTGTGGACCAGTCCTGCTGCGGCTTTTTGAACGTTCTGTAGTTTCCTGAGGAGTTTCTGGGTGATGCCGGTGTAGAGTGCATTGCCGTAGTCGAGCCTGCTGGTGATGAGTGCATGGGTGACCATCTTTCGTCAGTGGGGATCCATCTGAAAGTCTTTCGAAGCAAGCGTAGTGTGAGGAGGATACGGCATTGAACTGGCAGTTCATTGTGAGCGAGAAGATGATATTATGTTATAATCAATTGCTTTAAAAACATCTAAACCCACAACTTATGTTGTGTTAGTAACAAGAACAATAGAACATTGTTGAGGGTATGGAGTTGGAGGCCCAGCCTTTGACATGGGTAAGCTGTGTGGTATACCTGTACAACAGCTATAACAGTGATAGTAATGTAAACATTTATGTTTTTTCATATTTTTGCACATTTTACTGTGAGTGTGGTTTAAATTTCATATACGTTTCATGGCAAGGGATGCCTTGGTTGTGGAAAATTACTTTATTTGATTTAACAGCATTTTTATTGTGCCATCCAAACATTTTTCGACTCCACTAGAACAGTGATCATACAACTACAACCATGTAACTATTCATTTGTGTCTTTTTTACCCCCTGGCATTTTGTAATGCAAAACCCTGAGCAGAAAAAAATGGTCTATAGCCACTTAGAGAAATAAGACCTACTCCTTCACATTGTGACATATAGGCCATGCAAAGAAACAAAAAACAAATACTTTTGAAGGCACTAGTACAATGATGTAGTGTTCTTCCATCACATAGTCATCCATTAACATTGAAGTAAAAAGGAATACGTGTACATGAATAGGCCCAGAAATGTCATCACACTACCTTGTGTCATGGCCACATGAACAGTTACCAAACATTTGCCAAACAAAATGCTACATAGATGCTTAGGCTTATAGTATTTGAAATTCAATTTGATTTGATTTAAATATTTATAGAGCGCAACTACCACTCCGAACGGAGCATCCTGGGGCTATGCGGGAAAGAGCAGGGAGTGACAGGTAGACATGTAATGTAACTCAGTTATACAAGTGAAGAACAAAATCATCAGTGGACCCGAAGATCCAAGTCTTTCCTGAATTTGGTTTCTGATTTCATCATCCTTAGTTGTATCGGCATGAGGTTCCATGCTCTGGTTTGCAGCTCTGGTTTGCAGAACTGCCAAGGATTTACCTCCTTTGGTTTTGTACCTAAAGATAGGAGGTTTAAGAAGGTTTGCTGAGGAGGCTTTAAGTGTCCTAGCAGTGGTGTAAGGAGTGAACCTGTCCGCTAAATATTTGGGTCCTACATCTCTAAAGGCTCTAAAAGTAATTAACAGAACCTTAAATAGAATTCTTTTTTGAATAGGCAGCCAATGAAGCAGACGATCAGCGGGGCAATTTCAGCGCCAGACGGGCCTCTGCATGTTGTACAACCTTTAACTTTTTTAGTACTTGTTTGATAACTCATGTGAATAGGCTGTTGCAGTAGTCTAGTCTAAACAAGATGAGTGCTACTGCCACTGTCTTCCTTGCAGAGAAGGGAATGAAATCAAAAACCTTTTTGAGAGTTTTGATGAGGACGAAGCACATCCCAGCCACTGCGAGGGCTGTGGCCGAAACGAGAGAGAGGGACATAAAATTTTACCCCCAGATTCTTAGCTACTTCTACTGTGTTGGGTAGAGCAGGCGCGTCTTCTGGCCACCATTGGATCGGATTAAAAGGTGAAGCAGGGTCTAGTTTTTACCATATAGTGCCCCAGGCCCATTCTGTCCACATCTGAAGCATAAGAGTCTCAATTGTCCCTGCCAGCCCACAGACAGGGTTGTGTTAAAATTGTCCACACTGCATTGAGCGTCTAGGAGGCAGTAGGCCCCTTGCCCTCCTGTATACGCAGATGTACATCTTTCTGACCATCAAGATGTAGCAATAACAGGATAGGTCTGTCATTTAGGAGAACAAAATTGGCTAAGAGTAGGAGTGGGGGCCAACTGGGACTTTCCACCTTTTGTATTCTGCTTTCTTATAAAAAGTTCCCGAGAAGTGATGCAAATCATTTTCGATAAATGTTCAATTTCATTATGATTTACGGTCAAACATCAAGTGACCTTTTGGTAAACTTTTGTAATGTAGTGTCACTTCTGTGTTCCTAATATTTCCAGGAAGTGGCCAAAGGTCTGCGGTCCATAGTTCCTCATTAAAAGAGTATAAAAGATCTGCTCTTCAGTCCATTCGATGGACAACCTCGCACAAATGAACCCTTGGGTCATGACGTGTGTGTGTGCCCCCTCAGCCATCTTCTCTAGCATCTTCTCTAGCATCTTTCGCTGAGGCTATAATGCTTATTATATTTTGAAATTGTCTCTTTCTCTCTCCTCTGCATTGCAGTGATTTTTAAACTTACAAAATTGCATGATTTACTTTTTCATCTAGGAAGGTGTCTCTGAAACTTGTTATCTTCTAGATTACACGATGCTATTTTTGATTAACAATGTGCCTTTGACATTCATTGTTCAAACTTGTTCTTCGAATAAAGTACCACTCTGACTCAGTTCCTGCATTTCACACATGTGTCTTATTATTATAGATAGCACATTTATAGGGTGAAAAGATCACCCTGCAACAAAGGATTATCCTTTCCTATTAGAACAAATGACTTGCAAGGTAGCGGATATCACATATACCTGAACAAATCCTACATATTATATTATCTACTTACAGTAAGGTGGATTGTAATTCTGTGAGTGTAATGCCGAACAAACATGTAAAAACTAATGTCATTCAACAACATTCCCGGTTGTTAACAATGTACATATAAAAAATATATATATATATCCAGCACATAAATCTTCGTGTTCAGGAGCCACAGACTCTGGCAGGGCGGCTTCGGCGTGATGGTCATGAAGATACCATCTAAACACAAAACAAACCTTCTTTAACCCCTTGACCGCGATCGGAATTCCGCTCGTGTGCTGGACATTCCGATCGCGGGTGTGGTCGTGACGAGCTCAGCTCGTCATGCGCACAGCGCGACCGCGCAGCATGACGAGCTGAGCTCGATCACGAGCATCGAAGGGTTAACACAAGAAGACGCCGACATCCCATTTGAAGTATTTCAAGTGCTTTTATTTTTCTTCGGAGTATGCAGCAGTTCACTTCAAAATCCTAACACATTTCAACTCTCTTGGGAGCCTTGATCACAGGTGAGCTTTCTCCTTCTCTGACTGACCACGTGATTTCGCTTGAAAAAACCACCTTTTTATTCAGCAGTGTCTATGTCGTGTTACTTCTGCGAAGTGCGCAATGCAAACTTGTAAGTCTTTCATTAAATATAGCAGCATATTTGGTTACATTTCAATCCATTCTTAAGAGCTGCACAGTTTGTCATTTTGCTCACCTGTGATCAAGGCTCCCGAGAGAGTTGAAACGCGTTAGGATTTTGAAGTGAACTCCGAAGAAAAATAAAAGCACTTGAAATACTTCAAATGGGATGTCGGCATCTTCTTGTGTTAAAGAAGGTTTGTTTTATATATATATATATATATATATATATTCACTGAAAAAACCATAGGTTTTAGGGACAGTTATAGTTAGTTGGACATTTCACTCGTACAAAACCATAGAAATTCCCCTGTTATAGTTAGTTCAACTAACTATAACTCGCGCCCACAATGCACTGCTGATGACGTCACATATTACATCACTCATGACATGGTCAGTGACATCACTGATGACATCTCAAATGACATCACTGATGACATCATCCAGTGACTGTGTGTTTCTGTAAAGTTTAAATATGTTTAATATATATAGGGAAAGGCGAATTGAAGAATGAGTGGGTGTATAAGTGTCTGAATGGATGATTTAGTAGGTGCGTGACTAACTCTATAAGTGAGTGATTAAACGTATCTTACTGAATGCATGGGTTAGTGACTACACTGGGTGAATGTCTGTATCCGTCTGTCTGTTGCTGTGTAAGTGGCTGCATGGGTTTGTGAATAGCTACATGAGTGTCTATATGAGTTATTGATTGGTTATCTGAGTATCTGTATGGGTGCCTGAGTGTTTGTGTGGGTGGGGTGTGTGCAACTCTGTGCATAGATGTGTGAGTGGGTGATTCACTGGGTGGATGGTTTCAAGAGTGCATCTGTGATAGACTGTATGGGTGGGTAAGTGTGTGTAAGAGTGTGTTAGTGAGTGAATGTATGTCCCAGTGGTACATGTGTGAGTAACTACATTGTGAAAGGCAGTATATATGTGTGTTGGAGTATATAAATAGCTATAAGCGAGAGTGAGTGATTGTGATAGTGGCTGTATGGATGAGTGTGTGCTTCTATCAGTGATTGTATAAGAGCGTAACAATGTGCTAGTATTTGTATGAGTAAGTGAGCTGGTGTGTGTATAACTGTATAGGTGAGTAAATGGCAGTGTGTTTAATTATTTGCATGACTGACTAGGTGTGTGAGTACCTCTATGGATGAGTGGCGGTGTTTGAGTGTCTATATAGGAGTAAGAGTCCTGTACTGAGTGACCGTAAGTATGAGTGACTGTACGGGTGAGTGAGTGGATGTGTGTGTGTAGACCTAAGAATCAGTGAGTGGGTATGTAGTTATTGGTGTTGGAGTGTCTATGGTTTTGCGAATGGCAGTCTGTAATTTAGAGTGGGTGTATCAAAGGTTATATTAGGGTGTGAGGAGGTGCATCAGATTATCACGTGGATGATGTCATCAGTGATGTCATCAGTGATGTCATTTGAGATGTCATCAGTGATGTCATCAGTGATGTCACTGACCATGTCATGAGTGATGTAATATGTGACGTCATCAGCAGTGCATTGCGGGGCGCGAGTTATAGTTAGCTGAACTAACTATAACGGGGGAATTTCTATGGTTTTGTAGGAGTGAAATGTCCAACTAACTATAACTGTCCCTAAAACCTATGGTTTTTTCAGTGAATTTCAAAGGTTTTTTAAATGCTAATTTCTAACTATAACGTGTCTGAAACCTATGGTTTTTTCAGTGAATTTCAAAGGTTTTTTAAATGCTAATTTCTAACTTTAACGTGCCTGAAACCTATGGTTTTTTCAGTAAATTTCAAAGGTTTTTTAAATGCTAATTTCTAACTATAACACCCCTAAAACCTATGGTTTTTTCAGTGAATTTCAAAGGTTTTTTAAATGCTAATTTCTAACTATAACGTGCCTGAAACCTATGGTTTTTTCAGTGAATTTAAAAGGTTTTGTAAATGACAATTTTTAAATGTATTAATTGTTATATTTATTTTTTTGATACTGATTTACTACATTTTTTTAAACTATTTATTTTTAGATATTTTATTTTTTAAATTACATTGTAATTACATTATACATTACATTACAAAATATACTTTCTCAGAATGAATTACTTTAGTTTAAATACTTTGCAAATAGGCAATAGACTTTTAAGTACAGTAGTTACAGTTGTTGCAATGGGCAACACAATTTCAAACACAATGCAACATTGAGCTCAATGTGAATTTCTAGTTAAATGCAATTAGTTACTTTATGGATTACTTTTCTAACCACAGGACTGGATCCTAGATTCAGTCCTGGGACATCTCCTGTAAACAGTTGAGTAAAAGCGTTTTGGTTACAGTAGTGATTTTTAAGGAATATTATTGTATTTTAAAAGTTGACACTTAGAAACTTTTTCACATAGAATCACCAATGTTATCCTACGGGAGGAAATTCACTTAGCAGGTAAGTAGTGTTATCGTTACTATTTCTTACTCAATGGTGGATCCTGGATCCAGCACTGGTGCATCTCCTGTAAACAGTTGAAAGAATGCGTTTAAGTCATACAGGCGATTTTTAAGGAATATTTGTAGTTTGTGAAAATCGACACTTTGAAACTTTTCTGCTGAAAACCAGACAATGGATTCCTATGGAAGGAAATACAAGTTACTGGTAAGTACGGTTAGAATTACTTTTCAGGGTCAGTGCTGGGCTAAAGATGCAGCACTGAGGTCTCTCCTGATAACAGGTGAGTAAATCGGAATTCGTAGTTCGGCTGATTTTAGAGGAATATTATAAAGTTCCAAAACTCCACACTTAGAAGAATTTCCAAGTGAAACCAGTCAATGTTAGCCTATGGAAGGAAATTCAAGTTACTGGTAAGTACGGTTAGAATTACTTTTCAGGATCTGTACTGGGCTCAAAGATGCAGCACTGAGGTCTCTTCTGATAACAGGTGAGTAAATTGGAATTCGTAGTTCAGCTGATTTTAGAGGAATATTATAAAGTTCCAAAACTCCACACTTAGAAGAATTTCCAAGTGAAACCAGTCAATGTTAGCCTATGGAAGGAAATTCAAGTTACTGGTAAGTACGGTTAAAATTACTTTTCAGTATCAGTACTGGGCTGAAAGATGCAGCACTGAGGTCTCTCCTGATAACAGGTGAGTAAATCGGAATTCGTAGTTTGGCTGATTTTAGAGGAATATTTGTATGTTTCAAGAATCGACACTTAGAAACTTTTTCAGCAAAAAGCAGGCAATGATATCATATGGAAGGAAATTCAAGTTACTGGTAAGTACGGTTAAAATTACTTTTCAGGATCAGTACTGGGCTCAAAGATGCAGCACTGAGGTCTCTCCCGATAACAATTGAGTAAATTGGAATTCGTAGTTCGGCTGATTTTAGAGGAATATTATAAAGTTCCAAAACTCCACACTTAGAAGAATTTCCAAGTGAAACCAGTCAATGTTAGCCTCTGGAAGGAAATTCAAGTTACTGGTAAATACGGTTAAAATTACTTTTCAGGATCAGTACTGGGCTCAAAGATGCAGCACTGAGGTCTCTCCTGATAACAGGTGAGTAAATCGAAATTCGTAGTTCGGCTGATTTTAGAGGAATATTTGCACAATGGTGAAGGAAGGGGGTGGGGCCTGAGGTGACATGTCTGCAAACACGCCCTGTGGCACGTTTTAAGTTGGAGAATTAATTCCTCCTCAATCCCGAGGGTCCCTAGGGGCCAACTAGCCCACCAGATACCTCCAGTATGCGCCAGAGAGCTGCGTTGCAGAGAGGTGTTCAGAGGCCACGCCCCTTTTTACAACACTCTGCAACGCAGCTCCGCGGCGCTTACTGGAGGTACCTGGTGGGCTAGTTGGCCCCCAGGGACCCTCAGGACTGAAGGGGATTTAATTCCCCATCTTAAAACGCGCCACGGGGCCTGTTTGCACACATGTCACCTGAAGCCCCGCCCCCTTCCTTCACCACTGTGCAAACGCGCCCCGTGGCGCGTTTTAAGTTCGGGGATTAAGTCCCCTTGAATCCTGAGGGTCCCTGGAGTCCAACTAGCCCACCATGTAGCTCCAAAAAGCGCCACAGAGCTGCGTTGCAGAGAGGTGTAAAAAGGGGCGTGGCCTCTGTACACCTCTCTGCAACGCAGCTCCCTGGCGCATACTGGAGATTCCTGGTGGGCTAGTTGACCCCAGGGACCCCCAGTATTCAAGGGGAATTACTTCCCTTCTTAAAACGCGCCAGGGGGCGCGTTTGCAGACTGCTGCAGGGAGGGGGCGGGGCCTCCAGCACAATGCCGTTCTTTTTTGTTGTTGTTTTTTTGGGTTTTTTTGTATGGGAGGGGGGCTGCGTGGCCCCCCTTCCCTCGGCCACGTTTGGCCCCGGGGACCCCATCCCCCGGGGCCTGAGGATTTTTTTTTTTTTTTAAATTAAAAAAAATGGGAAGGGGGCCGCGTGGCCCTCCTTCCCTGGGCCTCTATTGGCCCCGGGGACCCCATCCCCCAGGGCATGCCCTCTTTTTTTTCTTTTTAAATTTTTGGAGGGGGGCTGCGTGGCCCCCCTCCTCAGGCCATTTAAGGCCCCGGGGACCCCATCCCCCGGGACCGGCCTTACCGTTTTTTTTCTTTATTTATTTTTTTTCTTTATGGGGAGGGGGGCTGCGTGGCCCCCTCCCAGGCCACTAATAGCCCTGGGGACCCCATCCCCCGGGGCCTGGCCACTCGTTGGGGACCGTGGGGGTCCCCAATCCCCCACGGTCCCGCCGGCTCCCCGCGTCCTGCGGGAGCCGGCATTGCTTTCCATAAGGGAGCTGCTGACATGCAGCTCCCCTTATGGAAAAGCAATTCTGCTTTGCTTCATTGAAGCGAGAGCAGGTTTCCTGCTCTCGCTTCAATGAAGCAAAGCAGTGTTTGCTATGACAGGACGGGAGCCGCGAGGCTCCGTCCTGTCATAGCAAACTACAGTGTCCCGGGGTAGGCACCCCGGGACACTGCAGGAGCCGGCCCTGGGGGTGGTGGTCCCCAGGGTCATCAAGGGCTCCAGGAGGGGGGCCGCGCGGCCCCCTCCCTTCATTAGTAAAGCCCGGGGAGGTGGTGGTCCCCAGGGCCCCATATTGAAATATTTAGTGCCCCGGGGAGGTGGCGGTCCCCGGGGTGTGTGGGGGGACTGGAGCCCCCCCCACACCGGTAATTTTATTAATTTAAAAATAAGAAGCCCCGGGGGGGTGGCGGTCCCCGGGGCTGCGGGAGGGCCGAGAGCCCTCCCGCACCATTATTTTTTTAAAGCACCGGGGGGTGGCGGTCCCCGGGGCTTGGGGGGCCTTAGAGGCCCCCCATATTTTTAATTAAACCCCCGCATGCCCCCGGGACTTGGCCCACCCGGGGGCCAATTAACCACGAAGCGCGGGACACCGCGCTTCGTTTTTTTTTTCTCGGCGGGATCCGCGCACCCTAAGCGCATCCCGCCGATTTAAAAAAAATAATAATAATTGGAGCAGGCCTAGGGGGTCAGGGTGTTTCTACCCTGCCCCCTTTTTGCGTTTTGCGCACTTGTTTTACGGATTTCTTGTGCCTCGGTTCTACCGAGGCACAAGATGGCTGCCAACACTTCCTGGTTTAGAGTGTTGACAGCCAATTAGCATGCAGCTCGTGATCGGGAGGGTGCGCGGATCCACCGCAGCCATAGATATCGAAACTTTTATTTTGGATTTTCTCTGCAACTACTGAACGGATTTACACCATTTTTAAAAAGGGTGCTTTCTGAACCAAGCACTACCTTTTTCTCAAATTTGGTGTAATTCCGTTCAGCAGATTTAACTGTAGCCTTGCATAAAGTTTCCTATGGGAAATTGATTTTTTCACTCTTATTTTTTGAATTTCTCCGCAACTACTGAACGGATTTACACCATTTAAAAAAAGGTCGCTTTCTGAACCAAGCGCTACCTTTTTGCAAAATTTGGTGTAATTCCGTTCAACAGTTCGGGCTGTAGCCGTGGCTAAAATTTCCTATGGGAATTAACATGGAGAAAACACGTTTTGGGACCCCCCTTTTTTCTCGGCCCCCGCTTGATGAATCACCCCGAAACTTTCAAGACAGGAGCGGACCGGAGCGCCCCACGCGATGATTCGTCAAACGACGCCAAAGTTATTGGGAATAGAATGTTGCGAATTTCCTATGGATAATAGGTCCTAACTATAACTATCTACTGGCGACCGCCAGTAGATAATATATATAAAAGCAGAACTTCTTATCACACCTAACTATAATGCTACATGAACCATTGTTTTTTTCAGTTAGCCCCTTTACCGCGGCCGAAATTCCGCCGCAGTGCGGCAGCTTTGAAGAGTGGACGGGGCCGCGTCGGCCAACGGACGTGCGCAGCACTACAGAGGTAGTGCTCGCGACGGCCGTTGGCCGACAGAAACAGCGAACGGGTTAATATATATATATATATATATATATATATATATATACATACATATATATATATATATACTGTAAGCTTTGTTTTTTTCAGTGAATATATATATATATATTCACTGAAAAAAACAAAGGTTAAAGTAACGTTATAGTAAGGTGTGATAAAAATATCTGTTTTTGTTTAAAATAAACCTTAGAAATTCACAAAAAAAACAAAGGTTAAAGAAACGTTATAGTTAGGTGAATATGTAAGTGACAACATTAATGTTTTAATGAAAAAAACACAGAAATTCACCAGTTATAGTTAGAAGAGCTAAGTATAACTTGCGCCCCTGCCATGCACTGCTTATGACCTCACATATTGCATGACTCATGACATGTTCTATGACATCATTTATGACATCACTGATGACATCTCAAATAATATCATTGATGACATCACGTGGCTCCCCTCCCCTTTGGGCCCTGTGGGCTCCCGGTGGCCTATGCTAGTTCTGTTAGGGGGGCTGTGCTCCCCTTCCCCCTTTTTAAAGGATTTTGGCCCCAGGGGTGGACTCCTCAGTGCCTATAATGGCTCGCCCCCCCTATAATGTCTTGGGAAGGTGACCGTTCACCCTCTCCCCTTATTTAATGAAGCTTTTCTTTCCTTAATCTCTATAGGTCAGCCCAAATTACAAGAACAATATTTGTCAGGCTACTGCCAGGAAAGTGCGGCAGCAGGGGTCCATAAATGCTGCAGCATCTACAGTTGCAAAAGATGCAAGAACCTTCTGCAGTAGACCCACCTCGATGCACTACAAAAACTGGGAAGGTCCTCCCTACAAAAGAAGCAAGTGGGACAGTCGCTGACCCCATGATACTGGTGGTGGCCTACCCTGACTTGGATAGAGAGATGAAGGCCATGTAGCAGTGACAAGGAGGTGAGTGTTTTGAGCTATAATACTTTCCATGTTGGTATTAAATGTTCTTTACATTTAGCAGCTACTACACTCACATCTAAAATGTAGGTGCAGGATTTATGGGTTGGTGTAGAGATTTGGCAAATGTTATCACATCTTAAAATGGATGCCCCATCCACCTTACTCAAAATGGCATAGGATCTAATACAGCAGTAAAACACTGACGTGCCACTCTGACAAGTTTGTGAGGGTCTAACACTTCTAAATGTCTGTCAATCCATGTATTGAAACATATAAAATATGCTCAATTGAAGGGACATTATTTAGAATACTTACTGCCCCAGATTTTTTTTATTATTTTAGTGATTGCTGATGTGTTACGCTCTCACAACATTAACAATCTCACATCTGCTTTACTACGAGTGCTTTAAGACAATGGTTCTTAATCTTTTGACTTGTGTGGACCCCCACTGAATCATTATTGGAAGTCGGGGACCCCCGCTAAGTCATTATTGCAAGGCGGGGACCTCGGCTAAGCTTTTTTGATTATTTGAACATACAAAACAACATGGAAAAAAATAGAGAAACAAGCATTCATGAAACAACTATGCAAATGATGAAATATTTTATTTAATTCACAAACAAATATGGAAAAAAAATATATTTTTTAATTTTAATGGGACTGTTGGAGCTTTTCTATATTCAATTTGGGCTACCTATCAAATCAAGCCAAGTCAAGAACAACTTTATTTCGGTTCAAAGAACCATAAAAGATTCACAATATAAACATTTTAGCAATTCATAAAACTTCAGCAAAGAAAAATTAAAAACAACATATTTCCCCCTTTTAAAAGACAGCAAGATTAACAATATCGTTCCCTGGCAATCTTATGCAAATTTCACTCATATCGCTTTCTAATCGCGGTAGAGCCCCTTATAAAATTTGCTACCACGATACAGATGTCAGTGGAGGCCAGTGAGTACAAATAGTTAAAAGCATCGGTATATGAACTTGGGCGAGCATTCCTCAATAATGGAAGCAGAAATCTAGTTCTCACTGACTTATATAATGTGCAAAATAATAGAAAGTGCATTGTGCTTTGCCTAGAAGAATTATTACATGGGCAAAGCGTAGGTTTGTCCGTACATCCTCCTTGACAAGGGAACGCTAACAGAAAGTGCACAGTGCATAGCCGAAACCTGGTGAGGTAGAATCTGATCTGGAGGTTTGTAGAGAAAGTTTGATAAAATTGTGGAGGGCGGAAGGCAAGTGAAAAACTCCCTTATAACCTCGATGATAACAATTGCACGTATTACCCCTAGCCTGTTTAATAATGGCCTTAGTGTTTGGAGGAATTCTTTTAGGGTATTCAAAAAAGTATCCTAGTCCTATCTCTACTTTTCCCTCAGGAAGTGGAGCCAGGAGATCTTTACAGCAGTATGCGTATTAAGGCAATCCTTAATAACATCTCTTGAGAACTCTCAGTCCTCTGAGAGCCAGATCTTAGCCCATAAATACAATGGGGCACAGCCAATACGGTCCTCTATGAACTCTTGGCCCGATTCAGCATGGCAGAGTGATGTGGGGCGCTTTTTGGTACCATGAATAATCTTTTGATAAATGTATTCTCTACTAGTTCGAGCTGTTGACTTCTGTATTCCCCCACATCCCGGCCCCATATGTAGCAATAGGAAGGCATTTAGCTCTATAAAGAGTTAATCATTCTTTCACTGGTTTTGCCCCAGCTTACTCACAAACCGAAATAATGCATCCACAGCCCTGCTTGTCTGCTGTGCTCTAATGGTTGAGAGAGGTTCCCACTTCATCTGATTATTAAATAGGTTGCCCAGGTACGAAAAGTTACTAACCTTTTCTATCTCCTTTCCATGGACAACAAAAGTTTTCGTTTTTTGTGGTCTTTGGGCCACATACCATAAGATATGAATTAATAAAATTAACTTTTAAATCAAGAGATGTCATAAAATCAGTAAAAGCGCCAAGAGATTTCTGCAAACTCATCGCTGTCCTTGCCAATAACACTGTATCATCTGCGTCTGAAAGCAGGGGGACAAATGTATTACCAATTTTGGGGAAATCAAGCTCCCTTTTTAATAAAAAAGCCTCCTGCCCATTTGTATAAATTAAAAATAAGAACAGGGCTAAAATACATCCTTGGTGAACCCCCTCCGTTGAGTTGATTGGGTGTGTTTTTTCTCCCTTACTACCATTTCTTACGGTGACTGAAGTATTTGTATGGAGTCTACGGAGAAGGGCTACTAGTGCTTTTTCAAGGCCCATGTCTTTTATCATGACCAACAATTTGTCCCGATTGACAGTATCAAAAGCACTAGATAAGTCCGTGAAGACCAAATGCATGGAGCTCTTCATGGACCTCACATGCGTACTGACAATAGGGACAAATTGAGGCATTGTTCGTTCGTGCCCAGACCCCTTCTAAAACAATATTGTGTGTTTGACAAGACCCCTTTAGTGGATGCTCACTCTTCTAAACGTGCAAGAAGGACCCTGCCCAATATCTTTGCTGTTGCATCGATCAATGATATAGGTCTGTAACACGTCGGATCACTTCTATTACCCTTTTTAAAAAACAGGGACTATAATCGCCTCTTTCCATGACCCAGGCAGTAGACCAACAATAGCTGCTACAAAAATATTCATTAGTAATGGTGCCCACAAGTTAGGGTTTCTCTTGCAAAAATCAAGGGGCACCCCATCTGGGGCTGTGGGCTTTCAAACAAATGCCCTGTGCAAGAGCCACCACTACCAGTTGAACTGTAATGGACAAACTGAGCTGTGTGGCTTCAGTTAAGTCATGGGGTGGTTTCTCCGCTATCGTCCTATGCGAGGGGTTAAAAATGCTGGAAAATTGGGCTTCAGCCAAGATCAGTGAGTCCATCTGTCTCACATCTTTGGTGAACATTGGGCGAGTAATGATGTCCCAAACTTTTTCGAATCTTTAAGGGAGCCTACTCTTTCCAAATCCTCCCATGCCTCCTTCCTCAGTTCTATTTTCCTACATTCGATCACTTTTTATATTTGCTCCTCATGGTTTTTATTAGCTCTCTATCATGAGGAGTGGCATGTAGGGCACTTTTCAATTCCTTGTGAGCTTTGGAGCATTCAGTGTTGAACTAGCGCACCTCTGGGGTTTGCTTTTGAGGGATGTTCTTAACCAGCCTCTGGGCAGTGTCAGTACAGAGCCTCTCAAAATCCTGTACTCTTTCAACCGGGGCAGAATCTGGCTTCAGGTACCCATCTATGAGATGGTAATTTCTTAGGATGATATCTTGTTCAAATTTGGAAGGGTCTACCTGATACCATTTCAATCTACGTCCTTTATTAGGTCTATATTGAATCAGAGGTTCATCAGTGGGCCCCATCTTAGGCTTTATGTTAAGAGAGGCTATCAGCGGATAATGGTCACTGGAGCAGTTTGGTATAATTTTAAAATCCTGAACAAGGAAGGTATAATTCTTTGTCATTAACATAAAGTCGACAGACCTGTCCCTACCACCTCCAACATAAGTTGGACACTGCGAGAACGAATAGTGGGCACAATTATTTAAGCGAATTATGTAATTTACTACCAAGATGGAGTTTAGAACTTCCCCCAGGGATGAGTGATTAATATGTGTCAAGGGCTGTCCCTCACTGTCTTCCAGCCCACACACGTGTTGAGTGCTATATTTACAGATCGTGCAATTAAAATCTCCGACCCTTAAAATGCATAATGGCTGCCACTTAGCGGAGGCTTGGGAGATTTCCGTTTGCAGGGACTTTATTACTTGACAATTGCTCTTATCAAAGATATTATAATACAAGTTCACCAATAGTATGTCGACCTTGGCCAAACCAGAGATCACTAATAATTGATACCAGGGGGATGAGCAAATGCATTTTGCTTTTACAAAAGCGTATTTTACAGCAATAAGCACCACAATGCCATCCTTGGCCCTTCCTGATGTGGATGGGATCTCTGGGGCGCAGAAGGAGCGATACCCATTTATAAAAATATCATCTGTGGACCGAGTTGCTTGTAAACATAAAAGCTCAAAAACTCCAATGAAGCCCAACCAGTCCCTGTTCACCAATTTTGAGCCGACTCCCGCTATATTCCATGGTAACATTTTAAAATTGGTAGTTGTATCACCTTGCAGTACTTGCCCCAAAGTACATTAGCAGATGCATCAGAGGTACAAGGAGGAGTAGCCATGACTACTGCTTTGGACGCATCTTCCCCCTCATAATACATTTCAAGTTGGTCATTCATACTATACTATATTCTATCTGATGCATTTGCACTGCTCCTACAATCAATCGGAGGATACTAACTTAATTTGTAGCTTCCAATTTAAAATTTCTTCACATTTACAGAACATTTAACACATTTTAGTTGTACATTTTGCTTTTTTATGTATACACACTTTATTAATCTGTTAATATTATATAATTTTCTAAGCAGTCGTAAACCCCCTGAGGAGGTCTCTGGACCACAGGCTAAGATACACTACACTTGTGATGATATAGACGGGCTATGTGACAGAGTACTAGCCCGCCGTAATATTAATCTGGCCCACAGTCATTGAAGGCAGAGAACAGATATGTCACAGTGTAAATGTGGACCATGGAGTATGAGTATTTTAAGAAATCAGATTGTTATTTTGGGTAACCACCTGCTCAACTAAGAGAATAATAACTCTGGCTAGGGTGGACCCTCAAAGTTACTAAATTAAGCTGAGCTCCACCACACTGATATCTATGACACAGAACAGACAGGCTTAACTTAGGGCAATGTGTAAATTATTTTTGTTGTGCTTAAGCAGTAAGAAAGTCAAAACACCAAACAATAAAAATCCCATACAATAAACTGAACCGGAGAGGTGATTTTTAAAGTTTTTGATACATAAACCTCTAAACATGCACAGCGGCAATTAGACCAAGATGTAGGCACAATTGGAGGCTGACCACGAATGAGCACGGGTCAGATACACAACATAGATTTGTTCCCCTGAATCTCTAAAGCTTTTGAGGATTTTTAAAAGGTTCTAAATCCCAACACAGAAAGGGACTTGGTCATTTTTTTGAAGACAAATGCTAACATGTTTCCAAAGTCCCTTTTAGATTGTGATTTAGAAACCCTGACTCATTGCAGTAAGACTCAAATTAGTCCTAGTTCAGGTCTAATTGGCTCTGTGCCCATTTAGGTGCTATAATTATCTAAAACTTTCCTCCAGGCTAGCAGGGGTGAAGTCTTTAGTGAAAACAAACCTGCAAATAGAATGGGCCAGCATTATACAGATTTTGCTAGATTATTCAGCCACAAATGTCACATTTACCCTCTCAACATTAATATAAATGTAGTAGCATTGAAAATACTTTAACCCGTTCCGTGCGTCGGATGGCCGGGAGCCGTCCGACGTCACGGTGGGCATGTGCGTCGGATGGCTCCCGGCAGTCCTAGCACCCACCCACGGGGGAAGCGCTGGCACTCCCCCCGTGGGCCACCATTTAAGGTGCCTCCACCGGGGAAGGCAGGGGAAGCCCTTCCCCTGCCTCCCCCCGCCCCCTCTCCACGTCATCTAATGACGTCAGTGCGCGAGGCGCGCTGACGTCATTAGAGGATTCCCAACGCAGTGGAAGCCATTTGCTTCCAGCGCGTTGGGAAGAGAGGAGGTGAGTTTCTCCTCGAGTGAGGGGGGTATTTAAACAAAAGAGGCATGGGGGGAAAGGAAAGGGTTTTCCTTTCCCCTGATGCCTCTTTAGTGCATTCCTGCTGCACGATCGTGTGATCGTGCAGCAGGAATGCCCACTAGACACCAGGGAATTTTTTTAAAATATATTTGAAATTGAATTACTGTTTGGGGGAGCCGCCCCTTAGGCAAGGGTCGTTCCCCTTATGGGGGCAATGTTTTTTTGGCTTTGTCTGCCCCCCTGGGGGGCAGATTTCACCATTTTTAAAACAAAAGTGGCCCACTGGACCACCTGGGAATAATTTGTGGGGAGTGGCCCCTTGGGCAAGGGTCGCTCCCCTTTGGGGGCCATGTTTTTGTCTGTCTGCCCCATGGGGGGGGCAGATCTCACCATTTTTTTTATATAGGGCCCACTAGACCACCAGGGATTTATTTGTGGAGATTGACCCCTTGGGCAAGGGTCGCTCTCCTTTGGGGCAATGTTTGTGGCTGTGTCTCGCCATGTTTTTATAAAATTGGGCCCACTAGACCACCAGGGATTTGTTTGTGGGGAGTGGCCCCTTGGGCAAGGGTCGCTCCCCTTTGGGGAGCAATAATGTGGCCTTTTCTGCACCCCTGGGGGGCAGATCGACTGATTTTTTTTTGTATGGCCACTAGGCCACCAGGGATTTATTTGTGGGGAGTGGCCCCTTGGGAAAGGGTCACTCCCCTTTGGGGGCAATCTTTTTGGCTGTGTCTGTTCCCTAGGGGGGCAGATCTCACCTTTAAAAAAAAGAAATTGTGCCTACTAGACCACCAGGGATTGGTTTGTGGGGAGTGGCCCCTTGGGCAAGGGTCGCTCCCCTTTGGGGAGCATTAATTTGGCCGTTTCGGCAGATTGGCTGATTTCCTTTTTTTGGTATGGCCACTAGGCCACCAGGGATTTATTTGTGGGGAGAGGCCCCTTGGGCAAGGGTTGTTTCCCTTTGGGGGCAATCTTTTTGGCTGTGTCTGCCCCTCAGGGGGGCAGACCTAGCCTTTTTTTTTTAAATTGGGCCCACTCGACCACCAGGGATTGGTTTGTGGGGAGTGGCCCCTTGGGCAAGGGTCGCTCCCCTTTGGGGAGCATTAATTTGGCCGTTTCGGCAGATTGGCTGATTTCCTTTTTTTGGTATGGCCACTAGGCCACCAGGGATTTATTTGTGGGGAGTGGCCCCTTGGGCAAGGGTTGCTTCCTTTGGGGGCAATCTTTTGGCTGTGTCTGCCCCTCAGGGGGCAGACCTAAGCTTTTTAAAAAATCGGGCCCACTCGACCACCAGGGATTTGTTTGTGGGAGTGGCCCCTTGGGCAGAGAGTCGCTCCCTTTGGGGAGCATTAATTTGGCTGTTTCTGCCCTCCTGAGGGGCAGATCGGCTGATTTCTTTTTTTGTATGGCCACTAGGCCACCAGGGTTTTTTTTTTATGTTGGTGAGCGGCCCCTTGGACAAGGGTTGCTCTCCTTTATGGGAGGATGATTGTGGCCATTTCTGCCCTATTTGGGTGGCAGCTTAGCAGTATGTTTTTAGGCCCATCTAGACACTAGACAACAGGGTTTTTTAAAATTTTGTGTTGGGGAGTGGCCTCAAGGGCAAGGATTGCTCCCCTTTTACGGGGGTGAATATTTTATTTATACTCTTAGGCCCACCTACCCCTTAGCTTGGCTGGTGGATTGTGTGTGGACTGGTGCATTATTTGCATATGTGATTGTAATGTTTTTTCTCCTTTTTATTCTAGTATAAAGCTTTTGATTCCTGTTTGCGGTTTCAGCAGTGGTTGTTCTGCAGTTTTGCGTAGTTGCATTTTTTGGTAAGAAAAACATTTTTGTTGTATTTACTCCAAATGAGTATTATTGTCATGCATGAATGAATTGTTTTGTAAGTGGTGTCATAATGGCAGCATATTTAGTTAGTGTTTTGAGCATGAAATTCTTTGCGATGTGTTTTGCATTGTCTTATGTTTAATTTTCTTTTCTTTTTCTTTTTTAGTGGGATATTGTTGATCCTTACTGTGTCTGTGCAGAGTAGGTGGTGGTGAGTCTAGCTGCTTCTGGCAAGTGAGTGGTATAGTCTTGGAGTATATAGGTCTTTGTGATAAAGACGCAATTTGTTTATTACTTATTTTACAAAGTGTTTGTTGTTGTTGACTTGTTTGACAAGTTACCTTTATTAGTAAGGATTATGGCTAGCCGTAGAATTACTGCTCAGCAGGTGGTTGGTATGCTTTTTGAATCTTCATCTGAGCAGGATTATGAGACTGACAGTGCGTCTGAGGGAGAGGAGGGAGTGCAAGATTCTGGCAGTGAGTTTTCTGTCCACAAGGAATCATCTGATGATGAAGCTACTCTCAGTGCAGATGAAGCTACTCTCAGTGCGGATGAAGTGCCTGTTTTAGAGGAGGACACTGATGTGCCGATGGTGCAGCAAGAGACATCGGTATTGCAGCCTGAGGCTGCAAGGCTTCCTACTGGAAGTGCTGGATTCTGGGTTGATCCAAACATGGTGCAGCTGGTGTTGCCTGCCTTTAGTGGGGATGCAGGGTGTAGAGTGGAATGTGAATTTTTTTTGCCTATACAGTTTTTTCAGTTGTTTATGGATGATGTATTTTGGCTGAGTTTTTGAGGGACAACAGTGCCAGACTTAGGCCCCGCTCTAGAGCTACCCGGTGGACTCCCACAAATCTGAATGAGATGAAGAAGTTTTTGGGTTTGACTTTTTTGATGGGCTTGATAAGGAAGACGTCCATTGCTTCATATTGGTCTACCAGTCCCTTGATGGCAATGGCCATATTTCCTGCAATTATGAGTCGTGATCGGTATTTACTTTTGCTTCGGATGCTGCATTTTGTTGATAATGCTTTGGCGTTGCCACGAGATCACCCTGACTGTCTTTTTAAGATTCGGCCTGTTCTTGATCACTTTGTAGATCGATTTTCATATATCTATACTCCAGGGAAAGAAATAGCTGACGATGAGTCTTTGGTCCTGTTCAAGGGCCGTTTGGTTTTTAGGCAGTACATTCCTAGCAAGAGGGCACGTTATGGAATTAAGATGTATATGTTGTCTGAGAGTAGGACAGGATATGTCTATAATTTCCGGGTGTACACTGGTAGGGATTCCACTATTGACCCCCCCTGGTTGTCCGTCCACTTTTGGAGTTTCTGAGAAAATTGTGTGGGATCTTGCTAGAGGACTGTTTAACAGAGGCCACCATGTGTACCTTGATAACTTCTACACTGCTGTTCAATTGTTTAAGGAATTGTTCAAAGTGGACACTTTTCCTTGTGGCACAATCCGCTCTAACCGTAAAGGTTACGCAAAAGAGCTTGTTTGCAAAAAGCTTCAGAGGGGACAGTGCAGTGCCTTGCGTAGTGAGGAACTGCTAGCTGTGAAATTTGTGGACAGGAGGGATGTGTACATGCTGACTACCATTCATGATGAGAGTACTTCACCTGTGACTGTTTGGGGTCAGGTTGCTGAAGTGCGCAAACCTGTGTGCATTGTAGACTACAATAAGCACATGGGTGGTGTCGATAGAGTAGATCAGAGGTTGGAACCTTACACTGCTGTTCGTAAGGCTTACATTTGGTATAAGAAGTTGGCCATACATCTCTTCAATTTAGCAACTTTCAATGCTTTTGTTGTGTTCAAGGAGTGTTCTCCTGCGTCAAAGATGACTTTTGTTCAGTTTCAGGAGTCTGTGATAGGCAGCCTTGTTGTTGTGGAACAGGCAAGTGTTCCTAGAGTTGGAGTGGTGGAGGATGTGGCTAGATTGAAAGATCGCCACTTTCCTGATTTAATTCCTCCCACGCCCCAAAAAAACTATCCCTGTAAGAGATGTAGAGTCTGCTTGCGAAAAGGTATGAGGAAGGAGAGTCGTATGCACTGTGCCGATTGTCCTTCTAATCCTGGGCTGTGTGTGCCCACATGTTTCAGATTGTATCACACTCAAAAGAGTTTTTGGGAGCAACCGTGAGTCTAATAGTGTACTGCCTGGTCTGTATGGTTTTATATAGTAGTTGTTCAGTTTCACGTTTGGCAATAGAATGATGTCTTTAGTTACTGCTGTTGTTTTTGTAGTTATAGTTTTGTATCTAGTTGCAATTGGTTTGTGTTTTCTTTCTTGTTAAAAAAAATGTAATGACGGTGTGAGTGGACTGGCGCTTGGCTGGCGGTGTGCGTGGACTGGTGCTTGGCTGGCGGTGTGCGTGGACTGGCGCTTGGCTGGTGGTGTGCGTGGACTGGCGCTTGGCTGGCAGTGTGCGTGGACTGGCGCTTGGCTGGCATTGTGCATGGGCTGGCGCTTGGCTGGCAGTGTGGGTGGGATGGTGCTTGGCTGGCGGTGTGCGTGGGCTGGCGCTTGGCTGGCAGTGTGCGTGGGCTGGCGCTTGGCTGGCAGTGTGTGTGGGATGGTGCTTGGCTGGCGTTGTTCGTGGGCTGGCATTTGGCTGGCAGTGTGTGAGTAGTGACTTGCTGCTGGTTATTACACACTCTGCTAGTCAAACGCCACTGCAGACACTATGTCAACCACCAGCCGGTGTGATTGCTGTGTCAGTCATGTGGGCGTATGAAAGTGATGGGCCCTTGAATGGCGCTGTCTGTTGATGTGAATGTTGTAATGTGCTGGGCCAGCGGCTGGCGGTGTGAATGGTCTTGTGTGTCACGTATGAAAGGTGTGTGAATGGCCTGTAAAGAGGTTGGTGCCTTGCCGTGGCTTTACAGCTCACGAGCTGTGAGTCATTGGTTCAGGTTTTTAACCTTTTAAATATTAACAGTGCATTTGGTTTTTGTGAAATGTCTTGTTAATAGAATTTTACGCTCTGAACCTTCACTCACCCTCGTTCCAAATCCAACCAGTATGTGTGAGTACTTAAGGAATTGTTCATTTTGAAGGAATATTTGTCTTTTTTGTCTCTCTCTGCCAGGGTGTACATTGTCTCCACATTGTCTGTGAATGTGAGTGTTGTAATGTGCTGGGGCCGCAGTTGGTGGTGTGAAAGTGTGTGTCAAGTATGAAAGGTGTGTGAATGGCCTGTAAAGAGGTTGGTGCCTTGCTGTGGCTTTACAGCTCACGAGCTGTGAGTCATTGGTTCTGGTTTTTATTTAACCTTTTAATTATTAACAGTGCATTTCGTTTATGTGAAATCTCTTGTTAATAAAATATATATTTTGAACCTTTCACTCACCCTCGTGCCAAATCCAACCAGTATGTGTGTGTACCTGAGGAACAGGTGAATAGGCAGTCATATTTGTCTCTTTTGTCTTTCTGTGCTAAGGTGTAGTCTGTCTCTAGGGAAAATTTACCAACTTTACATATTTCTGTAAAGTAAAAAAAAAAAAATGGGGAGTGCTGGGTGGTGTGCCTCTCATGGATCCCAACATGTTTTTACTCATTCCATGCAAACCTCAAAATGTGACTATAGTCACTCATTTTCCTTGCATTAATGTACCACAAAATATTCTGTTGTCAGAAAAACCACAATTTTCCTACCACCCTGCATTCCCCCCAGGTCTCCCGATAAAATTGGTACCTCACTCGCGTGGGTGGGTCAAGTACCCGCGACAGGCAAGGGCCCAAAACCTATTGAGGCGACATTAAAATTACCTATCGCAAAACAACCTGGTTTTGCAAGGGGGGTCCAATGAGTTTTTGGCCCCGGTCTCGGCGGCCATCTAGGGAAACCTACCAAACCCACACATTTCTGATTTTACTCGGGAGACTCAGGGGAACACTGTGGGGTAGGAAATTTGTGCCGGCACGGTGATTCCACCCAAAAATATGTGGAAAATGTGTTTTTTCCAGCTAAATTTGAGGTTTGCAGGGCATTCTGGGTAGGGAAACGTTGGGGGATCCACGCAAGCTATACCTCATTGGACTCCCCAGGGTGTCTAGATTTCAGAAATGTGTGGGTTTGGTAGGTTTCCCTAGATGGCGGCGAGCCCGGGGTCAAAACCCCAGGTGCCCCCCCCAAAACCAGATAGTTTTCTTATAGGTAATTTTGAAGTCTCCACAGTACGATTTGGGCCATTTCCTGTTGCAGCCACTATGCCTACCCACACAAGTGAGGTACCATTTTTATCGGGAGACCTGGGGGAATGCTGGGTGGGAGGAAATTTGTGGATTCACGCAGACTCCAGAACTTTTCCACACAGAAATTTGAGAAAAAAGTGATTTTTTCAGCTAAATTTGAGGTTTGCAGGGGATTCAAGGTAAGAAAACGTTGGGGGACCCACGCAAGCCATACCTCACTGGACTCCCCCGGGTGTCTAGTTTTCAGAAATGTATGGGTTTTATAGGTTTCCCTAGATGGCCGCCGAGCCTGGGGCCAAAAACTCATGGGACCCCCCCTTGCAAAACAAGGTTGTTTTGCGATAGGTAATTTTGATGTCGCCTCAATAGGTTTTGGGCCCTTGCCTGTCGGGGGTACTTGACCCACCCACGCGAGTGAGGTACCATTTTTATCGGGAGACCTGGGGGAACGCTGGGTGGGAGGAAATTTGTGGATCCATCCAGATTCCAGAACTTTACCAAACAGAAATTTGAGAAAAAAGTGATTCTTTCAGCTAAATTTGAGATTTGCAGGGGATTCTGGGTAGGAAAACGTTGGGGGACCCACGCAAGCCATACCTCACTGGACTCCCCCGGGTGTCTAGTTTTCAGAAAGTGTGGGTTTGGTAGGTTTCCCTAGATGGCCGCCGAGCCCGGGGCCAAAAACTCATGGGACCCCCCTTGCAAAACCAGGTTGTTTTGCAATAGGTAATTTTGATGTTGCCTCAATATGTTTTGGGCCCTTGCCTGTCGCGGGTTCTTGATCCAGCCACGCGATTGAGGTACCATTTTTATCGGGAGACCTGGGAGAATGCTGGGTGGGAGGAAATTTGTGGATCCACGCAGATTCCAGAACTTTCCCACACAGAAGTTTGCAAAAAAAGTGATTTTTTCAACTAAATTTGAGGTTTGCATGGGATTCTGGGTAGGAGAATGTTGGGGGACCCACGCAACCCATACCTTGCTGGACTCCCCCGGGTGTCTAGTTTTCAGAAATGTGTGGGTTTGGTAGGTTTCCCTAGATGGCCGCCGAGCCCGGGGCCCAAAACAAATGGAACCCCCCTTGCAAAACCAGGTTGGTTTGTGATAGGTAATTTTTATGTCACCTCAATAGGTTTTGGGACCTTGCCTGTCGCGGGTACTTGACCCACCCACGCAATTGAGGTACCATTTTTCTCAGAAGACTTTGGGGAATGCGTGGTGGGTAGAATTTTGTGGATCCACGCAGATTCCAGAACTTTCCACCACAGAAATGTGAGGAAAATGTGTTTTTTTGGACAAATTTTGAGGTTTGCAAGGGATTCTGGGTAACAGAACCTGGTGAGAGCCAGTCAAGTCACCCCATCCTGGATTCCCCTGGGTGTGTAGTTTTCAAAAATGTATAGGTTTGCTAGGTTTCCCTAGGTGCCGGCAGAGCTAGGGTTCAGAAACTACAGCTAGGCACTTTGCAAAAAAAGGGTCAGTTTTCACTGTGAAAATGTGGTGTGTCCATGTTGCGTTTTGGGCCGTTTCCTGTCGCGGGCACTAGGCCTACCCACACAAGTGAGGTACCATTATTCTTGGAAGAGTTTGGGGAACGCGGGGTGGGTGGAATTTTGTGGATCCACGCAGATTCCAGAACTTTCCACCACAGAAATGTGAGGAAAATGTGTTTTTTTTGACAAATTTTTAGGTTTGCAAGGGATTTTGGGTAACAGAACCTGGTGAGAGCCAGTCAAGTCACCCCATCCTGGATTTCCCTGGGTGTCTAGTTTTTAAAAATGTATAGGATTTCTAGGTTTCCCTAGGTGCCGGCAGAGCAAGGGTCAAAAACGACAGCTAGGCACTTTGCAAAAAAAGGTTCCGTTCTCACTGTGAAAATGTGGTGTGTCCACGTTGCGTTTTGGGCCGTTTCCTGCTGCGGGCACTAGGCCTACCCACACAAGAGAGGTACCATTTCTCTCATAAGACTTTGGGGAACGCGGGGTGGTTGGAATTTTGTGGATCCACGCAGATTCCGGAACTTTCCACCACAGAAATGTGAGGAAAATGTGTTTTTTTTTACAAATATTTAGGTTTGCAAGGGATTCTGGGTAACAGAACCTGGTGAGAGCCAGTCAAGTCACTCCATCCTGGATTTCCCTGGGTGTCTAGTTTTCAAAAATGTATAGGTTTGCTAGGTTTCCCTAGGTGCCGGCAGAGCTAGGGTTCAAAAAGTACAGCTAGGCACTTTTAAAAAAAAAGGTTCCGTTTTCACTGTGAAAATGTGGTGTGTCCACGTTGCGTTTTGGGCTGTTTCCTGTCGCGGGCACTATTTCTACCCACACAAGTGAGGTACCATTTTTCTCATAAGACTTTGGGGAACGCGGGGTGGGTGGAATTTTTTGGATCCATGCAGATTCCAGAACTTTTCACCACAGAAATGTGAGGAAAATGTGTTTTTTTGGACAAATTTTTAGGTTTGCAAGGGATTCTGGGTAACAGAACCTGGTGAGAGCCAGTCAAGTCACCACATACTGTATTCCCCTGGGTGTCTAGTTTTCAAAAATGGATAGGTTTGCTAGGTTTCCATAGGTGTTGGCAGAGCTAGGGTTCAAAAACTACAGCTAGGCACTGTGCAAAAAAGGGTCAGTTTTCACTGTAAAAATAAAGTGTGTCCACGTTGCGTTTTGAGCCGTTTCCTGTCGTGGGCACTAGGCCTACCCACACAAGTGAGGTACCATTTTTATCGGGAGACTTAGGGTAACACAGAATTGTAGAGCAACTGTTATTATCTATTGACTTTCGATGCATTTCTGCCTTCCAAATGAAAGACAATGTGTAAAAAGAAGTCATTTTGAAAAATGACCTATATCTCATGCTAGTATGGGTACTCCCAATTTCGGAAATGTGCAAATATCTACTGTTTCTAAACTCTATATTTTGTTCCAATTTCAGAAATACATAGGTGTCTTTCCATGCATATATTTTCCCAAATGAATTGCTATATACCCTGTACATAATGAAAAACCATTGCAAGACGCTGCTCAGTTATTGGCTCTGGGTTCGTCGGGTTCTTGGTGAACCTACAAGTCCTATATATCCCCACAACCAGAAAGGTCCAGCGGATGTAACGGTATATTGCTTTCAAACAGCTGTCACAATTAGAAGAAGTTACAGGTGAAAACGTTGGCACAAATGGCTGTTTTTTCCAACTAATTTTCATTTTTTCCTATATTTAACTGTTAGTTTCTATAAAGAAACCTTGAAGGATCTACACAAATGACCCCTTGCTGAATTCAGAATTTTGTCTACTTATCTAAAATGTATAGCTTTCCAGGACTAATTATTGCTTTCATACCCATTTGTACTATTAACTGGAAGAAGGTTGAAAGCACAAAAAATTGCAAAAATAGGCTATATCCCAGTAAAATGGCAAAACTGTGTAAAAAAATTTGGTTTTCTGACAAAAGTCTGTCAGTCCCTAAAAGCTGGGAAAATGGTGATTTAAGCCCCACAAACCCTTTGTTGATACCATTTGCAGGGAAAAAACCAGACGTTTTCATTCGCAGCACTTTTTTCCCATTTTTCACAAAAAAAACAAAATTTAGCTGTATTTTGGCTAATTTCTGGCTCCCCTCCAGAGGAATCCACAAACCCAGGGTACCTTCAGAATTCCCATGATGTTGGAAGAAAAGGACGCAAATTTGGCATGGATACCTTATGTGGTCAAAAAGTTACAGGGGCATAAGCGCGAACTACCCCAAATAGCCAAAAAAAGGATTAGCACAGGAGGGGGGAAGGCCTAGCAGCGAAGGGGTTAACAAGCGGTAACAAAATATCCTTAACATTTAATAATCAGCAAGCAGCATTCCAAAATCATAATCATGCACTTAATGTTTATTTGTGTTGCCTAGATATTGAATTTTATGTGAAAAATTTATGATTTTACCCCTTTGATATGTTTAAATTTTTTCATTGTCTTATGAGGTAGTGAAGGAGATGTTAACTAGACATCTGGGAAGCAATAGGAGAACTACCGGGAGTTTGAATGCAGAGCTACAGGCAGCAAAGCACACTGCAGCACTAAGTCGTTGTGGCAGAGAAAACATTCCAGAATGTGACATCTCCTGTGTCTCCCACCATCACAAGAACCATAACTACCCTCTCTCCTGAATACCTGCAACGTGACGCACACACAGTCCGGCTGGGATCTCCTTAGGCCCGGGCACCTCTCCCTCACCCCTATGTACCCAGCACTGGTCTCAAAGGAGGCCATTAAGTCTTAAAGGGCCTTTCTGTAGGGGAGGCACCATTATTGCATGCCATTCAGGATGTTAGTTTCAACAACTGATACAAGTAATTACCAACCTGGATGGCATGCACTCTGCTACCAGTGCTTCCCTACCACTTGCATTTATTACTCCTTGTGCTACGCATTTGACCCCCTGAAAAATATCCCCTGTCCACATCAAACACCCCATACCATATGCCACCCAATTGTCACCTTCCCACACCATTCCTACACCTCCCACCACCATTCCACTCACCCAAACACACCCACATACCCTAAACCCTCACATACCCACAAAGTCTCCCATAAACTCAAACCCTCCATATACACAAACCATTCCAATTCCCCAAACCCTTCCATTTGCACAAACCCTCCCATTCCTCCAAATCATCTCATGCACCTACATCACCTCATCCTCCCATAATCTCAAGCCCTCCAATACAGCCAAACACTCCCATTCTCCCAAACCCTCATATGACCCTTCATCCTCCTATACCTTCAAACACTCCAATACAGGAAACCCCTCCCATACCCCCAAACTCCCTATACACATATATCTTCCACGACCCCCAAACCCTCCCATACAGCACTCTCTATACCTCACAGCTTCCCCATTCACTTGAACCTCACCATTCTCTTTGCCCTCCCTCCTAGAACCACCTGGCCCTTCCCCACCTAATAAATTCTTAAAGACTCCAGTCCCTCATAAGGATTAGGGGCCTGATTCACAAGTAGACTTTTGGTCAAAGTTTAGACCAAAGTTTTAACTTTACAACTTTTCGGTATTCACAAAGGTAAGTTACGAGTAGCACTTAGGGCGGAATCTCCACACTAGGGGTGGAGTGTGGAGATTCCACTCCACACTTGGTGTGGAATCTCTGCACTCAGGACAGATCTGCCCAGACATTCTGCCCAGAGTGCGGAAACTCTGCAGTCGTAAGGATACTACTCGTAACTTACCTTTATGAATACTGAAAAGTAGGAAAATTAGACTTTTGGTCTAAACTTAGACCAAAAGTCTAACTTTATCTTTGTTAATCAGTCCCTAGGTGCCCAGAAGACATCAGCTCCAGAAGGTTGTAGGGCCCGTGAGAAGATAAACAAGAGTGAGTGGCTATGCTCTCCCTTTACAAATATTTACATTGGCTTATCACTGATTTACATTTTATATTTGCTTATACGGTCCTAGTACTATATAATGTAGAAAATACATCCAGAACCTGATAGTTAAATGTCACCTGTGTACTCCAACACCTTTGGTGCCATCTACAGGGTTGGCCTGTTACACATGGTTTTAGGCCTAACATGTAGTGTGACTGCAGCAGACTAAAAACCAACAGTCAAATAGTCAAAATAACATTTTTGAACAGTGTGTAAACTCTGCTTTTAGTTCTTGAGGAGTCACCCCTAAGTTCACATTTTTGGCCTGATTTTTCAAAGTGGTGCTTGTGTGAATTTTAAGTTGGCATGTTCCTTCTTTGATTAGCTCCCAAATGCTATTTTCCTTTGCAGGTCTCTTGCTGGTTTCTATAAAATCTCGAACTACACACTAGAAACATGTATCCCTGCCTTTGGAAAGTAAACAGATCGAATAGTCATTGTAAGAACTTTTTTATATTTATTAAAAATGTAATTCCTTGTAGAAGATAAAAAATGTAGGAACATATTCATTTAGTAAGTTAACTTTTCCTTGCCTGACACTTCTGGAGGATATTTAGTATTAGCCAGTCCGCAGTTGCCCAGCAAGATCTTGACCTTAATCGTTATGAAAAATGGTCACAGAGAAGAAAAATGGCATTGGGCTGCTGTCAGGATAGACTAAGTGTGGTGACATCGATCCCTATCAGCCCAGGAAGTACATATGGGGTGAAGCCAGGAGCATAATTAACTTGAAAGGGATAGTGGTGAATGTTGCCCATTCATTGTTTACTATAATGTGTGGGAAAGTCTTTGTCCCCAACATCCCCACTAGCCAGGCAGGCTCCAAACCAAGTGTGCGTGAAGCCACCCCCAGAACTGATTTTGAATTGACACATAGGAAGTGACTGCTCATTTCAATAATTACACCTCTGACTGGCACACAAGCTCAATCCAAAGGCAGAAGCCCTGTGTCATTTTGGCTAACACTTAGTTGGGATAGTTAACAGTAAGGCTAACAGAATGTGCTACAAAAAAGTGGCTGGTTGGCCCCACAAACATTCTCTAGATTGTTTAGCGAGTATCTGGGATTGACCCCCAGCCACTGGCAGGTATAAAACATATATTTGGCAACCCAAGGCACTTTCCTCAGAATACTTTCTGGACCTGCAGAAGATCAGAAGAGTACTGGACCTGCTTTCTGTAACCTCAGAGATGTTCTGAAGAACTGGACCTGCTCCCCCTTGTACCCATAACAAAGAAGTGATCTCCAAGGGTTAGCTCAATGACCTCCTATGTAGATACAAAGACCTAAACTGTGAAAAATCCATGTTACTGAATGGACCAGTTATCCAGTTCCAACTGGACCTGGACTCAACCTTGCTGTGATCTCTGCATGAGTAAGTCCAGGCCCATAAGTGTTCTGCCTAAGGTCCTGGAAGCCTTAGAAGTGACGCAGATGAGCTGTTCAAAAAACCCTGAAAATTTAGAACTCAGACTTTTTTTAAATTCCAAGACCTCCAGATCAATCAGTGGGGCATTGTGGCAAAGATATTCGACTTTGATGCAACTTTATTGGAAACATCTTCATAATTGTCCCGCTAGAATATTTGAGTGCCTTAAAAATGACAAAGCCTGAAGGTAAATTATTTGGCCAGGGTGAACCGCTTATTGTATTCAACCAATGCTCCATCAAGGTCGGCCCGAAATGGTGCTGAGGTTCCACTCTAATGCTTCCATAGACCATCAAAAAATGTAATATTTAACTTTCAAAATGTTCATATTTGGTACTTTTTATTTTTTTCCTATTTTGAAAGCGTAAAAAAAGTACAGAGATTGCCAGACGTTACGTGTGTCTGCTCTATATCCTACTTATAAAGGATTAAAAAATGATTTGTTTTTTAAATTGTATTTTATTTTTTCATTTATAAAGTAAAAAATGCTTTCAATAATTTATCATTAATAGGTAGTTGTAAACATTGACATTTTTGAAAAAATGTTAGTCCACAAGCTTACATGAGGTGTGGGGGAGTTGTAAAAATGACGTAGGCATTTTCTTATGGATGTATAATATGAAATGTGTGGCCAGATATGATGAATGGCTACCTTGCATTTCATTAAATTGCCTTTTAAAAGTTGCATTTATTAGCACTGATATTGAAAATTGTGCATAGACAATACCCTCTATTGCGTTGCTCTTCATGAAGCTGAGCTGTGCCAGATAGAGACCCACACCTTGGAGTTGCAGGGTCATGTTATTCGAGTCATTCTAGTGGATTTTTTGGACAGGGTTTGACTATTTATAAAAAAACTTTCCACCAATTCAGTTCTACTGGTTTACCCGACATGATTACATTGACTGAAAGCATACTCTACATACAATGTGCAGAGCTTTGGCTTTGCATACTCCATCCATTGTCTTTGGGCTATAACTAAGCCTGGGCGTAGTTCGCGAAGTAGCGCTACGCGAAGCTACGCAAAGTGCAGTTCGCACTACGCGAGCTACGCGTAGCACTACGCGAACTGCGTAGTGCACTGTTCGCAATGATTGCACAGTGCCGGATGCTTGTCCGCACTGTGCAATCATTGAAAACGGCATCTTGCACAGTGCGAGCTGTCTTTTACTGCCGCTCGAGTAGATTTTTACTGGAGCGGCAGCTTTCTCAACGCGGACTGGTAGTTTCTCATCGCGGCGGTCGCGAGCATACGCGACCACTCGCAATGAGAAACCTGACCTCCCGCGTTGAGAATCTCGCCGGGAGGTTTATTTTCCACGCTCGCGATCGGCAACTTGATGTTGCTGATCGCGAACGAGGAAAAAGTCTCGCCGGGATGTCATTTTGCTTGCTCGCGGTCGCCAACTTGACGTTGAGGACCGCGAGCAAGCAAAAATGACCGCTACACTACGCTACACGTGTTTGCACTGTGCTACGTGCAATTCGCGTTGTGCGAAGTAGCGCAAACTTCGCAAACTACGCGAGCGTAGCGTAGTGCTTTGCCCAGGGTTAGCTATAACTCCGTCAATGAAGAAAGAAAAAAGCAACGGAGTCAACATACATCTCAAAGTGTTTCCTCCTCAAACTGCCTTGCTCTACATTGGATAGACAGACCCCAGTGGACGTGTAAACAGACACATCAGTCAAACTGTAAGTCAGCCCCTAAGTGTGAAGTTGGAAATTATTCACTGACTTTATTACTTGTCTTTTTCTTTCCTATTTTGCTTTGTCCCCTAAAGTCATCCAACATTTTTGTTTACATTTTGTCTGACATTCACCTCACCTCAAAGGAATCCCCAAAGATTCAAATCTGGTGTCTCTATAGTCTCAATGAGCTATCCACCAATAATCCCTTGTGCTAGATACTGGCTGGCTGCAACAATTATAGAATTTTGGGGTTCAGATTCAGAAATACTAATCCAGGTTAACATCCCACAGCTCTCTGATTGACTGGCCGCAGCAAAACAAAATCTTTTGTAGTTGCAATTACATGACTAGGGATCCCTGAGACCTGAAAAATGAATCGAAAAGAGGCAAAAGGGAGCAGAAGTAGAATCCCCTGACCCCCTGGCTCAGATGCGAAGTCCCCGAGGGACCCACTCAAACAACATTTATGTTTTAACAAAGTAAATTTTCCCATTGGGGTTTGTAGACTTAAAGAAGTAGTCATGGGTTCCAGCATGATCCCTGAGGTCAGCGAAACCTAGTTACAGGTTGGCAAACATGCGGTAAGAATTCCGGGTACCTTGTTGGACCTGTCACAGGGTTTGAGGACCCTGAAATAGGTATAGGAATCCTGTTTATGATGGTAGGTCCAACAAGTTACCAAGACATGAGCAGGTTTGGCTAGACACAGAAAGGTGGGCGCAATTCCCAGCCTTTGGTGAGGTCCTGAGACCGACACCTTTTGAATACCCCTGGCCATAGGTCAGCCTCTGCAGTTAATGGCGGCTGCACATAAAGGCAGCAGGTGTTAGCCTCCTTAGGACAGTTGGGTGGATGAGCCCAGCCAAGGCCAACCCCTGCACCACACTGCCAAAGGTCAAGTGCATCTGGGCATGGCAGCCCAGAGAGGGTTAGGCACAGATGTGGCAGATGTGGTCATATGTGGTATCAGGAATCAACCAAAGACTCAAGGGTAGTGAACCATCAGATTCACTAGGAAAAATAAGGACAGAGGCAAACACTCATTCAGGAAAGAATCGCCAATCACACAAACCAAGATATATCATTATGGCAGACATACATAGGCCCGAATAGTGTTGTTATCAATGATGCCATTTCAGATGTGATTAAGGATGCTATCAATGCAGTCATTGAACATGTCATGAGCAATGTAATATGTGAAGGTACTATCAGTGCATGGCGAGGGTGTGAGTTTGACTTACTTTAGGACATCAGTTATATTTAATTCAGATAACTCTAACTGGTGAATTTCCATGACCTTTCGAGTTTAAAATGTTATGTTTTAACTGACATTTTTGAATAATTATAACATCACTTTAACCTTTGTTTTTTCCAGTGAATTTCTACCTTCTATTTTTTTTTTACCATACCTAACTATAACACCACTTTGTACTTTATTTTTCAGTGAATTTCTTGGAGTTTTTTAATATAAGTCACTGTTAATATATAAAAGCTAGTTCTATTGGCTTGGACAAGGGGTGACTACATCAATCTACAAGGAAAGCCGATTGGCTTGTCGAGAGATCACCACATCAACCTATAGCTTTGTCAAGGAGTTAGGACATCAATATATTAAGACAAGCCCTTTGGCTTTATCAACATGTCACCCCTTAACCCCTTTGTGGCTAGGCATCCCCCACCCCGTGCTAAGCCTTTTTTTGGCTATTTGGGGCAGTTCGCACTTAGGCCCCTGTAACCTTTGTCCACATAAGGTATCCACGCCAATGCGTCTGTTTCTTCCAACATCCTGAGGATTCTAAAGGTATCCAGGGTTTGTGGATTCCCCTTGAGGGGACCGAGAAATTAGCCAAAATACAGCAAACTTTTGTTTTTTGGGGGAAAACGGGAAAAAAGTGCTGCAGAAGAAAGCATCTGTTTTTTCCCTGCAAATGGTATCAATGAAGGGTTTGCGGTGCTAAAATTACCATCTTCCCAGCTTTCAGGAACAGGCAGACTTTTGCCATAAAACGAACATTTTCTACACAGTTTTGGCATTTTACTGGGACATAGCATATTTTTCCTATTTTTTGTGCTTTCAACCTACTTCCAGTTAGTGATAGAAATGGGTGTGAAACCAATAATGGATTCCGGAGAACTATACATTTCTGAAAAGTAGACAACATTCTGAATTCAGCAAAGGGTCATTTGTGTAGATCCTTCAAGGTTTTCCTATAGAAACTATAGAAATAAAAGAATATTGACATTGAGTTAAAAAAACAGCCATTTGTGCCTACGTTTTCACCTGTAACTTCTTTTAAGTATGTCAGATTATTGAAATCAATATACAGTTACGTCTGCTGGACTCTTCTGGTTGTTGGGATATATAGGACTTGTAGGTTTACCAAGAACCCGAGGTACTCAGAGCCAATACCTGAGCTGCACTTTGCATTGGTTTTTCATTGTTTACCCGATATACAGCAATTCATTTGGTAAAATATAAAGAGTGAAAAATAGGTATCAAGGAAACCTATGTATTTCCAAAATGGGAACAAAATGTGGAGTTTAGAAGCAGTGGTTATTTGCACATCTCCAAATTGTGGGTACCCATACTAGCCTGTGACTTAGAGGTCATTTTTCAAAATGACTCTTTTTTACAGATTGTCTTACATTTGGAAGGCAGAAATGCATAGATTGTCAATTGGTCAACACACATGTTCTACTATTCTGTGTTCCCTAAGTCTCCCAATAAAAATGGTGCCTCAGAGCATTCGATGCCAGCAAAGGCAGAAGCAGGACGCTCCCGTCTGCACAGCTCCAGGCTCCCATTTAAAGGCCCTGCAGTTCGTTTTCTAAAAAATACAAAACCAATCATACTGGCCAGCTGCCTTTCCATCCCGGGTTCCCTCCAAATAAGCAAACACGAGTCCTGGACAGACATTCCCACTTAGTTCTTTGGCGCCATTAATTCACGCCTTCAGCCCATTTTAAAAATCAGTACCAGCTGCCCACATCATTAACAGACGAATGGGCCTAGGATGATTTTCCTTTCTTCTAATTCAGCTTGCTCACCCTTGTCCTGAAGATGAACCCCACTTATTGGGTTCGAAACGCCGTCGACCACCATACAACATGAACTCCTATTACTCCTTGTAAAATAACTGTGGAGCTCATTATATTGTTGTCAATGCGATGCCTTTTAAACCTCACTATCACCCTGCATGTCACGCTTCCTTTCACCTAAATGTATGTGAGCACCTGAATACTATACAAAAAATTGTAAAATAAATGTCTATCATTTATCTGACCTACATGACCTTCCTCTGATCTTTCCTTTGCTCCCTCATGAATTAATTTCAAAATCTTAGAACCAAGCTTTGGACCATTTAGGCCACACCTGAACCACTGTTTCCTAGATATCTCGCCACCCCAGGTTCACATATTGGGTACCCTTGTCTTCTCAAAAAAAAACCCCAAAAAAACTCACTTGTGTGGGTAGGCCTAGTGCCCGCGACAGAAAGCGGTCCAAAGCGCAGCGTGGACATATCACTTTTTTCGCAATGTGCCGAACTGTGGATTTTGGACACTAGCACAGCTGGCACCTAAAGAAACCTAGCAAACCTGTACATTTTTGAAAACTAGACACCCAGGGGAATCGAGAATGGGGTGGCTTGTGTGGCTCTAACCAGGTTCTGTTACCCAGAATACCTTGCAAACTTCAAACTTTGCCAAAAAACACATTTTCCTCACATTTCTGGGATCTGTGGGGAGCCACAAACTTCCACCCGCCCAGCATTTCCCCAAGTCTCTTGATAAAAATGATACCTCACTTGTGTGGGTAGGCCTAGTGCCCGCAACAGAAAACAGCCCAAAACACAAGGTGGACACATCGCATTTTTCCTGTGAAAAATGACCATTTTTTTGCAAAGTGCCTAGCTGTGGGACCTTACCTCAGACGGCACTTAGGAAAACCTAGCGAACCTGTACATTTTTTAAAACTAGACACCCAGGGAAATTCAGGATAGGGTGACTTGTGTAGCTTTCACCAGGTTCTGTTACCCAAAATCCCTTCCAAACCTCCAACTTTGTCAAAAAAATACCTTTTCCTCACATTTCTGTGATGGAAAGTTCTGAAATCTGCAGGGAGCCACAAACTTCCACCCACTCAGAATTCCCCCAAGTCTCCCAATAAAAATGGTACCTCACCTGTGTGGGTAGGCCTAGTGCCTGTGACAGGAAACATCCTAAAACGCAACATGGACACGTCACATTTTTCCAGTGAAAAAGGACCCTTTTTTTGCATTGAACCTAGCTGTGGATTTTAGACCCTAGCTTAGCCAGGCACCTAGGGAAACCTAGAAACCCTGTACATTTTTAAACCTAGACACCCAGAGGAATCCAGGATGGGATGACTTGTGTGGCTCTCACATGTTCTGTTACCTAGATTCCCTTGCAAACCTCAAACTTTGTCAAAATAAAACTCATTTTCCTCACATTTCTGTGATGGAAAGTTCTGGAATCTGCGGGGAGCCACAAACTCCCACCCACCCAGCATTCCCCCAAGTCTCCCAATAAAAATGGTACCTCACTTGTGTGCGTAGGCCTAGTGCCATGACAGAAAACGGCCCAAAATGCAATGTAGACACATTGCATTTTTCTAGTGAAAACTGCCCCTATTTTCGCAATGTGTCTAGCTGTGGATTTTGGACCCCACCTCAGCCGGCACCTAGGGAGGCACCACTTTTATAGGGAGGCCTGGGGGAACACTGGGTGGTAGGAAATTTGCATTGGCCTGGTGATCGTACAACTTTCCCACAGAGAAATGTGAGGGAAATGTGATGTTTTTAGCTAAATTTGAGGTGTGCAGGGGATTCTGGGTAAGAAAACGTTGGGGTATCCACACAAGCCGCACCTTCCTGGACTCCCCCTACCAAACCCAGACATATATGAAAACTAGACACCCGGTGTCCAGGGAGGTTTGGCTTGCATGGATCCCCCAACGTTTTCTTACCCAGAATCCCCTTCAAAGTTCAAATTTAGATTAAAAATAACATTTCCCTCACACTTCTGTGTGGGATCAGCGTGCCAGCATAAATTTCCTTCCTCCCAGCATTCCCTTCTATCTCCTGATAAAAATTATACCTCACTTGTGTGAGTGCCCAAAGCAGAGTGATCCTTCACCTTTCCGACACATACATGTGAGGAAATGTGACTTTCTAGCTAAATTTGAGGTTTATAGTGGATTCTGGGTAAGAAAACGCTGGGGGATCCACGCAAGCCACACTACCAGCAAAGCGACAGTCCGCCCACTCTGCCAGCTAAGTGTCAGTGCCAGTCCACGCACACCGCCAGCAAAGCACTATCCAACGCACACTGACAGCCAAGCGCAAGTCCACAAACACCGCCAGCAAACTGCCAGTACACACACACAGCCAGCCAAATAGCAGTACATGCAGCCCGTCAGCCAACCTCCAGTTCACACACACACACACACACACAGAAACTTTCCCTGGTATTTAGTGGTTTTCTACCCCCCCACTTGGGGGCAAATGAGCCTAAACATATCGCTGATCTGCCCCCAAGGGGGTCAGAAATTACAAAAATGTGTGCCTGCAAAAAAGGGGAGTGACCCTTAACTATGGGGCCACTCCCTGACATGCCCATAAACATATCCCTGGCGCCTAGTGGGCTTTCTGTCCCCACCCAGGAGGGGAAGATAGGGTGTAATAACCACCAGCTGTCCCACGGGGGGCAGAAAGACAGTGCCCATTTTGTTTGGGGGGGCATTGGCATGCCTTTTCCGGGCAGCCACACCTCTACACAAAGTAAAAATAGTCCCTGGGGTCTAATGGGCTTTCTGCCCCCCCAGCGGGGCTGATGCCCATATCTGCCCCTAAGGAGGGCAGAACGACTGCCCATTCTTTTTGGGGGGGTGAGGGCATTGGCATGCCCTTTCAGGGCAGCCCCCACCCCTACACAAGGAAAACATTAGTCTCTGGTGTCTAGTGGGCTTTCTGCCCCCTTGGGGGGGACAGATCTAGGGTTATTGCCATGGTATGTCCCCCCGGGGGCAGAAAGACTGTGCGCATTTTTTATGGAGGGTGGGGGCATTCGCTTGACCATTCTGGGCAGCCCCACCCCTCCACAAAGTAAAAATAGTCCCTGGTGTCTAGTGGGCTTTCAGCCCCCTTTGTGGGGGGTCAATGCTTATTGCCGTGATATGTCCCCCAGAGGGCAGAAAGACTGTGCCCATTTTTAATAAATAATCCATGGTGTCTAGTGGGCTTTCTGCCCCTCCTGAGGGGCAGATCGGGGGTAATAACCCCCATCTGCCCCTCAGGGGGCAGAAAGACTGTCCCTATTGTGTTTGGGGAGTGGGGGCATTGCCATGCCCATTTTGGGCAGCCCCCACCCCATGCATTAAAAAAATCACTAGTTCCTAGTGGGCTTTCTGCCCCCCATGGGTGGCAGATCATAGGTAAAAAAAACATCTGCCCCTCGGGGGGGCAGAAAGACCTTTAATATTAGGGTCTGGGGTTGGGGCATTGGCATGCCCATTGTGGCAGACCCCACCCCTCTTTCATCCCTAGTGCCTAGTGGGCTTTCTGCCCCCCTGGGGGGCAGATTGGTGGCCATTGCCCCCATCTGTGCCCCGGGGGGGGGGCAGAAAGATTGTGGCAAAATGTTGGGAGGGGTGGGGCATTATAATGTCCATATAGGGCCGCTCGCACCCCTAAGTATTTGAAAAAAAAAATCTCTACTGTGCTTACTGCCCCCCGGGAGGCAGAAAGACTGAATATGGCCGTTATATATGGGGGAGCAAAAGCCCTTGCCAAAAGGGACGTTCCCCCTCCCTGGTGCCTAGTGGGTGGATCCCTGCTTAGGGATAACCCTCCTTTGGTGATCCCCAAGCAGGGATCCACTAGAGAAGGGTACCATTGGAAAGGTGAGATTCTCCCCTTTCCAATGATACCCCTCCCGTCTGCCTATGTGCTGGGGGGCCGAGATAGCTGAGATAGCCCAGTGAGCATGTAGGCAGTGAAAGTGAAATGAGCTGATCGGCTCATTTCACTTTCACTTTCAGTGTAATGACGTCAGCGCGCCATGTGCGCCGATCATCATTACACTACAAAAAAACATGCCTCGGGAGGTTGGGAAAGCTCTTCCCTAGCTCCTGAGGCTGAAAAAAATAAAAGGAAATCTCTCTGCTGTTTACAGCGGAGGGATTTGGTACTCGTGTGCAGAGGATGGAATGGTCCCGTCCTTGGCACACGAGCACCGTGGCGCATGACTGAACCATTCCGTCATGCGCACCGAACTGGTTAATAATGAAATCCTTGAGATGTTAGGAATCATCATTAAAAGTATTACACTTCCAAACCCTATGCTTTGCAGTGATTATCACTAAACAATGATATAAAGCATTTTTATTTAAAACAACATTAAACATGTGTCAGAGTCTTTCTTTTATATTCCTCAGGGTACAAAATTCATCCGTAAGACCAACGACATGGTGACCCTGTATTCCAGAGCTAACAAAATAAAGCACTAGCTTTGGAAATGCTTGACAACATCATAAATGTTTCCTGGGGTCATGTTCTATAGACCCCAGGAAACATAGGTTTAATTTTTAAAACGTTGTTATGGGGGGGCTGCTTCACTTCCGGTAACACTTAAAAACATGCATGGTGGTGCCCTGCCCACATTGGGGCACCACCATGCATCAAAATAGATTAGCCCATGAAGGGCATAATGGGACGCTCCTTGCCTGAAGTAGTGAAAAATGAGCGGCTCCAGTCACTCATTTAGTTTTCCTTTTCCCCTGTTTTATTTATTGTTTATTTATTTTTGAGGGTGTCCATTGCCACTAGGCCCCTACGGTCAAACTGTCTCCCTGCAAGCAGTCCCATTCTGATAGGCCATGGAGGAGCTGGCCTCACTTAAAAAAACATTTTTGCATGGGTGCCCTGGTTCCACCCTGGACCCAACAACATGTTGGCTCCCCTGCCAACACCTATGCTCGGTGCCGGAGACAGTGGGCTGCATTAGTTTACTCCTGCTCTGCAGGAGTAGCTTTACTTCCTTCTCCCACTGGGCAGTCCTAAACATATATTTCCTGTCCGTGAGAGTGCAGGGTGGTAATTAGGCTTATATTCCCTGCCCGACGCTCTCCCAGGTCTGGAACAACTCAGTGTCCCAGAGATGGGGCCCCAGGGACACTACCACCATTGGGCCCCGGGGATGGGTTTCTTGGTGCCAATATATTGCTCAAGGATGGGGCCGGCACACCCCCTTGCCAGGTGGGGGAGACGCAAACACACTTCCCCTAAAAAATAAACCTTGCGTCAACCACCCGGCCCCTGGCCCACCCTTGGGGACAAGGTTCTTTGAAAAAGGCAGAAGCCCTCCCTTTTTTTGTATTTTACCCCCGATCCACAGATCCTCCACAGATTCACTGCACTGTTTTAAAATAAAATGTGTTTTTGGCCTCGTGAGAGGGGTCCCTCTGGGACCCCGCCACTAAGCCAACGGGGTCCTGGTTTGCCTACCCTGACCCTATATGCTTATTTTCATCTTTTTAGAGGACAGGTGACTGTTTCCCCCTGTCCTAAAATGGTTACTGCAACATCTTTGTTGATGTTGAGGCAGCTAATCAGATCGTATCTTTAGATCTGTTGGGTCTGCAGATCCTCTGCAGTGGTTCAAACCTTAATTTCTCAAAAACTACTGAACAGATTACAACAAATCACAAAAAGCATGCTTTCTGGGTGGAGCTATCTTTCTGCCAAATTAGGTTTAATTCCTTTTCCTATGGAAAATTGCATTCAGAAAATATGTCTTGGGATACTCCCCTTTTTCTGGGCCACCTACCTTGGAAAGGGTATGACAAATCAGGATAAGCCAAATTCTCCTAATAGCAGTGTATCTAGGGCAAAAAAAATAAAAAAATGTTCTTCTGTTTCACCCATAGCCTCACACGATGGACATTTTGGCGAAATATTGTGATTATTCCATCTACTGCAAAAACCATTTACTAGCAATATACCATATCTGAATTTCAGATACAAAGACTTTTCTTGAGGGGTTCAATTTGGTTCAGAAATTTCTCACATTGCATTTGGCCTTTAAAAACCAAGAGCCTCCCTGTTATCTCCCCAACGGGACTGTGATTCACTCAGAGTCCATCAATATAAAGGCAGTATCTCGATATGAGGTATTTTAACGTATTTCTTTGCATATGGCCAGGGTTAGACCATAGGTCACTCAAGCCCAGTCTGAATAACCATTGCTTAACATATTTGAACCAAGGTATACTCCCTTTAGTATCAAGTGCAAGCACGCAGTGCCTTAGGGGGGAGCGGTGAACTCAGATTCAATAGGCTAGCGGTCTAAAAGCTACCACATGCACTATATATCCAAGTTGATGGGGATTAGTGGTGCATTCATAGGTAGCCCAAGGATCGATCTCATAAAAATATTCTCTGTTTTTTCAATAACCCATATATTCTTAAATCCTCGAATCTCTGTGCCATACAGTGCTACTCCAATATCTTTGGTCCGGTAGATCTCAATAGCTGGAATGACTGGCCTGAATTTAGATGACTTCAGTTTTTTCACTGGGGCTGAGCTTACATGTTGGAGTGACAACTGACTATTTAAGATTTGCGGACCCCAGGTTAGTGTGTTTGTAAACCTAACCCACAAATAATTAAATTGCTTTACTTGTTCTAAATGAGTGTCGCCAAATTTGACATTGCCTTTAAATGACTTATATGGATTGAATGCCTTAAATTTAGTCTTGGCGACATTCACTTCCAATCCAAAGTTCCCACATGCTACCACAAATTGATCTAAAAGATTATGTAAACCCATTGGGGTCCTGGAAAAGAGTAACATATCATCAGCGAATAGCAAGGATGCAACTGGGTTGCAAGCAATCTTAGGGAGGTCACCATTACAGTCAACTAGGGTCTCAATCAGGCCGCTAATGTAAAGGGTGAACAGAGTCGGAGCCAAAACGCATCTTTGCCTCACCCTCTGCTCACCTTTATACGTTCGGTTAGTTCGCCCTTAATTCCCCATATAATCTGGTCATAGTTATCCGTGTGGGGCCTCATTATGGTGTCTAATAAGTACTTTGGAACACCTAACTGCTCCAGAACTGCACACATTTTATCTCTGGGAATAAGATCAAAAGCGGCGCGTAGGTTAACGAACACTACATATATGTGTTCTTTTTGGATGACCACATATTTCCATAATATGGTTAAGAACCTAAATAATTGGTTGATAGTGCTCGTGTTCTCCCTACACCCAGCCTGTAGGGGTGATAATATCTGGCCCTCACTTAACCAGCCCTGTACTCTCAAAAACAGATGCCTGCAAAATAACTTCTGTGAAGTATCAATCAGGCTAATTGGCCTATAAATAGCTGGTTCATTTTTGTCACCTGTCTTAAATCCTGTACTACCTCCTCTCCCTGCCTGAAATCCAGTAACTCAGCACCCTATAAAATGGCATTAAAACAGTGGTTAAGACTGACACTCCATATTTCAGGCTCAGAAAGAAATAGGTCACCATTATTTTATCTATTCTCTGCACTTTATCCCTTTGTAAGGGCTAGCTTAGTTTCCTCCAGACCAAAGGGAACCAAATCTGCATCCGGTGTCTCTCTCTCTGTGTTTGGGTGGGATGCTCCACTTGCCCCCGGCTCATTGTCCGCCTGACTGGTGTAGAGTAAACTAAAATGGTTTACCCAAGTATATTTTTATGACTTTTTAGAGACCTTGTTGAGCAAAATCCACTGGAGGGTTCCAGCGATACATATTTTAGACAATATTAAAACTTATAAATACAACCTCAAACAAGCATTGGTAAACAAATACTTTGTTAACTTTTGAAAATGTTGGAACAATTTCTCTGGCTACTCCGGCCAGGGTTGGGAGATCAAATCCGGCAGGACAGAGGTATAGGGGGCCAGAGTGGAGACTTTGGACAGTTACCTGGTCACCAGAGCGTTTTGTGAACCAAGACCCCAACGTTACCAGACAACCGCCATAGACTTTAATGGACTTTAATGGAGTGTTATTGATACTGAGGGATGTGGGCGAAAAGATGATCAAAGGATGTTCTGGTTGTGGTGTGGTCAATGGGAGTGTCTTTGTGGTGGTTCCTTGATTCACAGTTGATGGAAGACAAACTTGACCTCAGGGAACTGGGTCTCAAGAAGACCTCTATGTTACAGTTGCAGGCTAGCCGATGCTGGAGTACTGGTCAGTCTGCAGTGCAGTTGGAGCCAAATCCTTTGGTGGGGGCTAATGTCCATTTGGTGTGACAAATCTGATCTTGGACAGCACTCCCGGGTCAGGCAAACTTGGGTGCAGGTTTTAGCTATCTTAGATTTGTCGACCTGCAAGCCCGGCGACTCGTTGTGGCAAAACTTCAGCGGTGGCTACCACTTTGTCAGTGTGGGCACTTCAGCTCTTGTGTCCCTGGAGCTGGTTCCAGGGGATCAGCCGATTGATCCTTGGAGTCACTGCTGTGGGTGAAGGTTGGGAACAAATTTTTCTCTGCATCAGGAGCTTTAGGAGAAGTCCCAATCTCACTAGCCCAAAAGTGCAGCAGATGCAGTCCTCTCAGCCTATCTTTGTGCAGCCTATCTTTGTGCTGAATACAGGCAGCATGCCAGTCCTTCTTCGGTCCTCTCTTTGATTCCAGCATGATCTAAGGGTCAGAGTACCAGGGATGCCATATTTATCACAGGAAAGTGCTCTGAGGGAACCACGCATTCACTAGCCAATGGGCTACTATGTCCCCTCCTACATAGGGACGAGGTTCCTCTGATGTGAGGCATCTGGCTATCCCAGAGTGCCACACTGCTGCCCCTTTCAAGATGGCACCACCCTTCCTCGGTTATAAGGAGCTTGGTAGCCCACCTTAGGGGTGGGGTTACCAGAGGGCTACACGCCCACGGTAGAACCGGTTTGGGGGGCGAGTTTTCCCTTCTTGGCCCGGTCTCCACTTTGTCTGCAGGAACAAAAGGCATCCTGCTCAGGGGTGTTAGAGCCACTTCCCTCCCAATGGCAGCTTCACCTTTGAAGCTTGCCTTTTGGCTAATCCCCCAGAGTGGCCATCCTATGGGAGGAGGTGACACCTCTCTCCACGGCGAATGCCTTTGTTTCTGGGCTGGGGAGTGGTTCACTTGTCTCCCAAGGCAGTCAGAAAACTGTCTGTAGTACCAGGGCCTTTGCGAGACCGCTAGACTAACTGGAGTACAGAGTATCAACTTTCTAAAAGTTGCCTACCTTTAAAAGTGGCATAAATCTTGACTTGACTATTAATTCGCATTTAATGTCATGATTAATTTGATATCTTACATGACCCAGTTAGGTAGTCCCATTCAGGAATTACCTGGTTTGGGATGCCAACCGGGAACCCTGTACTAGACAATGGGGCTACTAACTTTATCCACAGCAAAACGACAATTTGGAAGTGTTGCTGTTAAGACATATGAAAAATATATGTCTTATTTAACAACATACAGCTCCCTGCCATAGGGCTATATAGGTCTTACTTAGGGGCGACTTATTTATATTGTTATGGGATGGGGTGGCTTTGCCATTAGTGTTAATGGCAAATTCAAACTGGCAGTATAACACACTGCCCTTCCAGTCTGCAGTGGTAGGCTGGGAGCCATTTTGTACTTTGTCACACACAGGGTGGCACAAATAGTGCTGCAGCCTTGGGTGGACACTCTGATTTACATGCCCTGGGTGCCATAAACTAAGGACTTATAAGTAAGTCAGTCCTTGCCAATTGGGGTTATCCTATTCAACATACAATTTGTATAGGGTCAGAACACTGGCACTGAGGTCTGGTTAGCAGGCCGCAGTGCACTCTCAGAATCGAAAAACCAGCAGCATCAGTCCAAAAAGGGGGGTTGAACATGCAAAAAGAGGCATTTTCTGATAGATAGATAGATAGATAGATAGATAGATAGATAGATAGATAGATAGATAGATAGATAGATAGATAGATAGATAGATAGATAGATAGATAGATATGGTAATATACCTAAGAGTATCAAGATTTGGTCCAGCATGGTAAAACAATAATAAAAATTACAAGGCAGATCCTAACTCATTTTTGGGTTTGATGTGTACCGGTGCCTGCAAACAAATTGTATTTAGTCTATAGTGTGCACAACAGCCTCTGCCAATAAATTCTACCTTGTTTCCTTCTAGGAATGAGGTGAGTTCAGTCTGAAGTCAATGCAGTGCTAATCAAAAGTGTTTGGTCAGAGGGGAAGCTGCCCTTGCTAACATTGCAATACAAAAGGGGATGATGGACGGAACGTTTGAGCCAATCAAACACTCACCCCCAGTCAACTGATCTGGGTTTAATCCATCATCATTCTTTAGCTCACTCCACCACCCCAGTTCAGACATGGCCATATGCAAATCAGTCTGACCCTGTGCCTCATGGGAACAGTCCAGCCCGAACTGCCAAGCCATGTCTTCCCTGGACCGGAAACAAGCATCCTAGGACCGGTTTCTGGCATTCCAGCCGTCATCAGCCAGGCTTGCTTGAATCCAGTGGCAAAGTGAGCAAGGGACCCACGTCTGGGCATACCCCGCCAACTTAGGGCGAACAAAGCAATACAAAAGGGGATGATGGACGGAACGTTTGAGCCAATCAAACACTCACCCCCAGTCAACTGATCTGGGTTTAATCCATCATCATTCTTTAGCTCACTCCACCACCCCAGTTCAGACATGGCCATATGCAAATCAGTCTGACCCTGTGCCTCATGGGAACAGTCCAGCCCGAACTGCCAAGCCATGTCTTCCCTGGACCGGAAACAAGCATCCTAGGACCGGTTTCTGGCATTCCAGCCGTCATCAGCCAGGCTTGCTTGAATCCAGTGGCAAAGTGAGCAAGGGACCCACGTCTGGGCATACCCCCGCCAACTTAGGGCGAACAAAGCAATACAAAAGGGGATGATGGACGGAACGTTTGAGCCAATCAAACACTCACCCCCAGTCAACTGATCTGGGTTTAATCCATCATCATTCTTTAGCTCACTCCACCACCCCAGTTCAGACATGGCCATATGCAAATCAGTCTGACCCTGTGCCTCATGGGAACAGTCCAGCCCGAACTGCCAAGCCATGTCTTCCCTGGACCGGAAACAAGCATCCTAGGACCGGTTTCTGGCATTCCAGCCGTCATCAGCCAGGCTTGCTTGAATCCAGTGGCAAAGTGAGCAAGGGACCCACGTCTGGGCATACCCCCGCCAACTTGGGGCGAACAAAGCAATACAAAAGGGGATGATGGACGGAACGTTTGAGCCAATCAAACACTCACCCCCAGTCAACTGATCTGGGTTTAATCCATCATCATTCTTTAGCTCACTCCACCACCCCAGTTCAGACATGGCCATATGCAAATCAGTCTGACCCTGTGCCTCATGGGAACAGTCCAGCCCGAACTGCCAAGCCATGTCTTCCCTGGACCGGAAACAAGCATCCTAGGACCGGTTTCTGGCATTCCAGCCGTCATCAGCCAGGCTTGCTTGAATCCAGTGGCAAAGTGAGCAAGGGACCCACGTCTGGGCATACCCCCGCCAACTTAGGGCGAACAAAGCAATACAAAGGGGATGATGGACGGAACGTTTGAGCCAATCAAACACTCACCCCCAGTCAACTGATCTGGGTTTAATCCATCATCATTCTTTAGCTCACTCCACCACCCCAGTTCAGACATGGCCATATGCAAATCAGTCTGACCCTGTGCCTCATGGGAACAGTCCAGCCCGAACTGCCAAGCCATGTCTTCCCTGGACCGGAAACAAGCATCCTAGGACCGGTTTCTGGCATTCCAGCCGTCATCAGCCAGGCTTGCTTGAATCCAGTGGCAAAGTGAGCAAGGGACCCACGTCTGGGCATACCCCCGCCAACTTAGGGCGAACAAAGCAATACAAAAGGGGATGATGGACGGAACGTTTGAGCCAATCAAACACTCACCCCAGTCAACTGATCTGGGTTTAATCCATCATCATTCTTTAGCTCACTCCACCACCCCAGTTCAGACATGGCCATATGCAAATCAGTCTGACCCTGTGCCTCATGGGAACAGTCCAGCCCGAACTGCCAAGCCATGTCTTCCCTGGACCGGAAACAAGCATCCTAGGACCGGTTTCTGGCATTCCAGCCGTCATCAGCCAGGCTTGCTTGAATCCAGTGGCAAAGTGAGCAAGGGACCCACGTCTGGGCATACCCCCGCCAACTTGGGGCGAACAAAGCAATACAAAAGGGGATGATGGACGGAACGTTTGAGCCAATCAAACACTCACCCCCAGTCAACTGATCTGGGTTTAATCCATCATCATTCTTTAGCTCACTCCACCACCCCAGTTCAGACATGGCCATATGCAAATCAGTCTGACCCTGTGCCTCATGGGAACAGTCCAGCCCGAACTGCCAAGCCATGTCTTCCCTGGACCGGAAACAAGCATCCTAGGACCGGTTTCTGGCATTCCAGCCGTCATCAGCCAGGCTTGCTTGAATCCAGTGGCAAAGTGAGCAAGGGACCCACGTCTGGGCATACCCCCGCCAACTTGGGGCGAACAAAGCAATACAAAAGGGGATGATGGACGGAACGTTTGAGCCAATCAAACACTCACCCCCAGTCAACTGATCTGGGTTTAATCCATCATCATTCTTTAGCTCACTCCACCACCCCAGTTCAGACATGGCCATATGCAAATCAGTCTGACCCTGTGCCTCATGGGAACAGTCCAGCCCGAACTGCCAAGCCATGTCTTCCCTGGACCGGAAACAAGCATCCTAGGACCGGTTTCTGGCATTCCAGCCGTCATCAGCCAGGCTTGCTTGAATCCAGTGGCAAAGTGAGCAAGGGACCCACGTCTGGGCATACCCCGCCAACTTAGGGCGAACAAAGCAATACAAAGGGGATGATGGACGGAACGTTTGAGCCAATCAAACACTCACCCCCAGTCAACTGATCTGGGTTTAATCCATCATCATTCTTTAGCTCACTCCACCACCCCAGTTCAGACATGGCCATATGCAAACCAGTCTGACCCTGTGCCTCATGGGAACAGTCCAGCCCGAACTGCCAAGCCATGTCTTCCCTGGACTGGAAACAAGCATCCTAGGACCGGTTTCTGGCATTCCAGCCGTCATCAGCCAGGCTTGCTTGAATCCAGTGGCAAAGTGAGCAAGGGACCCACGTCTGGGCATACCCCGCCAACTTAGGGCGAACAAAGCAATACAAAAGGGGATGATGGACGGAACGTTTGAGCCAATCAAACACTCACCCCCAGTCAACTGATCTGGGTTTAATCCATCATCATTCTTTAGCTCACTCCACCACCCCAGTTCAGACATGGCCATATGCAAATCAGTTGACTGGGGGTGAGTGTTTGATTGGCTCAAACGTTCCGTCCATCATCCCCTTTTGTATCGCTTTGTTCACCCTAAGTTGGCGGGGGTATGCCCAGACGTGGGTCCCTTGCTCACTTTGCCACTGGATTCAAGCAAGCCTGGCTGATGACGGCTGGAATGCCAGAAACCGGTCCTAGGATGCTTGTTTCCGGTCCAGGGAAGACATGGCTTGGCAGTTCGGGCTGTACTGTTCCCATGAGGCACAGGGTCAGACTGATTTGCATATGGCCATGTCTGAACTGGGGTGGTGGAGTGAGCTAAAGAATGATGATGGATTAAACCCAGATCAGTTGACTGGGGGTGAGTGTTTGATTGGCTCAAACGTTCCGTCCATCACCCCCTTTGTATCGCTTTGTTCACCCTAAGTTGGCGGGGTATGCCCAGACGTGGGTCCCTTGCTCACTTTGCCACTGGATTCAAGCAAGCCTGGCTGATGACGGCTGGAATGCCAGAAACCGGTCCTAGGATGCTTGTTTCGGTCCAGGGAAGACATGGCTTGGCAGTTCGGCTGTACTGTTCCCATGAGGCACAGGGTCAGACTGATTTGCATATGGCCATGTCTGAACTGGGGTGGTGGAGTGAGCTAAAGAATGATGATGGATTAAACCCAGATCAGTTGACTGGGGGTGAGTGTTTGATTGGCTCAAACGTTCCGTCCATCATCCCCTTTGTATCGCTTTGTTCACCCTAAGTTGGCGGGGTATGCCCAGACGTGGGTCCCTTGCTCACTTTGCCACTGGATTCAAGCAAGCCTGGCTGATGACGGCTGGAATGCCAGAAACCGGTCCTAGGATGCTTGTTTCGGTCCAGGGAAGACATGGCTTGGCAGTTCGGGCTGTACTGTTCCCATGAGGCACAGGGTCAGACTGATTTGCATATGGCCATGTCTGAACTGGGGTGGTGGAGTGAGCTAAAGAATGATGATGGATTAAACCCAGATCAGTTGACTGGAGGTGAGTGTTTGATTGGCTCAAACGTTCCGTCCATCATCCCCTTTTGTATCAGCTTGTTCACCCTAAGTTGGCGGGGTATGCCCAGACGTGGGTCCCTTGCTCACTTTGCCACTGGATTCAAGCAAGCCTGGCTGATGACGGCTGGAATGCCAGAAACCGGTCCTAGGATGCTTGTTTCCGGTCCAGGGAAGACATGGCTTGGCAGTTCGGGCTGTACTGTTCCCATGAGGCACAGGGTCAGACTGATTTGCATATGGCCATGTCTGAACTGGGGTGGTGGAGTGAGCTAAAGAATGATGATGGATTAAACCCAGATCAGTTGACTGGGAGTGAGTGTTTGATTGGCTCAAACGTTCCGTCCATCATCCCCTTTGTATCGCTTTGTTCACCCTAAGTTGGCGGGGTATGCCCAGACGTGGGTCCCTTGCTCACTTTGCCACTGGATTCAAGCAAGCCTGGCTGATGACGGCTGGAATGCCAGAAACCGGTCCTAGGATGCTTGTTTCCGGTCCAGGGAAGACATGGCTTGGCAGTTCGGGCTGTACTGTTCCCATGAGGCACAGGGTCAGACTGATTTGCATACGGCCATGTCTGAACTGGGGTGGTGGAGTGAGCTAAAGAATGATGATGGATTAAACCCAGATCAGTTGACTGAGGGTGAGTGTTTGATTGGCTCAAGCGTTCCGTCCATCATCCCCTTTTGTATCGCTTTGTTCACCCTAAGTTGGCGGGGTATGCCCAGACGTGGGTCCCTTGCTCACTTTGCCACTGGATTCAAGCAAGCCTGGCTGATGACGGCTGGAATGCCAGAAACCGGTCCTAGGATGCTTGTTTCCGGTCCAGGGAAGACATGGCTTGGCAGTTCGGCTGTACTGTTCCCATGAGGCACAGGGTCAGACTGATTTGCATATGGCCATGTCTGAACTGGGGTGGTGGAGTGAGCTAAAGAATGATGATGGATTAAACCCAGATCAGTTGACTGGGGGTGAGTGTTTGATTGGCTCAAACGTTCCGTCCATCATCCCCTTTTGTATCGCTTTGTTCACCCTAAGTTGGCGGGAGTATGCCCAGACGTGGGTCCCTTGCTCACTTTGCCACTGGATTCAAGCAAGCCTGGCTGATGACGGCTGGAATGCCAGAAACCGGTCCTAGGATGCTTGTTTCGGTCCAGGAAGACATGGCTTGGCAGTTCGGGCTGTACTGTTCCCATGAGGCACAGGGTCAGACTGATTTGCATATGGCCATGTCTGAACTGGGGTGGTGGAGTGAGCTAAAGAATGATGATGGATTAAACCCAGATCAGTTGACTGGGGGTGAGTGTTTGATTGGCTCAAGCGTTCCGTCCATCATCCCCTTTGTATCGCTTTGTTCACCCTAAGTTGGCGGGGTATGCCCAGACGTGGGTCCCTTGCTCACTTTGCCACTGGATTCAAGCAAGCCTGGCTGATGACGGCTGGAATGCCAGAAACCGGTCCTAGGATGCTTGTTTCCGGTCCAGGAAGACATGGCTTGGCAGTTCGGGCTGTACTGTTCCCATGAGGCACAGGGTCAGACTGATTTGCATATGGCCATGTCTGAACTGGGGTGGTGGAGTGAGCTAAAGAATGATGATGGATTAAACCCAGATCAGTTGACTGGGGGTGAGTGTTTGATTGGCTCAAACGTTCCGTCCATCATCCCCTTTTGTATCGCCCTTGCTAACATTGACAGCCATTTCATTCATAAACAAACGTAAGAACAGCACAAGCTACCCAAAACGATGTTTGTACCGTGAACCAGAAATGTAGCATATCCTCTGTGGATATTGAAAGCAAACTGTCAATGAGAAAGCTCTTACACTGGCTTTATTGTAGTGCATTTAAACTGTAGCAAGTATATACAGAAAAAATGCACAAATACAAACCTTCCAGCACCCATACACACAAAAGCCAATCTTCATAGTGACAGCCACAGGCCCTGAGAGACATAGATGTAGCCACTCATGCACACAAACCAGCATACTAACCGGCACACAGCCACATACACACAAGATATAGCCAAGTGTGCATTGATGGTCAGGCTAGGGATACACTGACACTCAATTGCTATTGGTTTCAAAATAGCCTTTCATAAAGTAGCTTGGGGACTCCTTGTCTGTATATTGCTGAGTTGGAACCCCACACTGAATTTGGTCACTATCATTAGTGAATTGTACTGGTAGACTTGGGCTGTGGTTATTTCAAATAAGGCTCAGCCGTATAATTTTCCATCCAGGGGAAAAGCATTGGTGTGTTCTTCCGATTACTTTGTATTTCAGCAATGTAAACTTGTCCAAGTTGGGTTTAATGTGACTACATACTATACATTATGTAGATGGCATTCTGCTCGTTAATCATATGCCAGCAGATCTGCAGTGGAAGTTTTGACCCCGGTGAATGACGTACATTTCCAATTCAATCAACAGTCAAGAACTAAGATTTGGAAAAAGCAAACAAAACGAGAGATGATACAACGGAATTATAAAATTAGAAATGTTTTAACATTGATATTTAGGATTTAACTAGGGGTATGTGAAGTTCGTGTAATTCGCTTTCGCGTATTTGTGTGAAATGTGGGGCTAATTACACGAAATGATGCGCAATTATGCGAAACGCAAATTCATCGTTAAGCGCTATATTTTATCATGAAATGCTCCCTGGTATACATTTTTTGAAGCAAGAATGCATTTTGTGATAAATAAATAACACAAAAACACAACAGCTAACAATAGCCGCTCATAGTGCTGCATTCTTGCACTATATTTTTGCTACAAATGGTGGTGTAATTTCGCAACATGGCACACTGGTGTAATCTCAAGAATTTTGTGGAACAAGCATAATGCAAAATTACCAAAATTACACCGGCATAGTTTAAACTTCACCCTGCTAGTTTTAACATAAACAACACATTTGGTAGACCTTGACACTGAACTCCCAGCTAAGATCTGCTCAAACCTTAGTGAATGCACTCTCCGGTAATAATAATAATTGTGGTGGATACGCTCTTAAACCCTTATTAAAAGCCTATAATGCTTTGGAACTACTTGTGTTGACATATGATGCTGTGGTGTGGTTGACATACAGAAATGATAGTCTGGAAGCTCTCATTGGTAGATGACTACTTGTTTTAAGACTCCAAAAACAGGGCCACTGGAATTATGCGATTGTGCCGACGCAGCGATTTTCACATAATTATAGATTTGACACTTTTGCCATTTAATCCATAATTTGCCACATAATCTGCACATTTTACAAAAAACAAATTGTGTTTCTAGCTCAAACAGTTCAAGGATGCAACTGGGTGGCAAGCAATCTTAGGGAGGTCACCATTACAGTCAACTAGGGTCTCAATCAGGCAGCTAATGTAAAGGGTGAACAGAGTCGGAGCCAAAACGCATCTTTGCCTCACCCTCTGCTCACCTTTACACGTTCGGTTAGTTCGCCCTTAATTCCCCATCTAATCTGGTCATAGTTATCCGTGTGGGGCCTAATTATGGTGTCTAATAAGTACTTTGGAACACCGAACTGCTCCAGAACTGCACACATTTTATCTCTGGGAATAAGATCAAAAGCGGCGCGTAGGTTAACGAACACTACATATATGTGTTCTTTTTGGATGACCACATATTTCCATAATATGGTTAAGAACCTAAATAATTGGTTGATAGTGCTCGTGTTCTCCCTAAACCCAGCCTGTAGGGGTGATAATATCTGGCCCTCACTTAACCAGCCCTGTAGTCTCAAAAACAGATGCCTGCAAAATAACTTCTGTGAAGTATCAATCAGGCTAATTGGCCTATAAATAGCTGGTTCATTTTTGTCACCTTTCTTAAATACTGGTACTACCTCCTCTCCCTAGCTGGAATCCAGTAACTCAGCACCCTATAAAATGGCATTAAAACAGTGGTTAAGACTGACACTCCATATTTCAGGCTCAGAAAGAAAGAGGTCACCATTATTTTATCTATTCTCTGCACTTTATCCCTTTGTAGGGACATAAGGGCTAGCTTAGTTTCCTCCAGACCAAAGGGAACCAAATCTGCATCCGGTGTCTATCTCTCTGTGTTTGGGTGGGATGCTCCATTTGCCCCCGGCTCATTGCCCGCCTGACTGGTGTAGAGTAAACTAAAATGGTTTACCCAAGTATATTTTTATGACTTTTTAGAGACCTTGATGAGCAAAATCCACTGGAGGGTTCCAGAGATACATATTTTAGACAATATTAAAACTTATAAATACAACCTCAAACAAGCATTGGTAAACAAATACTTTGTTAACTTTTGAAAATTTTTGGAACAATTGGTCTGGCTACTCCGGCCAGGGTTGGGAGACCAAATCCGGCAGGACAGAAGTATAGGGGCCAGAGTGGAGACTTTGGACAGTTACCTGGTCACCAGAGCCTTTTGTGAACCAAGATCCCAACGTTACCAGACAACCGCCATAGACTTTAATGGACTTTAATGGAGTGTTCTTGATGCTGAGGGATGTGGGCGAAAAGATGATCAAAGGATGCTCTGGTTGTGGTGTGTTCAATTGGAGTGTCTTTGTGGTGGTTCCTTGATTCACAGTTGATGGAAGACAAACTTGACCTCAGGGAACTGGGTCTCAAGAAGACCTCTATGTTACAGTTGCAGGCTAGCCGATGCTGGGATACTGGTCAGTCTGTAGTGCGGTTGGAGCCAAATCCTTTGGTGGGGGCTAGTGTCCATTGGGTGTGACAAATCTGATCTTGGACAGCACTCCCGGGTCAGGCAAACTTGGGTGCAGATTTTGGCTATCTTGGATTTGTCGACCTGCAAGCCCGGCGATTCGTAGTGGCAAAACTTCAGCGGTGGCTACCACTTTGTCAGTGTGGGCACTTCAGCTCTTGTGTCCCTGGAGCTGGTTCCAGGGGATCAGCCGATTAGTCCTTGGAGTCACTGCTGTGGGTGAAGGTTGGGAACCAACTTTTCTCTGCATCAGGAGCTTTTTGATTAGAAGTCCCAATCTCACTAGCCCAAAAGTGCAGCAGATGCAGACCTCTCAGCCTATCTTTGTACAGCCTATCTTTGTGCTGAATACCGGCAGCATGCCAGTCCTTCTTCGGTCCTCTCTTTGATTCCAGCATGATCTAAGGGTCAGAGTACCAGGGATGCCATATTTATCACAGGAAAGTGCCTTGAGGGAACCACGCATTCACTAGCCAATGGGCTACTATGTCCCCTCCTACCTAGTGACGAGGTTCCTCTGATGTGAGGCATCTGGCTATCCCAGAGTGCCACACTGCTGCCCCTTTCAAGATGGCACCACCCTTCCTTGGTTATAAGGAGCTTGGTAGCCCACCTTAGGGGTAGGGTTACCAGAGGGCTACATGCTCACGGTAGAACCGGTTTGGGGGGTGAGTTTTCCCTTCTTGGCCCGGTCTCCACTTTGTCTGCAGGAACAAAAGGCATCCTGCTCAGGGGTGTTAGAGTCACTTCCCTCCCAATGGTGGCTTCACCTTTGAAGCTTGCCTTTTGGCTAATCCCCCAGAGTGGCCATCCTATGGGAGGAGGTGACACTTCTCTCCACGGCGAATGACTTTGTTTCTGGGCTGGGGAGTGGTTCACTTGTCTCCCAAGGCAGTCAGAAAACTGTCTGTAGTACCAGGGCCTTTGTGAGACTGCTAGACTAACTGGAGTACAGAGTATCAGCTTTCTAAAAGTTGCCTACCTTTAAAAGTGGCATAAATCTTGACTTGACTATTAATTCGCATTTAATGTCATGATTAATGTGATACCTTACATGACCCAGTTAGGTAGTCCCATTCAGGAATTACCTGGTTTGGGATGCCAACCGGCAACCCTGCACTAGGCAATGGGGCTACTAACTTTATCCACAGCAAAACGACAATTTGGAAGTGTTGCTGTTAAGACAAATGAAAAATATATGTCTTATTTAACAACATACAGTTCCCTGCTATAGGGCTCTATAGGCCTTCCTTTGGGGAGACTTATTTATATTGTTATGGGATGGGGTGGCTTTGCCATTGGTGTTAATGGCAAATTCAAACTGGCAGTATAACACACTGCCCTTCCAGTCTGCCGTGGTAGGCTGGGAGCCATTTTGTACTTTGTCACACACAGGGTGGCACAAATAGTGCTGCAGCCTTGGGTGGACACTCTGCTTTACATGCCCTGGGTGCCATAAACTAGGGACTTATAAGTAAGTCAGTCCTTGCCAATTGTGGTTATCCTATTCAACATACAATTTGTATAGGGTCAGAACACTGGCACTGAGGTCTGGTTAGCAGGCCTCAGTGCACTCTCAAAGTCAAAAAACCAGCAGCATCAGTCCAAAAAGGGGGGTTGAACATGCAAAAAGAGGCATTTTCTTATAGATAGATAGATAGATAGATAGATAGATAGATAGATAGATAGATAGATAGATAGATAGATAGATTAATAGATAGATAGATAGATGGATAGATAGATTGATTGATGGATAGATAGATAGATAGATAGATAGATAGATAGATAGATAGATAGATAGATAGATAGATAGATAGATAGATAGATAGATAGATAGATAGATAGATAGACAGATAGATAGATAGATAGATAGAGAGAGAGAGAGAGATAGATAGATAGATAGATAGATAGATAGATAGATAGATAGATAGATAGATAGATAGATAGATAGATAGATAGATAGATAGATAGATAGATGTGGTAAAATACCTAAGAGTATCAAGATTGTAAAAATTACAAGGCAGATCCTAACTCATTTTCAGGTCTCGCCTAGGCAGCGCTTGCGCTGTCTCGTTGAGACATGCAGTATATACTATAGCGTGGAAGATTTGTTTAGGCTCCGCCCACTCTCTGCCCATTTTTTGTATTGGCTTAGGTCCTAAATGCAGCCTTCCCATTGGTTTTAGGGTAGTTAGTCCCTCCTCCTGACGGCCACGTTGTCATTTGTGTCCCTCCATGGCTATCGGCCCCTTTACTGTAAACACAATTTTTTCCCGTGCCTCCCCCCGACCCCTCCCACAGTCCATGACTTCTTGGGACACCACCACCCCCCCCCGCACTCCCGTTTGTGCCTTTTTTCCCACCCGCACTCCCTTTTAAGATGCAATAGGACTCCCCTTGGCTTACTTCCTCAAGACCAAAAACGATCCCTATTGCACCTCACTGGGTGATATAATAAATGTACATATGCCTACTGGTCACACATACTCTTCCATGCACCCGAATAGGGTAGTAAACACAATATACCGGGAACTCAACTGAGTTCCCGGAGAGCCACGAGAAGGTAATCCTTGGTGATTGAGCAGCATCCAGCATTATCAATGTGAAGGCGCCTTTACACCCCTCGTGGCATCTCATGGAGCGGACAAGTTAATATACGAATGTTTCATTACAGGATATACAATTGGTATATTGTGTTTACTACCCTATTCGGGTGCATGGAAGAGTATGTGTGACCAGTAGGCATATGTACATTTATTATATCACCAAGTGAGGTGCAATAGGGATCATTTTTGGTCCTGAGGAAGTAAGCCAAGGGGATGGCTCCTGAAACATGTCGACCCTGTAGAAAGTGACCCATCAAAGTACACTATCTACACCTCCCCACTTTTATTATTCTCAGCTAGGGAAGCAAATAAACTGTATTTTTTCCACTAGGCAGGGAATTTTTAATCATCACATATATATAGTTTTTTCACGATCCCACGCATTACACATATACACTAATCACTAAATTAAGTGCTCCCGCGTCTACGTAGGTAGTAGCACGCCCCGTCCCGTAGAGGGGCGGGAAGACCCCAATGATGAAGCATGACACTGAATCAGGTTTCAGTGTGTGAGGGGTATTTTACAATTTTTTGAATACTGTCCTTCCTACCAATTAGAGAAGGATGTTTCTAGACATCATCATTGGAACATATAAAAAACACCTGCAGTAAAACTGAATATACACTTATACTCACCCCACACACATCCAGCACAGGCGTCACTGTACATGTGGCCCTGCCAATAAAGGGGCCGGGCGCACGTGCCCGTAGCCAGTTCAACATGATATGTGCATGTGTCCCTGTGGTCTTGTTGTATGCATGGGGGCCCTGGGCCCTACGACATTAGATTGTGCTGTGTACAGCGGATGCAGACATGTCACCGCAGGCAGCGGGCTAGAACCTGGACATGTAGCTTTGTCGTCACCCACTCAATTCGTAAGGGGAGTGGACTGTGCCGTCGTACGCAGAGCCAACATGGGTGTGTGACTGATATGTGCGTGCCCCTGGGCGTGGTTCTGTACTGGGTATGTGCATCTGCATGTGTCTCTATGGAAGTGTGGGTCTCCTTTGTGGGGTGTAGGTGGTCCCTGAAGGGTATTGGACACCCACGTATGGGTTCTAGTTCGCATTCCATGGGTTCAGCAACACCCGCACCTGTTGGGCCACCTCCTTTTGGCATTCTGGCACCTGGCATTGGGGTGCCATGTGTGGGTCGGTGAAGTGTTGTGAGCCAGCCGTGACTGCGGGTGCTTCATGCTGTGTGGTCTGTTGCAGGGGCTGGGTTCTCCTCTGAGTAGCTTGTCTGCCCTGGTCCTGGTGGTGGGTTGTGTGGGATGTCCATGGGCTGTTGTAGGGCGTCGATGTCGAAGGTGTGGTGTTCGTCTCCGGCATCACTGATGGGTTGTCTGTTCTGACCTGCTGGAGGTGTTGTTTGTCCCTCTGCATTGTGAAGGGGAGGTGCAGGTTGGCATTGTGTTGGCGCCTTGTTCTTGTCGACATGCAGACTGTGTGACAATGTACATTGTGACTGTTTGGGCGGTGGTGGATATTTGAGTTGGGACAGTGTACATTTGGCCTACATGGCTGATGTGGGGTTGAAGCCGTAGATATGCATCTCACAGTTCCCTGCTCTGTCCAATGTGATTGTTCTGTTTCTGCGCCAGGGCGGACCCAGTTGTGTCCCCTGTTCTGCAGTGTGGGTGTTGCACTTTGTGCCACATTGTCATGGTATGTGCTGTGATTGCTATGTGTGTGTGCTGCAGTGTGCCACGGGGATGGGGGACATGTCCCTCGGTAATTGTGGGTGTGCAGTGTGGTACACCTCATTGTGCATGTGTGCCATTGTGCCCATCACCCCCGTCCCCCAGTCCCTGTTGGATCCTCACCCTGTTGTTGTTGTGTCAGGTCCTCTCGAGCTGTGTCTGTACTCCCTACTCCTTGCACCGTCTACACACTGATGACTGTGGCCTGGGTTTCCTCAGGCTCCTCCTGTGGCGATGGACTGCCACCTCCTGTTGCCATTGCTGCCTTCCTGTTGGCAGCGGGTTTGTACCTGGTTTAGGTTGTCACGTCCTGCCGGCGCCTCTTGGCCTCCTGGATTGGCCTCCTGGGCACTCCGACTGCATTCCAGGTGGTCTGCTTGTGGGTCAGTTGCTGGTAGTGTTCGTCACCTCTGTGACGCTGGTCTTGTTTTCCTGCGGTCTGCACCCTGTCTTCCTCTCCCTTTTCTCCTTGGCCTTCCCCGACCCAGTTGTTCCTTGAGGGTGGTCTGTGGGGGTTGTGGGGTTCGCGTTGACCTCTGCGCTGGGTCAGGGTGCATCCATGTTGCGACGTGCTTTGGCTTGTTTCTGGTGTGTTGTTTCTGTGGTTTTTATGGTGCAATTTCCCGCCAGACGCATGGGATTTGCAGGCCTGTGGCTTCTTTTCGCTACTTTTTGTACCGCGATTGTCCTCATCGCATGATTTCTCGCGTTCGCATTTCGCGTTTTTTCAGCGTGGCGCTGATTTTCACACTGACATTTGACGCGTTATCTGGTGACTATCGCATGCTACCGCCTTGTAGTGAATTCCACGTTGACACAGGGTTATTTTTCCGAGATGGGAAGCGATATTCAAAGTTGCGTTACGCTACTCTTGCGGTAGTTATCACACGTTCTTGTGAATATACCCCCAAGTCCTTTCCTCAGTGTCTTTTTCCTGTGTTCATTTCCTATAGAATTGTCCTGAATCTGCTCAGCAAACCCCAGCACCCTACTGTAAGGAAGTGGGTTTCTGTTGCAGTAACCCCCCCACTTTTTGCCAGACCACTGATGCACTTTGACTTGATGTGCCCTGGGTCCCTGCCAATCAGGTAACCAGGGCCTGTGTTCTTTCCCCAAAACTGTACCCAATTGGCATCTCTGGCCACAGGTCAGCCCCTGGTAAATGGTACCACAGGTACCCAGGGCACTGTGACCAGGGAAGACCTCTAAGGGCTGCAGCACTTATTGTGCCGCCCTTAGAGGCCCTGTACCATTACACACACACACTGCCTTTGCAGGCTGCGTGTTTTGGTGCAGAACAAAGTGAAGAGTCGACATGGCACACACCTCTGTGGGCCATGCCTACAACCCACTGCCCTGGCATAGGTCAGTCACCCCTCTTGCTGGGTGCACTATACCAGTGGTGAGGGTACAGGTGCATGAGCCCTGTACCCCTACAGTGACTAAGTCCATTCTTAGACATTGTAAGTGCAGTGCTGCCATTAAGAGTATATGGTGCTGGGAGTTTGTCATTACGAACTCCACAGCACCATAATGGCTGCACTGAAAACTGAGAAGTTTGGTATCAAACTTCTCAGCACATTAAACCCACTCTGATGCCAGTGTGGGATTTAATGAAAAATGCACCCAGAGGGCATCTTTGAGATGCCCCCTGAAAAACGACCAGCCTCTGGTGGGTTCCCTGACTGGTACACACCAGCCTGCCACCACGAGACATGTTTCTGGACCCCTAGGGTGGGAGCCTATGCTCCCTGATCCCAGAAACAAAGCCTTTCCTGGGCGGAGGTGTACACACCTCCCCCAGGCCAGGAAGAGCCATCTGTGGCAGGGGAGCTTCAAAGGCCTGGCAGCCTTTGTAATGCGACCCCCCAGCCTCTCCTGCTATCAGGAGCAGGCCCCCTTCATGTCTCCCCTCCCTTTCGGTGGGAAGACAGGCGGGGAAAAACAAGCCAGCCCAGGAGATGTGCCCACCTCTGCCAACTCCACCCCTCAGGTGGGGGAGGCGAGGTGAAGTCCCCTCTCCAGTGCTCGCCATCTTGCAGATGGCAGGCACTCCCCAATCAGGACTAGGGATTGTGCTCACTCCCCCACGTGGGGTGAGCACACCAAGGGTGTAGTCACCCTAAGGTCAGTAGCCCATTGGCTACTGACCTCAAGACCCCTAAAACGCCCCCTAAATACAGTATTTAGGGGGCAGCCCTGAACCAGGAAGGCATATCCAGCCTACCAACAAGAAGAAAAGAAGAAGGACGAAGAGCCGTGCAGAGCTAACAAGAGGCCGACGCCCACTGACTTGGCCCCAGCCCTACAGGCCTGTCTCCCCTCAAACCTGCTTCTGTGAAATCCCGGCGTGTCCAGCAGCCAGCAACCTCACAAACCCCAGGGGACCTGCGTGCCTTAACTTCCAAGACTGTTTCTCCCGTGAACACCGGTCGTGTTTAAACTGCAGGTTCTGGCTCCGGCCGGACACCGCGAATCCAGCCCACTCTGCACCCGCCGAACCCGGCCCGAGCTCGAGTGGAAAAACACCACAAGAAGGTCACCCCGGCAATCCTGACCCGAGATCCGGCGACTCCTGACCTGCCTCAAGCCTCCAGACGACGCCTGCAGCCTCAATCCAGAGGCCCCCCTCTACCGCGACCAGAGCGGGTAAGAAAATCCGACCCTAAAAGGCACCCCTGCACCCGACGCCCCACGGCCTTGTGTGCCCCAACCAATGGTGCCTAACCAACCCAAGACATCCCAACTTACCCCTCCAAGTGGTGGTCGCACCCAGAAGGTCCTCGTCCCCGAGCCTGCAGTGCCTCTTCAAACCGGAGGCTCTCCATAGAAAACAACAAGGCATCCAACGTCGAAACAGCACTCTGCACCCGGCCGCCCCAGTGCAGCTGAGGGTGCACCTTTTGTGCCTACTTCTTTCCCCTTTTGCCCTTACCTAAACGCTAGGAGCTTTGATCCCACAACCCAGTGGCCTGCTTGCCAGCAGCCACCAACCGGAGACCCCCTATCCTCCATAGGATAACATTGGGCCTCAACACTCTGCACCCGGCCGCCCTAGTGCCCCTGAGGGTGCAACAACAGTGCATCACTGACCCTGGGAGACCCCTGAGTCTGACCCCAGAACCCTAACTCCAAAGACCGAATACTTACCTCGAAACCGATAACCTGTTTTTCCTCATAGGATAACATTGACACTTTTTCTCCCAAAAGTTTCTGTGTCGACTTTTGAAAACTAAGAATATTCCTTAAAAATCGCACAAATAACCTAAGCAAATTTTCTCAACTATTTGCAGGAAAGGTCCCAGTGCTGAATCTAGGTATCCAGCACTGAGTAGGAAAAGTAACGTAAAAGTAACTTACCTGTGAATTGAATTTCCTTCCATAGGATAACATTGGTGGTTCTATGTGAAAATGGTTCTGTGTCAACTTTTGAAATACAAGAATATTCTTTAAAAATCGTACATCTAACTAAAACGCATTTTCTCAACTGTTTTCAGGAAATGTCCCAGTGCTGAATCTAGGATCCAGCACCGTGTTAGAAAAAGTAATCCGAAAAGTAACTTACCTGCAATTTACAGGAAAAGCCTATGTATTTCAATATACTGGTCCAAACAGTTTCTAAGAGTGGACTTTTGAAATCTGAAAATATTCTCTAAAAATCGTACAAACTACAAAAACGTAATTACTTACCTGTTTTAAGTAAATGTCCCAGTGCTGAATCTAGGAGTCCAGCACTGGATTACAAAAGTAACGCAAAAGTAATTTTACCTGCATTTACCTTAAAAAGCCATTCATTTCAATGTACTGCATTTACTAAGTATTGCAACCTACTGCATCCCCTGTAAATCAAATCAAGTACAATCTTCATTGCTTTTTAAAACTGTGTACAACAAGTAATTTATTACTGAAAAGAATTGAATGCTTACCTGTATCAGGCTTGCTTGGTTCTAAAATAAAATGACAGTATATTTTTTATACAAAAACAATTGGCCTAGAGTTCAGTTCTTGAGTGTGTGAATTCATTTGCTGACTGAGTGCGTACATCAAATGCTTAACACTGTCCTCTGATACTGCCTTACTGCTCGACCAAGCTACCACTATTAGAGAGTAAGGTTCTATCTACCTTTAACCTCTGCCTACCTTTGGGGACTCTTGGACTCTATACACACTGTACCTCACTTTGGTGCAGTATATATAGAGCCAGTTTCTTACACCTACCCTCTTCGTGAACTAGGCAGCTGTGCTTATCTGAAATAAATCTACATCGTCTGAATGGCTTTAGTGTTTAAAGTAAACAGTTTGGGGCAACTGCAGCTGGAGCTAAATATAGCCGCCGGAGCGGGCGAGCTCTCGCGCCACATTTTATACTTGTGTAAAAGTTACTTGAACGGTTTGATCTTTTCCTTGACACATTATCTTAAAAGTGTATTACCAGTGGGCATCTGTCTAAGGTGAAACCAACGAGAAGAAATGGCGGACTTCATGCCATCAATTAGGCACAGTGAGGGTTGCATGTGCTAGCAGTGGCTGGTGATCGGTACCCCTTGCATCACCGTTGCTTCTCCTAGTCCTATGGGTTGGGAAGAAGGTGGCCGGAACTGAAGGTAATATCCTAATAGCCTGTTTATTTCCTGTACTTTCCGCTGTTTGTCTTCCCATAGCCCCTCCTCAACAAATAGAAGGCTGTTAAGGGGTGAGGTTAGCTACAGAGTCAACCCTGTAAATGACATTATTGGTCAATAGGCGCATTATTTCATTTCTGCCACTCCACACATTTTGTGAATTTTGTGTACGTGAACCACACAACATTTGTTTTCGGAAAAGATTTCACAACGGCATCCATCATATCCAGTTTGTCACAATGTGTTCTAACCAGATCAGTTCTTTTCTGATCACGGCCCGATACATTTATCGCCCATAGTCTGCTTCCAAGATAGAAATACAGGCTGAGCATGTTTTCAATTGTTCCCAAAACATCACGGCACTCGTTGAACTCGATTGTTCCTTGCTGCGTTTGTGATGATGTGTGTGTGACATCCCTTGCCCATAGGAATAAACGGTCCCAGGTGCCTGTAACAGTAGATGTTTCAGCACCCAGGCTAATATGCTGCATTGCTAAATACATATAAGGTCCCAAAGGCGAGACCGATGCATTGCAAATGCTTGTTGGGTTTGATGTGTACCGGTGCCTGCAAACAAATTGTATTTAGTCTATAGTGTGCACAACAGCCTCTGCCAATAAATTCTACCTTGTTTGCTTCTAGGAATGAGGTGAGTTCAGTCCGAAGTCAATTCTCTATTTGAGGCAATGCAGTGCTAATCAAAAGCGTTTGGTCAGAGGGGAAGCTGCCCTTGCTAACATTGACAGCCATTTCATTCATAAACAAACGTAAGAACAGCACAAGCTACCCAAAACGATGCTTGTACCTTGAACCAGAAATGTAGCATATCCTCTGTGGATATTGAAGGCAAACTGTCAATGAGAAAGCTCTTACACTGGCTTTATTGTAGTGCATGTAAACTGTAGCAAGTATATACAGAAAAAATGCACAAATACAAACCTTCCAGCACCCATACACACAAAAGCCAATCTTCATAGTGACAGCCAAAGGCACTGAGAGACATCGATGTAGCCACTCATGCACACAAACCAGCATACTAACCGGCACACAGCCACATACACACAAGATATAGCCAAGTGTGCATTGATGGTCAGGCTAGGGATACACTGACACTCCATTGCTATAGGTTTCAAAATAGCCTTTCATAAAGTAGCTTGGGGACTCTGTATATTGCTGAGTTGGACCCCCACACTGAATTTGGTCACTATCATTAGTGAATTATACTGGTAGACTTGGGCTGTGGTTATTTCAAATAAGACTCAGCCGTATAATTTTCCATCCAGGGTAAAGGTATTGGTGTGTTCTTCCGATTACTTTCTATTTCAGCAATGTAAATGTGTCCAAGTTGGGTTTAATGTGACTACATACTATAAATTATGCAGATGGCATTCTGCTCGTTAATCATATGCCAGCAGATCTGCAGTGGAAGTTTTGACCCCGGTGAATGACGTACATTTCCAATTCAATCAACAGTCAAGAACTAAGATTTGGAAAAAGCAAACAAAACGAGAGATGATACAACGGAATTATAAAATTAGAAATGTTTTAACATTGATATTTAGGATTTAACTAGGGGGTATGTGAAGTTCGTGTAATTCGCTTTCGCGTATTTGTGTGAAATGTGGGGCTAATTACACGAAATGATGCGCAATTATACAAAACGCAAATTCATCGTTAAGCGCTATATTTTATCATGAAATGCTCCCTGGTATACATTTTTTGAAGCAAGAATGCATTTTGTGATAAATAAATAACACGCAAAACACAACAGCTAACAATAGCCGCTCATAGTGCTGCATTCTTGCACTATAGTTTTTGCTACAAATGGTGGTGTAATTACGCAACATGGCACACTGGTGTAATCTCAAGAATTTTGTGGAACAAGCATAATGCAAAATTACCAAAATTACACCGGCATAGTTTAAACTTCACCCTGCCTAGTTTTAACATAAACAACACATTTGGTAGACCTTGACACTGAATTCCCAGCTAAGATCTGCTCAAACCTTAGTGAATGCACTCTCCGGTAATAATAATAATTGTGGTGGATACGCTCTTAAACCATTATTAAAGGCCTATAATGCTTTGGAACTACTTGTGTTGACATATGATGCTGTGGTGTGGTTGACATACAGAAACGATAGTCTGGAAGCTCTCATTGGTAGATGACTACTTGTTTTAAGACTCCAAAAACAGGGCCACTGGAATTATGCGATTGTGCGGACACAGCGATTTTCACATAATTATAGATCTGACACTTTTGCCATATAAGCCATAATTTGCTGCATAATCTGCATAATTTACTAAAAACAAATTGTGTTTCTAGCTCAAACAGTTCAAAAGTTACAAAAAATGCAGCGACACGTGTTGCCTCGCAGCGGAAGGCCTTTGCAAAGACTGACTGGTCACCTTTCTGTTGCTTATTTCTATATTTGGGTATTAAACTGGTACTAATGAGGTGCAACCAATGCCCAGAGGGCGTTACCAAGTTTAAAAATTACTAAATAATGAAGTAATACTATTACATCATGTGTCGCATTAATTTCTCTTTCTTGCAGCATAGAGTACTCAACACTGCAACATAATTTGGCCCTCATCTGCCTCTTAATTCCAATGGCCCTCCCTATAGAGCTAATTAGGCTTAAGCTTGGACTGTTTTCGAGTTCGGCGCAAAGTTTAACGTTTGTGATTTGTTGGTAATTAATACTGGAGCGTGTACCATATAACATGTGTTCTTGGTTAATTTGTGTTAAGCTGAGTATGTGCCATCAACAGGGTTCTGTAAGATGTAATCTTCTTTATACCTTGAGTTCAGCTTCATTTTTTTGTTCAAAATGTATTCAATGAGCCGTCAGCAACTATGCTCGATTTTAAGCAGACAAACGTACAATGCTAAAGTGTGTTATTACGACACATAGTTGTCGCTATTTTCTTCTGCTAAATCACTGCCTAATCATTACTGTTTTGCCTTCGATATGTACTCAGTAGCTTATTTGGAGCTCATACTACACAGTGAGGCTAAAAGGCTTTTATACATATTATGGCCCCCTCCAAAGCTGGAGGTAATGGGAGCCTGGTCAGCCTTTCCTTGACTGCCTAAAATATGCCTTCTCTTCCTCTTTTATCATTACAGTGCCTATAGCTCCTTTTCTAACCAAAACTGCAATTTATAGCACCACATTTTTAACATTAGACAAAGATTATTTTAAAGAGTTTGATAGTTTTTAATGGCTAAAGTTTTATGTCTTGATTTATAATCCACAGATTAAATTGCTCGATAAATGAAATTAAAATAAAGGTGGGACAGGGTTGCACCTATCTAATGACTTCCATAAGTCTAACAGGTTCAAGAGTAGTTAATTCAGTTGTATAATTCATACTGTGCAGATATTTTATTGCAACTTTCAGGTCACAAGGCTCAGTGGCTCAGCCAGATGATTTGGATAATAGGAGTATGTACTAGTACTGGCAAGAAATGCAACGGAATCGAACCTCTCATTTTTATAAATATCTTCAAACAGCGCTGAAAGAGTTGTCAGTATACGAGATCTGGGAAATGCTATCTTAAAAAAAAAAAATTAATAGATCAACAAAACATCTATCTCTCCTGAAAGGTAAAGAGTTATTTACTAAGAGAACGCATGCCTGGATGATAGTGAATGAATATACGATCCTTAAAGCTCAGCCATATCTAGAAATACCTTGGACAGTACAAACAAAAAATATATTTATGAAAGCAAGATTTGGCTACCTTCCAGGACTAATGCATGCAATGCCTTGGCTGAGACCAACCAAGCCGACTCCCTGCAGACTATGCAATCAATGGGAAGAAAATATTATACATTTGGTTTGTATATGTACATCAATGAAGGAAGAAAGAATGAGATATTTAAAGAATTGTTGTATTGATAGAGGTGTACGATCATGTAGACAAGCCTTGGTAGTTTGTTTTAAGCCTATGGATATAATAATGAATGCAAATGTTACCAAATTTCTGATTCTTGCGAAAAAGAAATTGGAAGTCAGTGATTTGAGCATAGTAAATTTGGAAGTTACTAATAGCCAGAGAAGAATTCTGAATTGCACATGCGAATTTGCACATAAGTAATGAATTTATAACTGTAAATTATTCCCATTTTAAGATGTGCCTTGTTGACTTGCAATAATGATTAACTAAATTAGTGTATATAATGTATGCTCTATTATTCGCTGTGGATATTGTTAGTCTAGGGGTTAAGATGGATCTTGGATTTATAGTTATGTTTTAATGGCTGTATATTGATGATTTTCTAATTGTAAGATTTTAATTAATCATGCAAAAAAGTTTTATTATTACTAGTACTTGTTCAAGATTCATAAATATTTAAGCGGTAGGTTACAGTTCAAACCTTGTAAACTGAATATTTGTGTCCCCTGCAAAAAAACATTTCTTATAAAATTGACATTGATCACAGGTGATCAAGGGCACATGGTGTCTAAGCAATACTCGCTCATGCTTATGTATCCACTGTCCATGCCTCAAACTGAACCTGCTTCTTATATATATATAAACATTTTAAGAACTACCTTAATCCCAAATATTTTTTGCACCAAAACAACATTCAACAAGATCTTCATAAGGGGAGAAGAGGTGAAAACTGTTCCTTACGGTCACAGTCCACACCTAGAAGAGGTGGGCACGCTTGTCCTAACCCTAGCTCATCTTGCTCCGCAGAATATCCTGAACTGTTTGCAAAACTGCCCGAAGGTAAGATAGCTACTTCAAGAACAAGTGAATATTGTTGTGGTACAGGAGCTTCTCGTTTGCAAGTATAAAGAAGCAGTCAGAGATCTTATATTAAAGGGATCAAGTAAAATGAAGGAAATTAAAGAAGGCTAACATACACAAAATGTGGTTTAGGAGCAGAGAGGAGTACATATGCAGCTACATTTGTGCAGCTTGTGCATTTGAGGAAAGAGCCAGCTTGCATTCCAAAGATCTAAATCCAATTAGAGACCTTAGATCTGGGGGAAAAGCAAAAACTATATAAGACTCAGTTTAACATTTAAATGAGGGCAAAGCCAAAGGGCTGGTTTCTCCACAACTGCACAAAATGTTTTCTGCAGGCGCAATACAATACATTATGGATAACCACATCTCAGATGATTTAAGAGGCGGTAAATGAAATCCAAGGACAAACCTCCATCTTATGTGACTCCAGTTTACTCTAACTTGAACATCAATTGGAAAAGTAGGTACAGGACTCTGAAGAGGACTGACTAGTCTATGGTTCAGGGAGCTTATGTTTATAGTCCAGCACATTCCTAGAATGCGGGCTAGTTCTAGAAGAAAAGAACTCATACATAAGATCATAAAAATTACAGACATACAACAAGTGCTGCAGATCATACTTAACATGAACAGCTCAATGGTTCGCTGAGGAATTTAGGAGTCACGAGAAACCGAAATCCGGAAATGATGAAGCGGCAGTGGCAGAATGGGACCTATGGCCATATAACAGCCCAAGTTGCCTGTGGGTATAAAACATTGTTTGGATCTTGGATGGCAGGATGGTGATGCATGTCAAAGAAGGAAAAGGGTCAAATATTACAGGAATGAGTTCATGCGCTAAGAATGTCAGGCTTTCCTGAAATCGAATATGCCTTTCACTTAACCCATGTAGATGCCATCAGATGTTTAGTTGCTGGTGGTATACACCCAGGTGCATGTAGTTTTTTGGTGCGATGGACCTTCATCTTGGATTGCATTAAAAAAGAAGACAGGCAGAAGCACCTATAAAGGAAGCTTCAATACTGTGGCACAAATACTGTCGCTCACCAGCAAAATATCAATTGCTGGCTGTCTGGCACACTCTCCCCACACACAAAGATCCCAATTACTAAATTCTTGGGGGCAGATTTACCAACATTTGACACAACACAACGCAGCAAGACAACTTGCTGTGCTGGGTCAAATGGTGAGGGCAGGAATACACCATATCTAATCACGCTGGTGCAAGGCCTTGCTTTTGCAGGTAGGATTGTTTTAGTGCAGGAAGGGACGCCTTCCCCACAAAAACAATCCGCTGAGGCTATTTCATCTTTTTATGTGTGCTTAAGAATGCAGCACACGAAGAAAGGAGAAAAACCGAGGATGAATTAAAGATATTTCTCCTCGTTACACCTCCCCTTGGAAGGCGTGTCATTTTGACGCATTCCCAGGTTTCTCAATAATTTAGAAACTGGACCCCTTGTACCATTTTCAATAAATGGGTGGTCTCATCGTAGACACAGTAGATTGCAGTAATCGTGTGGTGTGCCCATCTGAAGACCACTTCAGAACTTGTTTATAAACAGGGTTTCCCCATGCAGATAGGGCTCAGTCAGATCGATGCCAGATTTCAAGGAAAACCGCCAAATGAGTAAATTATTTCAGTTGTATGGAAATATATCTCACACGGATAGTCAAATATTTTGGCCTGGATGTGGTCCTCCTGCACCTAATTTGGGCTCCCCACTTTAAAGAGATCACATTGCAATTAATTAGAAAAAAGTATGACATTGTTTTAGGTGCTCTGCAAGAACTCTGTACTTTGAAAAGCCTGTCGGGAATTTGTCAAAGGGTATTAGGAAATCAAGAAGCTGAAATGTATCTTCAATTTGAATGTGTACAGTTAATTTGTTCCATATAATATTAGTTTATTATTCGTTTAGAAAAAATAGCCTGAAGCCTGCAGTTTTTTAATATATTTTTTTCTTCTACGGAAAGCGCCTATGCCCTTTTGTTAGAGGGTGATGTTTGCAAAGAATCAAAAGCTTTTAACTGAGTGTTACAATGGGTCTATTTAGGGGTATATATTTGTTAATCACAGCTGCTTGAGTCAAACTCTAAAAGCAACACACCAAGTTTCAAAGTACATTTAAACATCAACTATAAGTAATTTCCATTAGGCCACTTACTTGTCACAATATCCATTAGAGGGAGTCTCGGTGAAGCTTAGCTTGGGTGTAACAATTGCTCCGTGCACAGGCACCAGGGCCCCAAACATCACATCTCCCTCCTTGGAGTAAGCTTGCAGAGTCTGAGAAGTGAGCTTACAGCCTTTCTCACTGGCAGCAGAAAGAGTTGAGAGGAGCAAGAATAAATGTATCGGCAGCAGAGGACTCATTCTCGATTCAGATGTGGATCTCACAAGATATTTCCTCACAAACACTGATCTTTGTGGCAAGCAAAACTGATTTTTCAATACCGAAAGGAAAAATGTTGTTATTCTCTGCCACATAACTTTAAATATAAGTAACGGTCCCTGCTAAAAGTTTCCCCAAAACACGAAAATTAGTAACATTATAATCCAAAACTAAGCAGAGCATAAGAGATATTCATCTTTGAACCTTACTAATGTCTTGACTGTTGGACAGATGTGTTTGACTCATTAATATTAAACTTTGCATACATAACATAGTAAACATTATTTACACGTTAAGAAAGAAACGTTTACTCCTGGCTTCCAGAAAGAACCCTGTTCCGCTGAGAGGATTGAGAATGCCAAATATCATTTGTGTGATGCCTGGATGTGAATAGACTTCTGACTGAGGCATCTCTGTTTTATATAGAAAAGGAGCCAACCCCGAAAGGATCACGCCAATCTCTAGGCCCAGAACAAAATGCATAAACACACGTTCTAAAAATATACTGAGGTAGTGGCAAACCTCACGCTAATTATATGTATTTCAAAATAATTGTGCACATTCCATAATTATACACATTTTTTTCCGGCAAACCATGTAATACAGAATAGGGCTATTAGAAAATTAGTGCTATCAGAATCTACCTTTATAGAATTGATGCCACAATCCCCCTATTCAGCAAATGAGCTCTCCTCAACCTTAAGAAACGAGCTACACACCATCAGCCATGCCACAATCCTCCTATGCAGCTCATGAATATTAATAACTTAGGTCGAGGGAATACGCCTGGTGGTAAATGATTTGAGGAACAGGCTTGGGCCAGCACACCTTTCATCGCTGAAGTGCTCATGATCCCATTTCTATCATTGGCCCATTTTGCTGTGAAGTATAAAGAGAGAAAAAATACTTAAACATATTTTTGTTCTTTGAATACATATAGCGTCATAAAAGGACCACGACTTTCTCTGAAAGGAAACACCGGCTTACATCTGCGCCTCTGTGCTGACTGGTGCTGTTGGACAGACGTGATGTACTTGTAGTGTACTGACAGTGCTGGTCATGTTTCCAGCACTGCCTGGTTCAGAGGTGAAAAATGAGGACACTTAGAGCCTCATTTATAAGAAGTGTTGCATCGCTGCCTGAAAGCAGCGATGCGACACTTCTCAGTGCGCCCTCCTTGCGACAAGGATGATGCGTCATATTTACTGTATGAAGCATCATGTCGCAAAGAATGACAGATACCTCAGTATTACTGAAGTATCTGTCAGCACAAAAGTGGCGCATTGCTGGAGTTGTGTCGGAAGCGTGACGCAACTTCAGCTATGTTCCTTTCACATGAGGCAGGCGTAAGGTTTCAACGAATTGGCGTCCTAGAAGTGGCGCATCGAAATCTCATAGATTTCACTGCGCCACTCCTACGACCCTTTCTTGCGGGGGAATGCCCACCCTGCATACATTATACCTGAAGCAGGTATAATGTAGTGCAGGGGTTTGCGAAGTGATGCATCTGCCTAGATGCGTCACTTCGTAATTATGGTGCAACATGACGCATTATTTACCCCACAGCTGCGTCACTAAAAGTGACTCAACGGCGGCGAAAAAGTGACGCAGGCCTTCATAAATAAGGCCATCAGACTGCAATCCTGCAGGCCTTTTGTTTCATAAACCAAGGTTCTGCCCAAGATTCACCTCTTTGTGACATTGACCACTGAATGGGGCAGAGAAGCAGACATAGAAGATCTGTAACATGGGTCTAACATAGAGGCCCGTAGGTGCCTCCGACAGGACCCTCTCTCTTTGTTTGCATTCTATGAAGTGACTGAGTTGTGTGTCTGACCCAGGCAGGGCTTTGTAGTTCCTTATTTCCTGTAAATTATGCTGCACTGGTTTGCATCTGGCCATACAGAACATGGACTATAGGGATGGCATGCTTCATGGTAACGTTCTTTTTGTTCAGTCCCTGTGTAGCATGCTCAAGTAAACATGATCGTCTTCATTTTTCTGAGAAATTAAATACACAGGTCACCTTGAACCAGTTGTATCTGGCATGACACAGATGTGTAGGGCTCTGTCTTGATCAGACAGGTCTTGGAGCCACACAAAGTAGAATCCTATATGAGGTGAGACTCCTGCAGGACGTATGCCCGGAAAGGCTGCTATCTGACTTTATTATGTCAGAAAGTAGTACAGTTCTGCGTATGCACTGAACAACGACGTTCAGTCAATGTACAAAATGAAGCACCTTAATGTGATCCACTTGAATTGATTTTCAGTGCTATTGATATCATTCATGAGGTTCACAGTTGTATGTGAAGTCTCCATGCTGGACATAGCCAGGGTTATATTTTCAATGAAAGGGTGCCTCTTGGACCATAAATTGGTTATAACATTGGTTACGGAGGTCTACGCTCTTTACCTACGTATCTGTTCAGCATATGAACTGGGATTATTTCAAAAACTTAAACAGGGAGTTGGCATACATCACTTTTCTCAACATATGCAAGGAGAAACATATACAGAATGTCTAATATTTCATCAATACGTGATTTACTTCGTTTTTTGTTTTACTTGTTCTTTTTAAATTTCACACAGACATACTAACATGTTGATGTCATTTTTTTACATACTCAAACTTAATTGTGGTCCATGAAAAGTTTATATACAGTGCATAGTGGAAAGCAAAAATTATTTACATATACACATTCATTACAAATCTCAACTGTCCTACTACATTGGTTTCGTGTATCGGGATATTGAGACCTAATTATACTCGGTACTTATCAATTAGTCGGTCCGAATGGTGTGGAGGTAAGAGCATGTCTGGATATATTTTATGAGGGTGAAGCCGTCTTTCTTTGGCTAAACCTAAAAAGCTCCTAGCCTAGATTTCATTTTGGAAGAAAGATGCTCTTGGCCTCAGTAGGAGGGTGGTGGGTATGCCAACGCGTTTCGACCTTTGTGCGGGGACCGTGAGGTTTCGGGGAAGGTCTTCCTCAGGGCTGGGGACTTAAAAATGTAGGACACTGTAATTAAAGAAGGGAAAAATATATTAGTGTCTCGTTCTGTATTCTGTCTTAGTAAAAGTGTTGGTAAAACACCAAATTAAATCGTCATACCTAATAGGCATCAGTCGTTCACGTGAACAATGTGGAAGTAAGGAAGACGTAACCTGTACGCCGACAGAGCTGGGCGTTGCAAGCAAAGAACAGGTTCCTTCCAGCGGAAGTCTTATTTCAGCAGAAGACCAAGGTAATAACAACATACCCTGGAAAGGAGGGCTGCATGCGGAAGAATGAAATCCCACTTGAGAGCACAAACACAATTTTTTTTAAAATACCGCCAGCACGAGCTGAAAGTCACTTGCCACGTTACCGAGAGGTGATGGATAGCCGTTTCTTAAGCCAACTCTCAACCCCTCGGCACCGCTTCCTAACAATTAGGACATGCATGCGATTACTAAAAAACACAGACCTCCCTAGGCAGGTCTCTTTTTTATCTCTCACGATTAGGATAACAATCTGACAGAATCTTCCCGATCTCAACCCACAGCAAATACGAGCTCTAAAAGAGCGAACAATGTGTCACTCAGCAAAAATGTAACTTTCCAGCCATCCTAAGAGAACGACTGATGCCTATTAGGTATGACGATTTAATTTGGTGTTTTACCAACACTTTAACTAAGACAGAATACAGAACGAGACACTAATATATTTTTCCCTTCTTTAATTACAGTGTCCTACATTTTTAAGTCCCCAGCTCTGAGGAAGACCTTCCCCGAAACCTCACGGTCCCCGCACGAAGGTCGAAACGCGTCGGCACACCCACCACTCTCCTACTGAGGCCAAGAGCATCTCTATTCCAAAATGAAATCTAGGCTAAGAGCTTTTTAGGTTTAGCCAAAGAAAGACAGCTTCACCCTCATAAAATATATCCAGACATGCTCTGACCCCCACACCATTTGAACCGACTAATTGTTAAGTACCGAGGATAATTAGGTCTCAATGTCCCGATACCCGAAACCAATGTAGTAGGACAGTTGAGATTTGTAATGAATGTGTATATGTAAATAATTTTTGCTTTGCACTATGCACTGTATATAAACTTTTCATGGACCCCAATTAAGTTTGAGTATGTAAAAAAATGACATCAACATGTTAGTATGTCTGTGTGAAATTTAAAAAGAACAAGTAAAACAAAAAACGAAGTAAATCACGTATTGATGAAATATAAGACATTCTGTATATGTTTCTCCTTGCATATGTTGAGAAAAGTGATGTATGCCAACTCCTGTTTAAGTTTTTGAAATAATCCCAGTTCATATGCTGAACAGATATGTAGGTAAAGAGCGTAGACCTCCGTAACCAATGTTATAACCAATTTATGGTCCAAGAGGCACCCTTTCATTGAAAATATATACCTGATTCCAGCCTCTGTGGTCCTAAATAGAATCACTCCCCTTGTGTATGTCAAAGGACATAGCAAGGGTGGCATGCTGGCTAATATTTTGCAGAGCAGTGGAGGCCTTTAGGCTCAATTGTCTGGGTCAAGTCCGATGCGTGGGGGTGCTCATGTATTCTGCCATCCACTCACTACTCCACATATCTATTCTCAAGTTAATGGTATACAATGTTGACATCTTCATTTAATTTGCAACAAACAATAACATTGTCCTGTGATCGCCAGGTACAGCAGTATTGTAAGTTGGTGCCAACCATGTTGTAAAAACCCCACTGAATCAGTCTTCTATCAATTAATACAGAAAGAGGTCTTCTGGCAATATTTAAGCCACCTTTCCATTAACACATGGTCTTTGCAGTGGTTTAGGTAATACTTGGTATCTTTGGTGAAGAAAGCCTTGACCCTAGCTTTGTTTTGTCTTTTCAACAATGGAATGCCACAACCATCCAAAGCCTTTAAAGGTCATGGCCAAACTATGACCTAACCAGAGCTAAGAGGCAGCAGGGTGTCACATCTGTGCTATTTTCATGTCACAGACATGCTGAGGTATGATGTTGTGAAGTCTGAAGTTACTGGACTCATTGTCTGACTGCAAGAGCTGTGGATAGAGACAAACCCAGAGTGTTCCCACTTCGTTTTCTTTGCTCTTGGTTTGCAAGATTTCCAGTGGATAAAGGTTGTTCTGGCTACTCAATCAATCCCCGGTACCTTAATATGGGGAAAAGCACAGTTTATTTGAAAGTCAGTATTATTGTATGATGCATTCATGTGTTTGAAGGAAGTGACCCGAAAAGGGCCACTCGGGTCACTCACAACCACCTTCTCTGCCTTCCTACAAATGAACAGTCGGTCAGACAGTAGAGAATACAAACCAGATATTTATTGAAATTACACTGCAGCAGAGCCCAGTCTGACCAATGCAAAAACAACAGTTGATGGACAGAATGCAGAATAATGTCATACATTCACCCCAGTACAGAGATCTGGGCCTAAATCCATCGTTTTTTTGCTCACCATGCCATTCCAGTTTGGACCCAGTCATATGCAAATCAGTTTTGACCCTGTGCCTCATGGGAACAGTCCAGCCCAAACTGCCAAGCCAGGTCCTCCCTGGACTGGAAACAAGCATCCTAGGACCGGTTTCGGGGTTTCACCCCTCTTCAGCCAGGATAGCTTGATTCCAGTGGCATGGAGAGCACGGGACCCACATCTGGGCATACCCGTCCCACTCGGGGTGACAAATGCAAAAACAACAGTTGATGGACAGAATGCAGAACAATGTCATACATTCACCCCAGTACAGAGATCTGGGCCTAAATCCATCGTTTTTTTGCTCATCCTGCCATTCCAGTTTGGACCCAGCCATATGCAAATCAGTCTTGACCCTGTGCCTCATGGGAACAGTCCAGCCCGAACTGCCAAGCCAGGTCCTCCCTGGACTAGAAACAAGCATCCTAGGACCGGTTTCGGGGTTTCACCCCTCTTCAGCCAGGATAGCTTGATTCCAGTGGCATGGAGAGCACGGGACCCACGTCTGGCCATACCCGTCCCACTCGGGGTGACAAATGCAAAAACAACAGTTGATGGACAGAATGCAGAACAATGTCATACATTCACCCCAGTACAGAGATCTGGGCCTAAATCCATCGTTTTTTTGCTCATCCTGCCATTCCAGTTTGGACCCAGCCATATGCAAATCAGTCTTGACCCTGTGCCTCATGGGAACAGTCCAGCCCGAACTGCCAAGCCAAGTCCTCCCTGGACTGGAAACAAGCATCCTAGGACCGGTTTCGGGGTTTCACCCCTCTTCAGCCAGGATAGCTTGATTCCAGTGGCATGGAGAGCACAGGACCCGCGGCTGGGCATACCCGTCCCACTCGGGGTGACAAATGCAAAAACAACAGTTGATGGACAGAATGCAGAACAATGTCATACATTCACCCCAGTACAGAGATCTGGGCCTAAATCCATCATTTTTTTGCTCACCATGCCATTCCAGTTTGGACCCAGCCATATGCAACCCCTTGGGATGGCTGTCGAGGGACTGACTTTTTCATGCATAGAGGTAAAGATTATAGGTTCTAGCATGAGTACAAGACACACCCACCCAGTAACTTTCCACAGAGAGGCAGCTTGAACAAAGGAGCACACAAAGATGAGCTAAGAGTCTGAGACCGGGCACACACTATCTCTCTGGCAAGCTCATACAGTCTATACTTGCAGCTGTAACAGTGGGAGCAACCTCTATCACAGGGAAAGGTATGCATTAACAAGCGACTTTCTCATGCTTCAGTGAGGCCTAACCTTGGAGATGCAAATGCATCTCAGCAGCTTTCTGCTGAGACAAGCAACAAGTGACAAAAGCTTAGTTTCAATCATAAAGCGAAATGGTGGCTGCATGAGAGAAAATGGCGGCACAGACGCTAACCTTAACTCACAGAGTATTTGCAGGGATTGGTTACACACATATGCAGTAGTGATTAATACAAAGTAGCTACATGAATGCTAACATAATTCAGTGTAAAGCATAAGTGATGGAGCAATATTGCATTACATTCTAACAGGGTGGCGGTCTCCAGGGCCACTTATGGCTGCAGGAAGGGGGCCATATGGCCCCCCCTCTCTTGAATTTTGCCCCAGGGGGGTGGTGGTCCCCGGGACTGTGGGGGGGCTCCGTGCCCCGCATTCAATTCAACAAAAGATCTGGGGAGGTGGCAGTTCCTGGGGCTGCAGGGTGGTCCGCACGGCCCCCTGCATTATTTGAAATTAATGCCCTGGAGAGGTGGCAGCCCCCGGGGCTGCGGCGAGTCCGTGTGGACCTCATACATTGTTTTCAGGTTAAGCACCAGGGATGTGGCAGTTCCCGGGGCTGGGGTGGTCTTAGAGGCCCCCATGTAAAAATAAATAAGCCCTGGGAAGGTGATTGTCCCTGGGGCAATATTAAGCCCCCCCTCCCTTATTAGAAAAATGCCCCCGGTACCTGGCCGATAACTAAGGAAGCGCGAGAGCCCACGCTTCATTTTTTTAAATTAAATTAAAATTAGAAAAAAATGCTTTTTTGGCCCTGCTGGGTCCCTGCTGGGACCCTAGGGGGTCAGCGGCTCAAGCCGAGTCCCAAGATGGCTGTCAACGCTTCCTGCTTTGAAGTGTTGGCAACCAATCAGATCTCAGCACAAGATCGGAAGGGGTCGCGGATCCTCCGCATCGCTATTTACACAATTGGAAACTTCTTTAAATAACTCCACCACTACTGAACGGATTAACACCAAATTACAAAAAGGCACTTCCCTGAACCAACATCTACACTTCTGCCAAATTTTCTGTAATTACGTTCAGCAGTTTGGGCTGTAGCCGTGTCTGAAGTTCCTATGGAAATTAACATGGGGCCTCCCTTTTTCTCGGCCCCCGCTTGATGGATCACCCCAAAACTTTCAAGACAGCAGATGAAGTGAGTGGCAAACTACTTTAGAAAATTTTGCGAGGATTCATCATACAACATCAAAGTTATTGGCAAATGAAAAAACTCTCTTCCTATGGAAACTACATTCTAACACCTACTGGCGACTAAAAAATATATTTACTATAAAAAAAAACAAAGGTTACAGGGACATTATTGTTAGGGTCAGATTTTACCCACACAAAATCATAGAAAGTCAGCAGTTATAGTTATAGTTGTCTCAAGAAACTATAACTCATGCCCTAAGGTACCTATAACTCTTGCTCCCGCCATGCACAGCTTTCTCATCAATAAATATACAGCAAATGTTGCAGTGGTATTTTCGTTGATGTCATAGAAGATGTCATGACTGATGTAATATGTGGGGTAATTAGAAGTGCACTTAGAGCTCTAGTTATAGTTTGTTGAGATAATTATGACTATGATGCTGAATTTCTATGGCTTTGTTTTTTTGTGTGAATTTCTAGGTTTTTTTAAATTCTATTTCCTAAGTATAACATCCATGTAACCTTTGTTTTTTTCAAAGAATTTCTACAGTTTTCTATTGTTATTTCCTAACTACAACATCCTTATAATCTTTGCCTTTTTCAGTGAATTTCTAGTTTTTTTTTAATGTCAAGTAATATTTAATTACCATATGTGAATCCAACCGCCACCGTGCAAGGCCATCGGTCATGCGCAGTGAGGGGTGGGTGGCAAGGCTTGCGTCACACCGCCATCATGCAGCCAACCCCATTACGCGCACAGCCAAAGGCTGTGCGCAAAAGGGGTTGGCCACAGGGCCTGGCCTGGCCTGTGGCCACCCCCTGTAGCCAACCCCCCAAAGGCAGCCAACCCGGGAGAGGGGCACGCAGCCCCCTTTCCCTGGCTGATTTCAGCTCTGGGGAACCCATCCACTGGGGCCCTCCACATTTTTTCAGGGGACAGGGGTACAGGCCCCCTCCCTGGGCTGTTTTTGGCCCAGGGGACCCCACCCCTAGGGGCCTACCGCTAGATTTATGGGGAAGGAGGGCACGCAGTCCTCATCCCTGGTCCAATTTTGGACCCCATCTCACAGGGCTGGCCATATTGTAAACGGGGAGTGGGCACACATCCCCATCCCCAGGTGGATATCTGGCCCCGGGACCTCACCTCCTGTGTTGAAGCCATAGAATAAAGGGAGAGAGGGCACTCAGCCCCCTCCCCAGGCCAATTTGGCCCCGGGGACCCACCCCCCGGGGGCCCTTCACCTTTGAAATGAGGAGGGGGTCATGCAGCCCCCCTCCCTCGGCCAATTTCAGAACCTGAGACCCCATCCCCCAGGGCTCGGCCTATAAAGGGTGCCCGGGAGCCCACTGAGGGCACTCACTTCATCATTGTTGGGGCACACAGGGCCAGCATTGCTCCCAAGCGCAGGGAGCAGCTGAAAAATGCTGCTCCCTGCTGGCAGAAGCAATCTTTTCATTGCTTTCCCTGCCCACTTCAGTGCGGGCAGGGATACAGATGAAAAGTCTGCTCCCAATGGGCAGAAGCATTTTTCATGCTCCATCCCACTGGGCGCGGACTCAGTGTTTGCTCTCGCTTGGCGGGAGCTTTGAAATTGCTCCAGCCAAGCGAGAGCGAACACAGGTTTCCCTACCCACACTAGTTGGAGCTGGTACTGGGGGATGGAGTCCCCAGGGCCATTAATGGCTCTGGGAGGGGGGCCACGCAGCCCCTTTCGCATTTGTCTGCACAGCTGGCCCCGAGGGTTGGGGTCCCCGAGGCCAAAAACTGCCCAGGAAGGGGGGCCGAAGCCCCACTTTTTTCCACGTTAGGCCCGTGTGGGTGGCGGTAGTGGGAGCCAAAATAGGCCCAGGAGGGGAGCCGCGTGGCCCTTCGCCTTCATTTTTCACGGCGGGCCCCAAGGAGTGGCGGTCCCTGTGGCCGAAATTGGCCTATGAAGGGGTTGCGTGCCCCTCCCACTTTATCTTAAGGCAAGCCCCGGAGGCTGGGGCCCCAGGGCTGAAATCGGCCAGGGGAGGGGGGCTCACATGCGCCCTTCTTCCCCAATTATATATAATGTAATTGCAAGATTAAGGGCAGTATATCTTGCAAGGGGTCAACAGGGACTACGTGTCCCAGTATTCGGAGGGGAGTCCATGACAAGCCCTGTCAACACCTTCACCTGTGCCCTGTTAGCGCTATAAAGTGCAAGAACTCCTTCCCACAGTGCGGGCTATTTCACTTGCAAGGGGGCAACAGGGACTATGTGTTCCAGTATCCAGAGGGGAGTCCAGGATGGGCCCTGTCAACACCATCACCCGTGCCCTGTTAGTGCTATAAAGTGTGAGGACTGCTTCCTGTAGTGTGGGCTATTTTCTTGCAAGGGGGCAACAGAGACTGCGTGTCTCAGTATTCAGAGGGGCGTCCAGGAGGAGCCCTGTTAACACCATCACCTGTGCCCTGTTAGCACTATAGAGCACAAGGACTGCTGCCCGCCATGTCAGCTGTTTTTCTTGCAAGGGGGCAACAGGGACTACGTGTCTCAGTATCCCGAGGGCCGTCCAGGAGGAGTCCTGTCAACATCATCACCTGTGCCCTGTTGGAGCTATAAAACGTGAGGACTGCTTCCTGCCGTGTGGGCCATTTTTCCTGCAAGGGGGCAACAGGGACTGCGAGTCCCTGTATCCAGAGGGGTGTTCAGGAGGAACCTGTTAATACCATCACTTGTGCCCTATTAGTGCTATAATGTGCAAGGGCTGCTTCCAGCCATGTGGGCCGCACCCGGCCAAGGGCTGGCTCGTCTTGTGCTCGTCAGTGACAGGAAGAGGCAGGCAGGACCACCCTCCTTGGCCCCAATGGCAAAGGTACTGTTTTTCCTTATTTTATAGAATTTCGGATTGCTGCCTATTTGAACTATCCTGCACTCCTTGGAATTTATCACATCTTGGGCTAATTTTATCCCTGACTGAGCTGTGAAAGCTTGTGTGGGTGAACTACCTACGATCTGCTTATCTTTACTTGAAGTACTCATGTGTCAAACAGTATTCTGGATTACTTGGAGAGTTGTTGTTTTTAAGATATTTTAATTTTTAGCATTCTGTTTTCTTTGAGACTTCAAGTAAGTTCATTTCTGCCAGGGATATTTAATTGATAACTTTGTTTGCCCTGAAGGTATTGCAAGGGAAATAGTATCCGAGCATAGTGGCGTTATTGCCTCTATGTAATCTCAATTTTTAACTGAGGCCATACTTACTCATTCCTCGCTTTTCCCTTGCTCTCGTTTAAGTATGAGCAAGTGTAAAGTGACCAAACCAGTGCAGGGAGCTACAAAACAGAAGTCCAACAATTGTACCCTAAGTGAGATTGTTCAACTGTTTGAAGAGGTTGAATCCATTATAGGCACAAATAGCCCACATGATGATAAGGGGGACCCTGCTGAAAAATCGAAGCATTCCACTCAAATCCTTCCAGATTTTTTCAAACAGAAAGGGGTCGATTCCGATTCGGGCCGGAAAAAGCACCGACCGACTCGGAGCCGGAATTTATTCCGACCGACACGTACCTGTGGCGCCCGACACGCCAAGTACGATGCAAGGCGTGCAAAATCCGACCGACACGTACGGAACCCAAGCCGAACGACCGAGCCGCACGGAAAACAGCAATCCGGCCGGAAAAACACGCGAATCGAACCGACCGACACGCACCCGGAACAAATCCGACCGAAACGTACACGCGAACTCCAAACCGCAAAGTACGATGCAAGGCGCGAAAACCACGACCGAGTCATACGGAGGACAAGCCGTACGACCGACACGCATACAAAACCGAGCCGAAGTAACACAAAACACCGCGACCGACGCGTACGCAGCATAGAAAACTGCACAAACACAGCGTGAACGAAGCGGAGAAGACCGTACGAGACAACTGCAGGGTCCGAATCGGTCACAAGAACGTTTCCAACATGCACAGACAGTACTAAGGAAAAATTACACAAAAAAGGCCAAACAAGCAATTACAAAGCCAATAAATACTGGGGGGTGGGGACAGAGAACAAAGACACACCCACAACTCCACCCATATAAAGGACACAAATCCCAACCATGATCCTTTGCAAATGCTATTCCACTGCCAGCACCCAACAGACAGCAACCACACACCCACAGCTCATCCCTCACACAAGCCACACACCATCAGCACACCAACAAATACCTACCTCACATACACCCAGCAAAACACACACTCACACACCCTCACCTGCACACCAACACACACATCACTCACCATCACCACCCATCACCATGCCCCCAAGAAGAATCACAAGTTCCTAGATTGTGAATTGGAAGTCATGGTAGACAAGATCCTCAGGGTAGAGCCACAGCTGTTTGGCACACTGGTCCAACAGACACCCATCTCCCAGAAAACCAAGATGTGGGAGAGGATCATCAACAGGGTGAACGCACAATCACCATGTCTGCGCACAAAGACTGACATCCAGAACAGGTGGTATGACGTGCGCAGGAGGGTACGGGAGCTGCTCAAGAAAGACTACCTCCTGAGCCAATACACCGGCAGTGGCCCTCCTGCCAAGCCAGTATACCTCAGGCCCTGGGAGGAGAAGGTGCGGGCCATCCTTCCGCCAGTGAGCGTCTATGGACTAGAGAACATCCCAGAGCCTGGTGAGTACACAACAAATGTACACAATATTCTGCCACAATACACACACACATCACTGTCAAGGGGAGAGTCAAACCATGCACTCATAGCAATTACACAGCAACCAGAACAGAATCATCCCAAAATGTGTATGTCAGTCAGATAAACACAACACATGCCATCTCAAAGTTACATTTAACCGTGTCATCACATGTACAAACACAACTACAACTACAGCTAGGCAGTGGCACAAATAGAACTAACAAACACATCCAGACATGTAGCCACCACTACAACACCAACACACAGTGAAGACCACTGAAAGAAAGGAATTCTGTGTATGCTGGGCAAGTCAGTGTAGCCAATAGCATCATGGGAGTCGTAGTCACACATATTGCCCACCCCCACAACTGTCCCATCAACACCACCATGAACCATGCACACATCACAGGGAGTGGAAAAGGACTCACAAGATGGCTGACACTGGCTACTGCTGTGGGGAGCACAAGGCCCTGCTGGCAACTGTGCAACAACCAACAGCAGGACACCACTGACTGACATCCTGAGAGACAACTTCCACTCCCTGCAATGGAAGCACGTTCCATGGTGGGATATCTGGCTGGGTGGGAAGGAGGACTCGCAGCACTGACCATAGTCACAAGCACCTCCCCTCACACACCCCCTCAACACAAACTCCACAGAACCCACCTGGGAGAATGCAATGCCTCACATCCTAACTCAAGATCCCACAAAGAACCTCCACCCTGGGTAATGTTGTGTGAAGCACAGGGACACTCTTGGGACTTTTAGCCAAACAACTGCCAGGACAACACTCCCAGCCATCCTGTCAGCACAGGCAGCCCACCCCACAGGGAAGCAGAGTCAAAGGAAGGAAGCATGGGCATGCTGGGAAGGGGGTGGAGGCAATAGCATGATGGGAGTAGTAGGCACAGATATCGCTCAGCCTCACAACTGGCCCATGAACACAACCCTGAACCATGCTCACATCACAGGGAGTGGATAAGGAATCACAAGATGGCTGACACTGGCTACTGCTGTGGGGAGCACAAGGCCCTGCTGGGAACTGTGCACCAACAAACAGCACAACACCACTGCCTGACATCCTGAAAGCCAACTTGCACTCTCTGCAATGCAAGCACGTTCCATGGTGGGATATCTGGCTGGGTGGGAAGGAGGACTTGCAGCACTGACCATAGTCACAAGCACCTCCCCTCACACACACCCTCAACACATACTCCACAGAACCCACCTGGGAGAATGCAATGCCTCACATCCTAACTGAAGATCCCACAAAGAACCACCACCCTGGGTTATGTTGTGTGAAGCACAGGGACACTCTTTGGACTTTTAGCCAAACAACTGCCAGGACAACACTCCCAGCCATCCTGTCAGCACAGGCAGCCCACCCCACAGGGAAGCAGAGTCAAAGGAAGGAAGCATGGGCATGCTGGGAAGGGGGTGGAAGCAATAGCATGATGGGAGTCGTAGGCACAGCTCTACATCCCCCACCACATGGCCCAGCAAGCTCACACTCACGCATGCACATCCCACAGAGAGTGGAAAGGCCCATCAAAGATGTCTGACACTGTTGCTGTGTCATGGGGAGCACAAGGGCATGCTGGGAACTGCACACCAACCAACAGCAGGACACCACTGTCAGCCATCTTGCCATTGCTCTCACACCCACACACACTGAACTCCCCACAAAAGCAAGTAAGTATGGGAATGCTGGGAAGTGGGGTGGAGGCAATAGCATGATGGGAGTCATAGTCACAGACATAGCTCACCCCCACAACTGTCCCATCAACACCACCCTGAACCATGCTCACATCACAGGGAGTGGATAAGGACTCACAAGATGGCTGACACTGGCTACTGCTGTGGGGAGCACAAGGGCATGCTGGGAACTGCACACCAACCAACAGCAGGACACCACTTTCAGCCATCTTGCCATTGCTCTCACACCCACACACACTGAACTCCCCACAAAAGCAAGTAAGTATGGGAATGCTGGGAAGTGGGGTGGAGGCAATAGCATGATGGGAGTCATAGTCACAGACATAGCTCACCCCCACAACTGTCCCATCAACACCACCCTGAACCATGCTCACATCACAGGGAGTGGAAAACAACTGACAAGATGGCTGACACTGGCAACTGCTGTGGGGAGCACAAGGCCCCGCTGGCAACTGTGCAATAACCAACAGCAGGACACCACTGACTGACATCCTGAGAGACAACTTCCACTCCCTGCAATGGAAGCACGTTCCATGGTGGGATATCTGGCTGGGTGGGAAGGAGGACTCGCAGCACTGACCATAGTCACAAGCACCTCCCCTCACACACACCCTCAACACAAACTCCACAGAACCCACCTGGGAGAATGCAATGCCTCACATCCTAACTCAAGATCCCACAAAGAACCTCTACCCTGGGTAATGTTGTGTGAAGCACAGGGACACTCTTGGGACTTTTAGCCAAACAACTGCCAGGACAACACTCCCAGCCATCCTGTCAGCACAGGCAGCCCACCCCACAGGGAAGCAGAGTCAAAGGAAGGAAGCATGGGCATGCTGGGAAGGGGGTGGAGGCAATAGCATGATGGGAGTCGTAGGCACAGATATCGCTCAGCCTCACAACTGGCCCATCAACACCACCCTGAACCATGCTCACATCACAGGGAGTGGATAAGGACTCACAAGATGGCTGACACTGGCTACTGCTGTGGGGAGCACAAGGCCCTGCTGGCAACTGTGCAACAACCAACAGCAGGACACCACTGACTGACATCCTGAAAGACAACGTTCACTCCCTGCAATGCAAGCACAGTCCATGGTGGGATAACTGACTGGCTGGGTGGGAAGGAGGGCCGGCTGTCAACCAAATACAACCAATGCAGACCATGTTCACACCCCAACAAATACATAGAAATGCCCAAATAATGCAGGACAATGTGCTACACCAATATCAACCCCTGACTGTGACAACTTAGGACAATGCAATGTACAGGCCCGCACCCAGAGGCACAGTCACAACTGTCAGGTGTGTCAACCATTGATGCCTGCAGAAACATAACATACATTGTGTGTGTCTCCCAAAAACAGGTGATGATGGGGACACAGCAGCAGACGCTGAGGAGTCCCAGTCCCAGGCTCAAGAGGATGCGGAGCTCACTGGTGTCGTACAGCCTCTGCCCTCCTCGGACGAAGAAGACCAACCTGGCACATCCGGTGCAAGTCAACATGCAGCACCAGCAGGACCACCAGCTGCAGCACCAGCAGGACCACCAGCTGCACCCCCTGCACCCACCCCTCCAACGACTGTCACCACAAATACCATCCCTGCCGACATGGACAGAACAAGGAGCAACACCAGCACAGGGACCCTGGACCAACGTGGGGCCATGGACACCACCACCACCACCAACCCCCAAGGGGGACCAGGGTCATCTGTGCGTGCCACTGCACGCACTGCACATGTCGGCAGGGGTGGTGGGAGGGGTGGGAGACAGAGGTCGCTGCTTGCAGAGGTTGCTGGTGTGCATGATGACCCACAACTGGTACGCATAGCCGATGCGTACCAGTCCAGCACCGGAGATCTCAGCCAGGTAGTGGGGCTCCTCAGAGACATGAAACAGCAGCATGCTGCCCATCATGCCCGCTTGGACTCACACATGTCCCGCGTGGAGTCCAAGTGGGACGCACTGCAAGAGATGACGGCGGTGCACAGGGACATTTTACAATGCCTCCGCCAGATGAACAGCAACTAGTCCACACCTCCCTGTGTGCCAACAACATCTGGTGCTGAACAAACTGCAACTGCCACAGGGAGGGAGGATGACTCTGGCAGAGAGTCCCCTGCACCGCAGCAGCCTGTACTTGAGGGGCCCCCCCCCAAAGAAGAGGGGTCGTCCGAGGAGGGGCAAGTGAGAGGCCGAAGGCCAAGTGCAACTCCCAGGAAGCCTGAACCTGTTCTGGATGTTCACCTTTGTGCACAGACTGTTCACCCTGTTGACGGCAACACAACTCCCACACATTACATGGGGAGTACAAGTTGGACCAATGTCTCAGACAACTGTGGCCCCGATACTGGGGATTTTGTCTACCAGGACTTTCAATTCACCTAGGAACTTCTGATTGCAAGATATATGTACAGCACTAACCATCCTATGCACTATTCACACAAATGTATCACAATAAACACACTAATACACCATACTTGCCTCTGTTGTGATTCTAACGTGGGTGCTGTCATGGGGATGATGAACTGCAAAATTACACTGTGTATGCGGACTGCAACAGCAAGTACAACACAGGCATGTGAGTAAAGGCAACGTGACACATATGAGGGAGACACACCACCAGGGCTATACAACACATACACACCTAGGCCATCTGACTCATTGCCTACACTGATGTTGCCAGGGAAGACGGTGCAATGCACAGACACCACACCTATTCCCAGTTGTAGTCAAGTAGCCCACAGGTGCAGTAAGCAAATGGCAGTCAAATGTGTGACCACAGACAACGCACATCACAAAGTGAAGCACAGGTTTATTACACAGTTGCAACATGTCGTAACCACTACAGATGCAAGGTAATCTCACCTGGCAGCGGGCACACAGTCAACAACTGTAGAAGGAAGGAAGTCCATGGGTGTGGCGCACATCACCTGTAGGGACACAACAGCTACCACCCTGGAAGTACAATCACGTCATCGGTGGACACAGTTGACCAAACGAATCTGAAAGTACCCTGTGAAGAACAGAAATGACACACAGACAAAAGCAATGGAGAACAGGACAGAACAGCAAAACTCATGCACAATACATGTTACAAGATACCCACCCAGAACCAAGTTAGCATGTCAACACTGTTGGGGAGTACAAACCACCTGTAAGCACACATCGCTACACACATCCAGTCAAGTAGCCCATGGACACACTCCAACAGCACCAGAGCACCACCTACACATATCATGCCAACTCACATCATTGAAATGACACCTCAGGATACTCACACTCAGCTAAAGAAGTTGGTGATGAGCTGTGTGCGGACATCACCATCACCATCATCATCATCATCGTCACTGGCATCGTGGTCCAGGCCAGGATCCTCCACAGGTGGCGGATGTTGGTCATTGTCATCCTGGATGAGAGGCAACTCCTTCCGCACTGCCAGGTTGTGGAGCATGCAGCAGACGATGATAATCTTGCACACCTTCGCTGGGGCATATGGGAGGGACCCTCCTGTCTTGTCCAGGCAGCGGAAGCAGCTCTTCAGGAGACCAAATGTCCGCTCAATCACTCTCCTGGTCCGACCATGTGCCTCATTGTAGCGCATCTGGGCTGGTGTCACAGGGTTCCTGAGGGGTGTCAGCAACCACGGCATGTTGGGGTATCCCGAGTCACCTACGGACAGACAAGTGCACATTAGCTGACTTGGAAAAGTGGGCGGAATACTACAGATCAGATCACACACAATGGCACAAAGTCAGTACACACCGACAAGCCAGGCACGCTGGTTCTGCATCTGTGCCATCATCCTGGGGATGCGACTACTCCTCATCACAAAGGCATCGTGTGCTGAACCAGGGAAACGGGCACACACGTGTGTGATGGTCATATCTGCAAGACACACCACCAGTGCATTGACCGAGTGGTAGTGCTTGCGGTTACGGTAGGCCTGCTCCTGGGCCTGTGGTGGTACCAAAGCCACATGTGTCCCATCAATGGAGCCAATGACATGCAGCATCCTCCCCAGGGCATAGAAGTCACTCTTCACATCAGTGAGTCGTTGCAGTCTAGGGAAATAGCAACATTGCCTCCAAAACATCGCGGAGCACACGGCTCAACATGGTCTGTGACATCCCACCAGCAGTCGCCACAGTATGTTGGAAGGTACCGGTGGCAAAGAAGTGTAGGGCTGCCATCACCTTCACCTTGGGGGTCAGCGCTGTAGGATACGGCCGGCCAGGCTGCAAATGTGGGGCCAACTGCACTGCCAAATCCTCAATAAGCTGCCTGGTGAAGCGGTACCGTCGGATGCTGTCCCGTTCCACCATCGTTGCCAGGTCTGGGAATGGTCGATGGACAGCAGGAGCCCTGCAGTGCAGAGGAGAAGAAAGCAAGATTGTCAGTCACCCCACATATGCGGCATTGAACACACTCAATATCACAACATACATCATTATGAGGCACAACTACATGAAGTGTGCAGTTCCGTAAGGACATGTATGGTACATACATGGCCAACATCTGTCATCACGGTTCAACAAGTGGCATCAATAAGTCCCAGGTTGGCCCATTGGATATCATGAGGCCGTGACACAGTTCCCATCTCCTGCTGCCGTGTCACAATCACCCCCCACAGTGACATGTGAGGACAGATGTGCCCCAGGCATCACAGCTCAACGACAGGTACATTCCCAGGAACCCTGTATTGCCACATGGACACTGGCATTACATGGAGTATCATGTATACACCACAGCAAAACAACCATGACCCCCCAGGTAGTGGTCCCACTTGCCACTGCAGGACAGACATGGACGTCTGTGACACACACACGCACAACATCAAAGTCAATGCACACACAACGTGGATGTGGAGACTGTCTCCCATTGTGCACATGAAATCAGAGACATTGTAAACACTACATGCACACAGACTGTGGAGGACCATCACTATTGTGCCACTGGGACACCCTGGCTCAAACATACCGTCCCACATGGGACTCACGGGGTATGTGACATGACATACACATACACCACCGTGAAATGTGACCATGGCACATGCACAGATATGAACAGTTGCACATCACAGTGGTCATGTACACGTAACACCCAGGATCCTGTCCCCATGAACACGTGCACAGCCTGGGGGTGGCTGCCCCCAGGTGACACCCACAGGACAACATGTACACCAACATACACACAATAGGAAATGCAGCCTTACATGCCTTATGATACAGTTTGGACAGGCTGTCGGGTTGTAGGTGTGCCCCTCACTCCCTGGGAGCTATCTGTGGCTGGCATATGTTCATCTGAGACAGGCATGGTGACATATGCCAGTCACTTGTACAGGGATGCGTTGAACAGCAATGGACCGATCGGTGCCCCCGGCCGGCCCATTGCATTCAATGTGTGCGGTGCACGCGTTGTACCCTGTACGCGTTGATCAGCAATGGACCGATTGGTGCCCCGGCCGGCCCATTGCATTCAATGTGTGCGGGTACGCGTTGTACCCCTTTACGTGTTGTACCGCAATGGACCGATTGGTGCCCCGGCCGGCCAATTGCATTCAATGTGCGCGGTACGCGTTGTACCCCTGTACGCGTTGAACAGCAATGGACCGATTGGTGCCCCGGCCGGCCCATTGCATTCAATGTGTGCGGGTACGCGTTGTACCTCTGTACGCGTTGATCAGCAATGGACCGATCGGTGCCCCGGCCGGCCCATTGCATTCAATGTGTCGTGGTACGCATTCTACCCCTGTACGCGTTGAACAGCAATGGACCGATCGGTGCCCCGGCCGGCCCATTGCATTCAATGTGTGCGGGTACGCGTTGTACCCCTGTACGCGTTGAACAGCAATGGACCGATCGGTGCCTCCGGCCGGCCCATTGCATTCAATGTGCGGGTACGCGTTGTACCCCTGTACGCGTTGAACAGCAATGGACCGATCGGTGCGCACCCATTGACAATGGCCTAGCCTGGCAACGGACGCGTTTCGAAATTCGAACGAGTCGGTTGCTGGAAATTCAGTTGGTCCCCCACAACAATGTTGCAAAATCTTGTATGTCATGAAGTTGAAGATTTGAAGGATGCTGTGGGCGTGTATTGGTGCTGCTATTCCATGGATTGGCCAGATTCAGAAGATGCAAACGACTTGGACCTATCACTTTGGACACATGGGACAGTATCTGCCTCTCCAGCACATATATATTGCTGGCTGTTCCCCTGAGAGCTCACTTGCCTGCACTACATGCTCCAGGACGACATCTGCCACTGCACTGCTGCTGTCTCTGCCCCCTCTGGACCCTGCAATGGCACGTACTGTGGAGAGAGCCCCAGCCTTCAGCCTTGAGGATAACCAGGCCCTGCTGGACAGCCTACTTCCACAGTACAGCAAGCTGTATGGGACACCAGGGGAGCAGGTGAGTGTTCTGTGCACTGCCTTTCTGAATGTGCATTTTGTCTGCCTAGCAAGGCTGAAAGTCTGCACGCCACTGGCTAGCAGGCTCACTGAGTAGTTGTCACCCCCATAGTGTGTAGTGACATGCACTGGACAGGTATGGTGCAGTGACAGTGCATTTGAACAAGGTTTTACTTCCCATGCAATGATACCATGTAGTGACTTCTGGCAAACTGTCCATGGGCAGCGTTGCACTGCCTGTGTACATCATGTGCCCCTGTGATTGAGACATGTATATCCAACTGTGTCATGCACGGATATGTTGCATGTGTAGTAATGGCCTTTTCACTTTGTCATCCTGACAGGTTAATGCCCATCGGAAGCAGGAGATCTGGAAGGACATCGTCCGGGCTGTCCGGTCCATGGGGTCTACAAGCGCCGGATCTGCAACTGCCAGAAGAGGTGGCAGGACCTTCGGGGCTGGACCCGGAGGATTGCACGGGTCCAGCTGAAGCTGTCGCCTCCTCGCAGGAGGGGCGGAACACGGACCCTGACCCCCACATGCTCCAGATCCTGGCGGTGGTGTTTCCAGACCTGGATGGGCAGCTGAAGGCCAGACAGCAGCAAGGAGGGGGTGAGTCAAAGACTGCACTGTGAACTCTGTATTACATGCTATGTGCCCTCCTCTGGACTGGTTAAACTGCCACAGTACAGCAGTCATGTTGTCCAGGAGCCATGTCCCTCTATTGTGCACTGCCCACTCCTCATCTGATACCCAGGTGTGGCCCTTACATTCAGGGAATTGTGTCACTTGGGACTGTGTCCTTGCAGTTTGCTTCACTCAAGGTGGGGGACAGCATCTGTTTCCCTAACTCTGTTGTGGGCATCATAGGTGGGTCCATTGTTCACCCAACGCCTGTGTTCGGACATGTAATCTGCGTGTTGCTTTGATATGCGGTCCAATTGCTGAGCTGAGCCACCACATGTGCCTGGGGTATGTGGCACACACCCATGCAGCGGGTGGGAACAATGTTTGGGCCCCAGGAGTGTGCAGATTACGTGTGTCACACATACATAGCCAGCTATCCACTGTCCAGGGCTCATCCCTCATTCATGTGGGGCAGGACAGTCATGCCTACTCCAGGCCATGCAATGCACTCTGTACTCCCACTCCCGTGTATCAGCTGACACATTGTGCGCAGTGATCTGACCCCTCAGGTGTCTGCCTCTGTGTCAGTGTGCTGTGGATTTGTTGCCAGGACTGCTGGGGTGTTTCTCGGTAGGGGCTCAGCATGCCACTGGAGATGTGACCATAGGAGACGATACTTGTGTGTCACATAGGTGTTTGATCAGCTGCCCGTGCAGACTGGGGTATGCGAATGTGAAGTTCAGGCAGCTGTTTCCCATTCACAGCAGATTGTGAGGGGCTCAGGTTCAGAGGGTAGTGTCACAGGTCTCCCATATGTCCAATCGGTATGACCTGGACAGATGAGGGTTAAGATGATGTGTTGTGTGGGGGATGTACACGTGCACTTGTGCAGCTCCAGGACTTGCATTCCCCATGACCTACTATTGTGACACAGTGCAGAGTGTTGTTGTCTGGCTGCCAAGTCATACATCACTGAGACAGTGATGTATGACTTAGCAGTCATGCCTCCGCCATGGCATGTGTCTACTTATTGGTGATCCTGCAGGGGAGTGACATGTGCTACATGCACACCATTGTGGCGATGGCTATCAGGACATGGGTGCATCATGGTGTCTGTCGCTGGTATGCATCACATGCATTTCCTATTTGACTCTGGGCATCCCTTTCATCCGGAAACCTGTACTGACTCAGTGGCAAGAGTTGTGATGTGTGCATGTCCACATGCTACACCGTGTCCTCTACACTGTCCAACTACTGTGTAGGTGGTGCATGTGTCCACACTGGGGTGTTGCTATACAACAGACACCAGACAGATGTGTGCAAGGCCATGTGGGATGTGAGTGCCATGGTTGGCATCAGACTGACAATTGGCTTCTCCTGTTCAGTTAGGGCACTTTTAGCAATGTTCAACTAATGATGCCAGGGCTTGCTCTGTAATGTGCTGTGCTCACAGTGGTGTGTGCGTTTGGTGCAGGTGACTGATGTCTGTCTGTTTCCCCATTGTTTGCAGATACATCCACGGCCACGGAAGGGGACAGCTCCACGGACCAGGAGGAGCCGGAGAGCCAGACTGGGTCAGCAGCCGAGGAGTGGTCGGAGGGACCCGGTGGCACGGAGGGCGAGGGGAGCCACACCGAGGAGTCCTCAGCAGCATCCACCTCAGCTGAGGACCACAGCGGCTCGGAGGATGACTCCCTTATGGAGGCGGGTGTCAGCAGCCACCACACCCCAGCTAGTGTTGCTGTCCCCGCCACCACCAGCACCACCACCGTCCTCCCATCGGCTCCCATTCCCCAGGTCCGTGGAGGCTCCCATGTTCGGGAGCGTGTCTCCTTTGGGCCAGGCACCGCACCCCCTGCCCCTGTGTCCCCTGCTGCCCTGAGTGAGGAGTCTGTGTACCTCCTTCGCCAGCTCCATGTAGGGCAGACAGCCATGCTGAGTGTCCTCCATGCGCACACCGCTCTGTTGACTCAGCTGGTGTCGTTCATGGAGGGCATCTCATCGGGCATGTCTGACCTACAGAGGGGCAATAGGTCCATGGACTCCTCCCTGACGGCAGCAGTGTCCCTCCTCAGACAGTCCCTCACCCCTCCTGCCTCTGCTCCATCCACACTCCCCAGCACCTTACCCGTCCCAAGCACACACACACCGGCACAGGCACACACCAGCACACACACGTCCAGCACACAGACACACACGCCACAAACAAAACGCACACGCACGCACAGTCAGGGGACTGAAACCAGACTCACAGGGGATGGGGCCCTGGAACACACACACACATCCACGAGCACTGCACAGTCCTCAGTTGCCTCTCCCTCCAAAGCACCCTCCCTTGCCTCACCTGCAACCCCAAAGACCCAGCGGCTCTTCCTCAGTGACCTCGGCCTCTTCCCCTCCGATCCAGCTGATACAGCATTTAGGGGGAAAAGGAAGCCCAACCACACGGAGCAGAGTGCCCTCGCCCCCGGACACCCTCCCCCAGGCGCAGACAGACTGAGGCCCCCACCCGCAAGTCCCCCGGAGTCGTAAGAGCAAGACCCCGCCGCCGCCCTGCAGCTCAGGCACCAGGTCTCCTTCCTCCATCCCTCAGGCCCCCACTCCACAGGTGCCCCCACCACACCCTGCCCCAGGTTCCCCCACCCACAGATATACCATCCCCAAGAGGATCCGGCCTTCTCCCCTGCCACTTGCTCTCCCGGCACCACACCCCGCTGCGCTTGTCTGTGCCACTGATGTGGTGAGGGTGTCTTCCCCTCTGTCCAGCCCACCTTGCCTGTTCCCCATTCTCCTCCCCTGGTGGTAGGCACTGCAGTGGAGTCCACTACCACCCTGTCTAACTTGGGCACTGCAGTGGCGGACCTGTCCACTCCATCTGCAGGGTCCACTGCAGTCGTGCCGGCACCCACAACATCTGAGTCATGCCCCCCAGTTGTGCCGGCACACACCATGTCAGACACCTCCACTGCAAATATGTGGGTCTGCATTCTGATGGTCACTTCTGTCATTGTGTCATTGATGAATGTTGACAGTGTCAGCCCCCATGGGTGTTGTATGTCTGCACATGGCCAAAGGTATGTCTTATTTGCACTGCAGTATTTGCCTCCCCCAATTTATGTTGCAATGGGACACATGCACTACTTTGCCACTGATGTGTTTTATGTTCTGTGACCAGGAATCATGAATGCAGTTTGGCAGTTGCAGCTTTTTCTTTGTCAACACTTACATTTTGGTCACTGTGATGATGGGGGTTTGGACCCCATTGCCACAATGTTCAAAATGTGCTTCAGCTATGGACCCCACACTTACATTTTGGTCACTGTGATGATGGGGGTTTGGACCCCATTGCCACAATGTTCAAAATGTGCTTCAGCTATGGACCCCACACTTACATTTTGGTCACTGTGATGATGGGGGTTTGGACCCCATTGCCACACTGTTCAAAATGTGCTTCAGCTATGGACCCCACCCTTACATTTTGGTCACTGTGATGATGGGGGTTTGGACCCCATTGCCACACTGTTCAAAATGTGCTTCAGCTATGGACCCCACACTTACATTTTGGTCACTGTGATGATGGGGGTTTGGACCCCATTGCCACAATGGTCATGGCCTGCTTGCATTGTGGGGGCCACACACATATATGTGTGGCACATGTGATAGGGGGTCACATTGTATGTTCAAAGTCATGTTCAGTGTTGTAGGCATTTGACACAGTCTACACACGCTTGTCATGGTGTTGGGGGATGTCTTTTTCTTGCATTCCCTAGGTTGTGGTGTGCTGGTTGTGTCATGCATTGTCCATCCTATGAGTGGGGGTGGTGTTGGTGGGAGGCATCCAGCCCCCATGGGTAGAGGTGGTAGTAGTGACAGGCATCCAGCCCCCTGGGTAAGGGTGGTGGTAGTAGTGGTAGGCATCTGGCACCCCCTGGCTAAGGGTGGTAGTAGTGGTAGGCATCCAGCCCCCCCTGGGTAAGGGTGGTAGTAGTGGTAGGCATCTGGCACCCCCATGGCTAAGGGTGGTAGTAGTGGTAGGCATCCAGCCCCCCTGGCTAAGGGTGGTAGTAGTGGTAGGCATCCAGCCCCCTTGGCTAAGGGTGGTAGTAGTGTTAGGCATCTGGCACTCCCATGGCTAAGGGTGGTAGTAGTGGTAGGCATCCAGCCCCCCTGGGTAAGGGTGGTAGTGGTGGTGGGCATCTGGCACCCCCCTGGCTAAGGGTGGTAGTAGTGGTAGGCATCTGGCACCCCATGGCTAAGGGTGGTAGTAGTGGTAGGCATCTGGCACCCCTGGCTAAGGGTGGTAGTAGTGGTAGGCATCCAGCCCCCTGGGTAAGGGTGGTAGTAGTGGTAGGCATCTGGCACCCCCATGGCTAAGGGTGGTAGTAGTGGTAGGCATCCAGCCCCCTGGCTAAGGGTGGTAGTAGTGGTAGGCATCCAGACCCCTGGGTAAGGGTGGTAGTAGTGGTAGGCATCTGGCACCCCCTGGCTAAGGGTGGTAGTAGTGGTAGGCATCCAGCCCCCTGGCTAAGGGTGGTAGTAGTGGTAAGCATCCAGCTCCCCTGGGTAAGGGTGGTAGTGGTAGGCATCTGGCACCCCCTGACTAAGGGTGGTAGTGGTGGTTGGCATCCGGCCCCCTGGGTAGGGGTGGTGGTGCGCATTCAGGCCCCTGTGTGCATATGTGGCATTGGTGATGGGCATCCCGCCCCTATGGTGCTGCTGTTGCTGGTGTAAGTAAATTCTGCATCCCTCTGTGTGTGTGTGATGTGTCGTGTACGTGTTGTATGTGTTTTGTGGTTGGTGTCTGACTTACCTTCTGCGGCGTACGCGTCCGTGCCTGTTCCGGTAGTAAATGTAGAATATTGGTATGATCGGGACGAAGGGATTCATGGTTGGTTTGTGTCGTTCGTCTTTCTCGTCGCTTCGCGTCATCCTCGTCGCTGGCGTGTTCGCCTCGTAGCCGTGGCGCGAATCGGAGCTTATGTGCGCATCCTCCCCAGGGCATAGAAGTCACTCTTCACGTCAGTGAGTCGTTGCAGTCTAGGGAAATAGCAACATTGCCTCCAAAACATCGCGGAGCACACGGCTCAACATGGTCTGTGACATCCCACCAGCAGTCGCCACAGTATGTTGGAAGGTACCGGTGGCAAAGAAGTGTAGGGCTGCCATCACCTTCACCTTGGGGGTCAGCGCTGTAGGATACGGCCGGCCAGGCTGCAAATGTGGGGCCAACTGCACTGCCAAATCCTCAATAAGCTGCCTGGTGAAGCGGTACCGTCGGATGCTGTCCCGTTCCACCATCGTTGCCAGGTCTGGGAATGGTCGATGGACAGCAGGAGCCCTGCAGTGCAGAGGAGAAGAAAGCAAGATTGTCAGTCACCCCACATATGCGGCATTGAACACACTCAATATCACAACATACATCATTATGAGGCACAACTACATGAAGTGTGCAGTTCCGTAAGGACATGTATGGTACATACATGGCCAACATCTGTCATCACGATTCAACAAGTGGCATCAATAAGTCCCAGGTTGGCCCATTGGATATCATGAGGCCGTGTCACAGTTCCCATCTCCTGCTGCCGTGTCACAATCACCCCCACAGTGACATGTGAGGACAGATGTGCCCCAGGCATCACAGCTCAACAACAGGTACATTCCCAGGAACCCTGTATTGCCACATGGACACTGGCATTACATGGAGTATCATGTATACACCACAGCAAAACAACCATGACCCCCAGGTAGTGGTCCCACTTGCCACTGCAGGACAGACATGGACGTCTGTGACACACACACGCACAACATCAAAGTCAATGCACACACAACGTGGATGTGGAGACTGTCTCCCATTGTGCACATGAAATCAGAGACATTGTAAACACTACATGCACACAGACTGTGGAGGACCATCACTATTGTGCCACTGGGACACCCTGGCTCAAACATACCGTCCCACATGGGACTCACGGGGTATGTGACATGACATACACATACACCACCGTGAAATGTGACCATGGCACATGCACAGATATGAACAGTTGCACATCACAGTGGTCATGTACACGTAACACCCAGGATCCTGTCCCCATGAACACGTGCACAGCCTGGGGGTGGCTGCCCCAGGTGACACCCACAGGACAACATGTACACCAACATACACACAATAGGAAATGCAGCCTTACATGCCTTATGATACAGTTTGGACAGGCTGTCGGGTTGTAGGTGTGCCCCTCACTCCCTGGGAGCTATCTGTGGCTGGCATATGTTCATCTGAGACAGGCATGGTGACATATGCCAGTCACTTGTACAGGGATGCGTTGAACAGCAATGGACCGATCGGTGCCCCCGGCCGGCCCATTGCATTCAATGTGTGCGGGTACGCGTTGTACCCCTATACGCGTTGATCAGCAATGGACCGATTGGTGCCCCGGCCGGCCCATTGCATTCAATGTGTGCAGTGCACGCGTTGTACCCCTTACGTGTTGATACCGCAATGGACCGATCGGTGCCCCGGCCGACCCATTGCATTCAATGTGTGCGGGTACGCGTTGTACCCTGTCACGCGTTGATCAGCAATGGACCGATCGGTGCCCCGGCCGGCCCATTGCATTCAATGTGTGCGGGTACGCGTTGTACCCCTATGCAGCGTTGAACAGCAATGGACCGATCGGTGCCCCGGCCGGCCCATTGCATTCAATGTGTGCGGGTACGCGTTGTACCCTGTACGCATTGATCAGCAATGGACCGATCGGTGCCCCGGCCGGCCCATTGCATTCAATGTGTGCGGGCACGCGTTGTACCCTATGCAGCGTTGATCAGCAATGGACCGATCGGTGCCCCGGCCGGCCCATTGCATTCAATGTGTGCGAGTACAGCGTTGTACCCCTGCACGCGTTGAACAGCAATGGACCGATCGGTGCCCCGGCCGGCCCATTGCATTCAATGTGCGCGGTACGCGTTGTACCCCTGTACGCGTTGATCAGCAATGGACCGATCGGTGCCCCGGCCGCCCATTGCATTCAATGTGTGCGGTACGCATTCTACCCCTGTACGCGTTGAACAGCAATGGACCGATCGGTGTCCCCGGCCGACCCATTGCATTCAATGTGCGCGGGTACGCGTTGTACCCCTGTACGCGTTGAACAGCAATGGACCGATCGGTGCCCTGGCCGTCCCATTGCATTCAATGTGCGGGTACGCGTTGTACCCCTGTACGCGTTGAACAGCAATGGACCGATCGGTGCGCACCCATTGACAATGGCCTAGCCTGGCAACGGACGCGTTTTCGAAATTCGAACGAGTCGGTTGCTGGAAATTCAGTTGGTCACCCACAACAATGTTGCAAAATCTTGTATGTCATGAAGTTGAAGATTTGAAGGATGCTGTGGGCGTGTATTGGTGCTGCTATTCCATGGATTGGCCAGATTCAGAAGATGCAAACGACTTGGACCTATCACTTTGGACACATGGGACAGTATCTGCCTCTCCAGCACATATATATTGCTGGCTGTTCCCCTGAGAGCTCACTTGCCTGCACTACATGCTCCAGGACGACATCTGCCACTGCACTGCTGCTGTCTCTGCCCCCTCTGGACCCTGCAATGGCACGTACTGTGGAGAGAGCCCCAGCCTTCAGCCTTGAGGATAACCAGGCCCTGCTGGACAGCCTACTTCCACAGTACAGCAAGCTGTATGGGACACCAGGGGAGCAGGTGAGTGTTCTGTGCACTGCCTTTCTGAATGTGCATTTTGTCTGCCTAGCAAGGCTGAAAGTCTGCACGCCACTGGCTAGCAGGCTCACTGAGTAGTTGTCACCCCCCATAGTGTGTAGTGACATGCACTGGACAGGTATGGTGCAGTGACAGTGCATTTGAACAAGGTTTTACTTCCCATGCAATGATACCATGTAGTGACTTCTGGCAAACTGTCCATGGGCAGCGTTGCACTGCCTGTGTACATCATGTGCCCCTGTGATTGAGACATGTATATCCAACTGTGTCATGCACGGATATGTTGCATGTGTAGTAATGGCCTTTTCACTTTGTCATCCTGACAGGTTAATGCCCATCGGAAGCAGGAGATCTGGAAGGACATCGTCCGGGCTGTCCGGTCCATGGGGGTCTACAAGCGCCGGATCTGCAACTGCCAGAAGAGGTGGCAGGACCTTCGGGGCTGGACCCGGAGGATTGCACGGGTCCAGCTGAAGCTGTCGCCTCCTCGCAGGAGGGGCGGAACACGGACCCTGACCCCCCACATGCTCCAGATCCTGGCGGTGGTATTTCCAGACCTGGATGGGCAGCTGAAGGCCAGACAGCAGCAAGGAGGGGGTGAGTCAAAGACTGCACTGTGAACTCTGTATTACATGCTATGTGCCCTCCTCTGGACTGGTTAAACTGCCACAGTACAGCAGTCATGTTGTCCAGGAGCCATGTCCCTCTATTGTGCACTGCCCACTCCTCATCTGATACCCAGGTGTGGCCCTTACATTCAGGGAATTGTGTCACTTGGGACTGTGTCCTTGCAGTTTGCTTCACTCAAGGTGGGGGACAGCATCTGTTTCCCTAACTCTGTTGTGGGCATCATAGGTGGGTCCATTGTTCACCCAACGCCTGTGTTCGGACATGTAATCTGCGTGTTGCTTTGATATGCGGTCCACTTGCTGAGCTGAGCCACCACATGTGCCTGGGGTATGTGGCACACACCCATGCAGCGGGTGGGAACAATGTTTGGGCCCCAGGAGTGTGCAGATTACGTGTGTCACACATACATAGCCAGCTATCCACTGTCCAGGGCTCATCCCTCATTCATGTGGAGCAGGACAGTCATGCCTACTCCAGGCCATGCAATGCACTCTGTACTCCCACTCCCGTGTATCAGCTGACACATTGTGCGCAGTGATCTGACCCCTCAGGTGTCTGCCTCTGTGTCAGTGTGCTGTGGATTTGTTGCCAGGACTGCTGGGGTGTTTCTCAGTAGGGGCTCAGCATGCCACTGGAGATGTGACCATAGGAGACGATACTTGTGTGTCACATAGGTGTTTGATCAGCTGCCCGTGCAGACTGGGGTATGCGAATGGGAAGTTCAGGCAGCTGTTTCCCATTCACAGCAGATTGTGAGGGGCTCAGGTTCAGAGGGTAGTGTCACAGGTCTCCCATATGTCCAATCGGTATGACCTGGACAGATGAGGGTTAAGATGATGTGTTGTGTGGGGGATGTACACGTGCACTTGTGCAGCTCCAGGACTTGCATTCCCCATGACCTACTATTGTGACACAGTGCAGAGTGTTGTTGTCTGGCTGCCAAGTCATACATCACTGAGACAGTGATGTATGACTTAGCAGTCATGCCTCCGCCATGGCATGTGTCTACTTATTGGTGATCCTGCAGGGGAGTGACATGTGCTACATGCACACCATTGTGGCGATGGCTATCAGGACATGGGTGCATCATGGTGTCTGTCGCTGGTATGCATCACATGCATTTCCTATTTGACTCTGGGCATCCCTTTCATCCGGAAACCTGTACTGACTCAGTGGCAAGAGTTGTGATGTGTGCATGTCCACATGCTACACCGTGTCCTCTGCACTGTCCAACTACTGTGTAGGTGGTGCATGTGTCCACACTGGGGTGTTGCTATCCAACAGACACCAGACAGATGTGTGCAAGGCCATGTGGGATGTGAGTGCCATGGTTGGCATCAGACTGACAATTGGCTTCTCCTGTTCAGTTAGGGCACTTTTAGCAATGTTCAACTAATGATGCCAGGGCTTGCTCTGTAATGTGCTGTGCTCACAGTGGTGTGTGCGTTTGGTGCAGGTGACTGATGTCTGTCTGTTTCCCCATTGTTTGCAGATACATCCACGGCCACGGAAGGGGACAGCTCCACGGACCAGGAGGAGCCGGAGAGCCAGACTGGGTCAGCAGCCGAGGAGTGGTCGGAGGGACCCAGTGGCACGGAGGGCGAGGGGAGCCACACCGAGGAGTCCTCAGCAGCATCCACCTCAGCTGAGGACCACAGCGGCTCGGAGGATGACTCCCTTATGGAGGCGGGTGTCAGCAGCCACCACACCCCAGCTAGTGTTGCAGTCCCCGCCACCACCAGCACCACCACCGCCCTCCCATCGGCTCCCATTCCCCAGGTCCGTGGAGGCTCCCATGTTCGGGAGCGTGTCTCCTTTGGGCCAGGCACCGCACCCTGCCCCTGTGTCCCCTGCTGCCCTGAGTGAGGAGTCTGTGTACCTCCTTCGCCAGCTCCATGTAGGGCAGACAGCCATGCTGAGTGTCCTCCATGCGCACACCGCTCTGTTGACTCAGCTGGTGTCGTTCATGGAGGGCATCTCATCGGGCATGTCTGACCTACAGAGGGGCAATAGGTCCATGGACTCCTCCCTGACGGCAGCAGTGTCCCTCCTCAGACAGTCCCTCACCCCTCCTGCCTCTGCTCCATCCACACTCCCCAGCACCTTACCCGTCCCAAGCACACACACACCGGCACAGGCACACACCAGCACACACAGGTCCAGCACACAGACACACACGCCACAAACAAAACGCACACGCACGCACAGTCAGGGGACTGAAACCAGACTCACAGGGGATGGGGCCCTGTAACACACACACGCATCCACGAGCACTGCACAGTCCTCAGTTGCCTCTCCCTCCAAAGCACCCTCCCTTGCCTCACCTGCAACCCCAAAGACCCAGCGGCTCTTCTTCAGTGACCTCGGCCTCTTCCCCTCCGATCCAGCTGATACAGCATTCAGGGGGAAGAGGAAGCCCAACCACACAGAGCAGAGTGCCCTCGCCCCCGGACACCCTCCCCAGGCGCAGACAGACTGAGGCCCCCACCCGCAAGTCCCCCGGAGTCGTAAGAGCAAGACCCCGCCGCCGCCCCTGCAGCTCAGGCACCAGGTCTCCTTCCTCCATCCCTCAGGCCCCCACTCCACAGGTGCCCCCACCACACCCTGCCCCAGGTTCCCCCACCCACAGATATACCATCCCCAAGAGGATCCGGCCTTCTCCCCTGCCACTTGCTCTCCCGGCACCACACCCCCGCTGCGCTTATCTGTGCCACTGATGTGGTGAGGGTGTCTTCCCCCTCTGTCCAGCCCACCTTGCCTGTTCCCCATTCTCCTCCCCTGGTGGTAGGCACTGCAGTGGAGTCCACTACCACCCTGTCTGACTTGGGCACTGCAGTGGCGGACCTGTCCACTCCATCTGCAGGGTCCACTGCAGTCGTGCCGGCACCCACAACATCTGAGTCATGCCCCCAGTTGTGCCGGCACACACCATGTCAGACACCTCCACTGCAGTTGTCAGTGGCTCTCCAGCACCCACCACCCCTTCCCTGCTTCCTCCTGGTGAGCCCTGATCCTGTCCCTGCGGTGCCTGGCCTGTCCCCCCGGTTGCCCCTCCTAGTGGATTGTCCCTGGTTTTGTGCAGTGCAGGCATGCGTAGGGTGACATCTGCCACTGTCACCCTGTTTGGACTTTGACAATGGACTGGCTATTGGCCTTTGTGTTTTTTCTGGACTTTCAGTTTTCAATACACACATATGTTGAATAAAGCAACTTTCTGTTCTCTAGTGCTTATGCTTCTGATGTACATGTTGTTGATGATGCTAACCATGCCCTTGCTGCAGTGATGGTGATATTTGGTCTCATGATAATGAAGTGTTACTGTGCAGGAACCCATGTGGTCCAGGGGGAATGTGTCCTATCCTGTGGTGTATCCATGTCATCCATAGCAGCATCTGAGGGTGTCATGTGTTCAGTATTTGGCAATGGGATTTCCTACTTACATTAGCAATTCCACATCTGTGGCTTCCACCCCTGCACATCTGTTGTGCCTGCCATTGTTCAATTCATCTACTTCCCTGACCGTGTGGCCATCTCCACTGGACATGCAGGTTTGGGCATCAATGGGGAAGGACTCATCTGTGTTGTCAGTGCAACATTGCTATACAAGTGTGTTGGATCTGTGCTGATGATTTCGTTGGCACTTCCATGACCAGGCTGATGTGACAGGAGCCTTCATTTGGTGCTAATTGTTGATTGTGTGACCAAGTGCTCAGCTGACATGATGGGGCCCTACTGAGGCAACATATGGCACAGCTTTCCTCACACAGGAGTGGAGTCCCCTCATGGCAGTGTGTACTCCTGTGACATTGCCTGCGCCCAAGGTGTGTGTTGTATGAGCATGTCTGTGTGTTCACTTCCGTTTAGCTGTGCATGCTGTGATCCCTAGTGTTGTACCTGTTTGTGATGCTTGCTGAGTTGACCTATGTTCCCCCAAAGTCTTCTCCCTGGGTTCTCTGTGATGTGGGTGCATGGCACATTACTGGTCATCAGGGTGTCACCCATAGGTGTGTTTGCTGTCAGGGCTGAGTTTGTGTGCAGACGCAGATGGGTCACAGTCAGGTTTCCCTTGGCACTTGTTGTTTGCCCCTGTCATGTGATTTCCAGTTTGTGTTATCTTTCAGTGATTGTGACACGTTGTGTGTGTGACTGCTGGCACTCCTCAGGGTCCGGGCTGCAATGTTGGTTGTTGTCTATGTGTGTTCTTTGTGGGTGACCTTGGCTTCTTCATTGGTGTGTGACTGTGGCTGGGATCCCATTGGTTGGTGTGGTATTGCCGTCATGTCCATGTACAGCGTAGTGTGCAGTGTGTCAGACATTCAGGAGTCTTGTTGAGTGGCCATGTGTGATGTGTTTCTGCACCTTGGTTCCCACCCACCACCCTGGAATAGTCATGGGTGCATGGGCAATGTCACCAGTGCATGTGTGCTTCACTGCTGCACATTGTTGGAGGTCGAGGGGTGTGGTGTTGAGTGTGTGCAGATGAGAGTTGTTGCCCGGCTAGGCCCCTGCCTCCATGTTGGCCTTGGCTTACTGGCCGTGCTGATTGATTTGTGCTTGTGTAGGTGTGATGGTAGTTTGTTGCTCAGGACACATGACTGTGGTTCACAGTGTGAACGACATTTAGCTTTGTCATCACAGTGGGATTGTAATGCAGCCCAGGGTCACCACATTGTGGGGGCCCTGGGGGTAGTGCTGTGGTGTGTCTGTGTCTTGCTGTGTCAGTTGCTGTTCCTACGTGCCTGTGTGACATGTATGATTTGTGCTCCCTCTCATCTGACAATGCCTGCTTGCCCACATAGGGGATTTGGATCCATGAGTTACCTTTGTGTGGCACTGTATGCACATCTGTATGATTGGTATTCAGGTCTCCTCATGTGTTGTGTGGTTGCCTGGGGACACTGGCAACCCCCCTCACCTGTTGTGTATGATGTGCAGTGTGGGTCTGCCTGTTTGTGTTTGTGCATCTGCACCACTGCATTGGCATATCTTGGGTGTGCTATTGGCTGTATGTAGTTTGGTGGGTTTCCCCTGCTGTCCCTGGGACTCCTAGGTCATCGGTCAGCACAATGATCATGGTTTGTGTGTCCCATTGCTGCCATGGTATGGTATCTGTTCACCTCACATCTACAGTCTCCACAGGGTATCTGCATTTGTGTGCCCATTGGTGCAAATATGTGGGTCTGCATTCTGATGGTCACTTCTGTCATTGTGTCATTGATGAATGTTGACAGTGTCAGCCCCCATGGGTGTTGTATGTCTGCACATGGCCAAAGGTATGTCTTATTTGCACTGCAGTATTTGCCTCCCCAATTTATGTTGCAATGGGACACATGCACTACTTTGCCACTGATGTGTTTTATGTTCTGTGACCAGGAATCATCCATGCAGTTTGGCAGTTGCAGCTTTTTCTTTGTCAACACTTACATTTTGGTCACTGTGATGATGGGGGTTTGGACCCCATTGCCACAATGTTCAAAATGTGCTTCAGCTATGGACCCCACACTTACATTTTGGTCACTGTGATGATGGGGGTTTGGACCCCATTGCCACAATGTTCAAAATGTGCTTCAGCTATGGACCCCACACTTACATTTTGGTCACTGTGATGATGGGGGTTTGGACCCCATTGCCACACTGTTCAAAATGTGCTTCAGCTATGGACCCCACCCTTACATTTTGGTCACTGTGATGATGGGGGTTTGGACCCCATTGCCACACTGTTCAAAATGTGCTTCAGCTATGGACCCCACACTTACATTTTGGTCACTGTGATGATGGGGGTTTGGACCCCATTGCCACAATGGTCATGGCCTGCTTGCATTGTGGGGGCCACACACATATATGTGTGGCACATGTGATAGGGGTCACATTGTATGTTCAAAGTCATGTTCAGTGTTGTAGGCATTTGACACAGTCTACACACGCTTGTCATGGTGTTGGGGGATGTCTTTTTCTTGCATTCCCTAGGTTGTGGTGTGCTGGTTGTGTCATGCATTGTCCATCCTATGAGTGGGGGTGGTGTTGGTGGGAGGCATCCAGCCCCCATGGGTAGAGGTGGTAGTAGTGACAGGCATCCAGCCCCCCTGGGTAAGGGTGGTGGTAGTAGTGGTAGGCATCTGGCACCCCCTGGCTAAGGGTGGTAGTAGTGGTAGGCATCCAGCCCCCCCTGGGTAAGGGTGGTAGTAGTGGTAGGCATCTGGCACCCCCATGGCTAAGGGTGGTAGTAGTGGTAGGCATCCAGCCCCCCTGGCTAAGGGTGGTAGTAGTGGTAGGCATCCAGCCCCCATGGGTAAGGGTGGTAGTGGTGGTGGGCATCTGGCACCCCCCTGGCTAAGGGTGGTAGTAGTGGTAGGTATCTGGCACCCCATGGCTAAGGGTGGTAGTAGTGGTAGGCATCTGGCACCCCCCTGGCTAAGGGTGGTAGTAGTGGTAGGCATCCAGCCCCCCCTGGGTAAGGGTGGTAGTAGTGGTAGGCATCTGGCACCCCTATGGCTAAGGGTGGTAGTAGTGGTAGGCAGCCAGCCCCCCTGGCTAAGGGTGGTAGTAGTGGTAGGCATCCAGACCCCCTGGGTAAGGGTGGTAGTAGTGTTAGGCATCTGGCACTCCCATGGCTAAGGGTGGTAGTAGTGGTAGGCATCCAGCCCCCCTGGGTAAGGGTGGTAGTGGTGGTGGGCATCTGGCACCCCCCTGGCTAAGGGTGGTAGTAGTGGTAGGTATCTGGCACCCCATGGCTAAGGGTGGTAGTAGTGGTAGGCATCTGGCACCCCCCTGGCTAAGGGTGGTAGTAGTGGTAGGCATCCAGCCCCCCCTGGGTAAGGGTGGTAGTAGTGGTAGGCATCTGGCACCCCTATGGCTAAGGGTGGTAGTAGTGGTAGGCATCCAGCCCCCCTGGCTAAGGGTGGTAGTAGTGGTAGGCATCCAGACCCCCTGGGTAAGGGTGGTAGTAGTGGTAGGCATCTGGCACCCCCTGGCTAAGGGTGGTAGTAGTGGTAGGCATCCAGCCCCTGGCTAAGGGTGGTAGTAGTGGTAGGCATCCAGCTCCCCTGGGTAAGGGTGGTAGTGGTAGGCATCTGGCACCCCCTGACTAAGGGTGGTAGTGGTGGTTGGCATCCGGCCCCCCTGGGTAGGGGTGGTGGTGCGCATTCAGGCCCCTGTGTGCATATGTGGCATTGGTGATGGGCATCCCGCCCCTATGGTGCTGCTGTTGCTGGTGTAAGTAAATTCTGCATCCCTCTGTGTGTGTGTGATGTGTCGTGTACGTGTTGTATGTGTTTTGTGGTTGGTGTCTGACTTACCTTCTGCGGCGTACGCGTCCGTGCCTGTTCCGGTAGTAAATGTAGAATATTGGTATGATCGGGACGAAGGGATTCATGGTTGGTTCGTGTCGTTCGTCTTTCTCGTCGCTTCGCGTCATCCTCGTCGCTGGCGTGTTCGCCTCGTAGCCGTGGATCGTGTTGTGGCGCGAATCGGAGCTTATGTGCGCCTCTCCCGGATGCTTTGACGTGCCGTGCGTAGCGACGGGTTCGGCGCGTACGGAAAGCGCATCGTACTTGTTCAGCCGGACGGGGCTGCATTTTCCCTTCCGTGCGACTCGATTCTGCGTTTCCGGATTCGCCTCGGTCGGAGAACAGGACCTGGATTGGGTGAGTACGACTCGGCCGGATTCTGTGCTGTTGTGCGCATCGTACTTACTCGTTCGGTATGCAGTACGGATCGGTCGGGAAACAGGCATTCGCATGGCTTTTTTCCCGACCGAATGGTATTGGGTGTGCCTCCGACCGAGATCGGAATCGGCCCCAAAGCTGTCAAGAAGACGTCCTGAAGGGTCTCCCTTGAGTCAGATCCTACACAGCCTACCAGCAATGACAACCTAGAGATTCCTGATCCTCCCATAGAACACCCAAAGTGCTAGACATACCATGCAGAAGCCGTTTTTTGCTCCAATCCGATATATTAGAAGCCCCAACAGCTTCAGAGCCTCCGGTTGAGGAAGTTGGTTTGATTGTCCCGCAGGTAACTTTATCACCCAAAATGGCTGGACTCACCTCAGAAACTAAGGAGATTAGGTCAGCTACAGGGGTTCTTAAGACTTTGATAAATCAATTAACAAGCATGGTTAAGCAACTGCTTACCGATAAGGTGGAAACTAGCACTAATAACTGTGACAAACCAAAAATCTCTATGGCAAAGTCATCGGAGTCCTCCTCTGGGATGCATATGACATCTATCTCCCTGGGGAGGCTCAATGGTATTTCTGTGAAGCATGATGAAGGAACTGCCCAGGATATCCTGAATCAGATTTATACTGGGGAACATAGATCCTAGAGGAGGCCAGGGGTCCCCTACCTATCTAATACAGGGAACAATATTCCAAGGGCGAGGTCAACAGGGACCAATAACCAGCTGCAGCACATTAACAAGATAGCACAACATGCAAATCCTAGGGGGCTTCCACATGCCTCTAAGATCAGTTTTTCCCTAAGCTTTCTTCCCATGCAGGTTATGAAGGGCCAGACCCACTTAAGAATAAGGTCATCCACTGGGTACCACACATGAGTGTTTGCAGGTCAATTATCAGGAAATCATTCTTAACACCAACAGATGTGTTACTCATAACCAAAAGTTAGATTGTATTGAATTTACCTTAGTTGTTGGCAAGTTAGAAAGCAATCTGGTGGCTCTTGAAGACACGAACAGTCCCCCATTGGGTTCTAATATTCAATTCAAGGCTGGCTTGGCCAAGATGGGGGAGTGAGCGGACGCGTCTCGCTCGAGCTCCATCCCCGCCGGGCCTAAGCACTTACATTGCACCCTTATCCGACCCCTCTGGCGACCGGAGGCTTCCCTCCTACCTGAGGGTCTGGAGTTGCTGCTGCGGGGCTGCGAGGGGCTGCTCATCTCTGCCAGGAAGCGGGAGACCCGTGATTGGGTCTCCCGTGAGGAAAGGGCATATCCTGCAGGGAGGAGCTGAGGGCTTGGTGGACCTGAGCGGAACTGTGCCCACGCCTGGGCTGACGCCACAGGAGCTACGAGTGGGCCCCCCAGACATAGTGACTAGGGAAGCCGAGCTTTGTGGGGGAGAGCCATGGCATCAGACACCTGGGTCGTGTGGCTGTATCTCTGGTGGGTCCACGCGGCTCATCCCGAGTGTGCTCCTGCGTCTACAGCCCGGCGACGCCTACGGCCCTGGCAGAGAGGTGCGGCTGACCTGCCTGGACTCCCACAGCCTGGAGGCTGCCCTGACTTTGGCACTGCTGGAGCCTCTCGGGCACCCCACGGGCTCTGCAGCGGGGGGCTGTCCCTCGAGGAAGTTCAAACCGAGGGGCTATTGTGGCGGCCCATTGAGAGTGGCGTGTGGAGGTAGGCCGGATGCGTGCCCAGGGATTTGCATGACGACTGGCCCAAGTTACCGCCTGAGGGCCCACGGCAGACAGCGCTCTTGTGAAAGTGCGTTCGCCCATCTCGCTGTTTCCTCGGCTGGTCTGTTGTGGAGTCCTCCTGGGTCATAGATTGCTGTGGGCCCCGGTTGGAGGCTTATCTGTGGTGGACCCCTGGGGGCAAATATTGAGACTACGTTGAGGGACTCTGTGGTGTGTCTCGCTCCATACCTTCTCGCAGCTCCTGGGGGGTTGGTGAGGCCCGGGCCAGGAGTCGCTGGTCAGTGGAGTGAGGTGATCTTGGACAGTGGCCTCCGTGGGTCCCCTTGAGACCTTTTCTTTTTGCTTGGAACTGCCTGATATCCTGTGTTGGGGCAACCTGGAGCCTACCTGCTATTGCGACTTCCCTCGATCTCGCTCTGCCCCACTCTAGATTTAGGATACCACCCTGGTAAATGCACTGTTATTGAGGAGCGGCCCTGCCTGGCGGTGCTTATTTGTGAGGGAGCCGCGAGCGGGGTGAATCGGAGGGCCCAGGTCTGATCTTCTATACGTGCACATTACCTCTTCCTCCCTGAAGAGGCTCAGCTCGCTTCACCTCTGCCTCAACAAGTGCGGTAAATATACCGGAGAGAGAGTGCTGCTGAATCGCCCCTTTTGACACCTTATACCCACTGGGCAGCCGACCGGTCCGGATAATGACATTGGCCAAAACAAAGAAAGAGCGCTCAGTGCGTGACCTCCTTATGAAATCCACGGGGGACTCACAGAACTCGGGCCAGGTGAGCACTGGAGAGATTGCTGTCGGGGAGGTGACCCGCGACTTACTGGAATCTCTATTTGCCTCGCAGCGAGAAGACATCTTGGCTGTGAAGACTGACCTGCAAGCGGACCTGAGAGAGGTACGAAGGGACGTGGATGCTGTGGGCGGGAGGGTGGTGGCCCTGGAGGAGTCCACGACGTCCAGAGACGAAGAGATCACTGCACTTCAGCAAGAGGTTATTCGGCTACAGGACCAACAGCTTGACCTTCAATCGCATTCAGAGGACTTGGAGAACAGGTCAAGACGGAACAACATCCGTATTCGCTCAGTCCCCACTGGTGCAGAAGGTGATGACCTGGAGGGGTACGTTCAAGCTTTGTTTTGTGTAATCCTAGACACCCCTGCGGAGGACGTAGTCAAGATAGATCGCTGTCATCGGGTATGTCCCCCAACAACCTAATCGCCCTCCCGCTGAAATTTTAAATTGCGTACATGATTTTAGGGTGAAGGAAGTGATCCTCAAGGCGGCACGTTCCAACCAAGCACTACAATTTAGAGATCATTCTCCGCAGCTTTTCCAGGACCTGGCCGCCAGCACCCTGCAGAAGCGGAAAGATTTCCGGCCCGTGACCAGCCACCTGCGCTCTGCCCAAATTGCCTACTCCTGGGGTCACCCCTTCCGTTTAATATTCTGCTATGAAGGCAAGCTCCATCAGCTCCATTCCCTGGAGGAGACCTGTAAGCTGCTGAACCTGAATCCTGATAACACGGCCTCCCAGAACTCCACTGGGGATGGAGCCCCACCTGGCCGCCCACAAGGCTCACGGTCTGGTTCCAGGCTTGAACACTTGCGTCCGACCCTGCTACGATAGATAAAGAGCGATCTGCAGTGATCCGATCTCTCGCCGGCACTTAGGGGGAAGCCTTGGACTCCAACCGCGGAGGTATTTTTAGAGGACTGAGGTTTTTTGAATGATTGGGCCTGCTGGGGGCGGGGGTGACTGCTATGATGCTGAGGAATGTCTCTTGCTCTCTTGGTTGCCCCCGTATTTCCTGCCCCCCCCCTGGGACGGACTTTGACTGTATTTGGTTCATTATTCATTTTATTTGTGTTGTTGTTTTGCTGGGATTGTTTATGGGTGGGCTGTGATCCCTCTCTGACGTCTTGGTATACTTCCTCCACAATTTTTATTCACAGTTGCTGGGGCCACACATCACACCTTCTTCTTGTCAGTGCACAACAGGGCAATAGCCGAACCTTCGCAGATCTGCCACAACCACCATGCCCATGAAGACTAAAATAATTAGCCTCAATGTCTGAGGTCTTAATAACCCTATTAAGAGGAAAGCAATAGTTTCACTACTAGAGCAATCTGGGGGGACATATGTCCCACTTACTTCCAAAAGACACACACAGAATGCAAGCTAGAGAGTTCCCATGCCAGTACTGGTCCTCCGGGAGGGGCAAGAAGGGTGGAGTGGCTATTCTGTTTTCCACACGTTTTAAGGGCACGGTGTTGGGTCCTGTGGTCGAAATGAAGGGCCGCCTGCTGGCCTTCCGAGTGCGGATGGGTACTTTTCACTATACTTTGGCCTCAATCTACTCCCCTAATGAACACCAAGAAGCTTCCTTGATGGAAGCTATAGCCAAGGTGCTTCACATCCCTGACCCAGCAGTTGTGGTGGGTGGAGACTTAAATTTAGTGATGGGCTCTGAGATGGATCACTCTGGCCAGAGATCCGGCGGCGCGGGAGCTCTGTCATCTGTGGGGCATGAATGGCTTGCAGAATGTGGGCTGAGAGATGCGTGACGCACTTTACATCCTGGAGAACGCGATTATGCCTTTTATTCTGCAGCACACAAAACTTATGCTCGGCTGGACCACTTCCTGGTCACCTCCGCTGCATGGGGACGCATCCGGGCCGCTTCTGTTGAGGCCCGCTTGCTCTCAGATCATGCGCAATTCTCCTTGGCCATGCACACTTCCCCCCCTTTATCCACGGCCACTCAGTGGCATCTGAGAGATTCGATGCTGTTGTCCCCGACAACTGTCACAGCGCTACGGACCACCTTGCGGGACTATCTAACACTTAACGATGACGGCTCCACCGCCTGGTCCTCGATTTGGGAGGCCTTGAAGCTGGTAGCTCGGGGGGCTCTTATTGCTAAAGCTGTATATGAGAATAAGGCGAGAAGGGCCAAGAGGGAGGAACTTGAACTGCGAGCAAAGGAACTAGAAGCAATTCATAAGCGATCCGGGGCGCCCCGGATCTGGAGGCAATTGGAAAAGGAACAGCTCCACCTTTGGCGCCTCGACTTGGACAGGGCTGAGCATGCCGCGGTGCACTTGAAGCATAAATATTTGGGAAAGAAGAGAAAAAGCAGCTGGGTCATAGGTCACTGCACCACCACGACTAGTCACTATGTTGTTAACAATATTGCCCACATCAAATGGTCTGCTGCCTATAGACCATGCATATAACAGTGTTAAATTGGTTGGATGAGAGGCAATATATAGACACAAGTAAATCAGGCAATTCAATACACGAAGCCACAACAAGAGAAAAATCTACATATCAACGATTTCTGGTCTTTTTTATTCTCTGATGTGCTTCAAATGATAGAACCAGCTAACGCGTTTCGCCCAAACATGGGCTTCTTCAGGGCTGTGAATGCATACAACATGAGTATAATTAAGACTGGTGGTAAAAGACCACAAATAAAGTCAAAAAAACACTTGTGAAAAGTAGATATAATAATAGAAAGAGAAAATGATAGAGAGGAGGGAAAGAGAAAGGAGAAAAGCAAAAGAAAATACTAATGAGAGTGAGGATAACACAAGAGGGGGGGAGTCCATAAGTGTATGAGAGAAGCAAAGAAAAATAGTGTAATCACCAATGTGCAAAAAACTAAAATGCAGTGCCTGAGTCCAAAAAGTATATATAAGCAGAAGGTAAGTGTACTCTTTTTCATGACGTGACCCCATAGACAACGCTACTACCAGACCAATGCCAGTGTGTGAAGTAGTCTTATGCCGCTAGATAAGAACTAGCTTACCAATAACGAGGAGGAATGAAGTATGTCCTCTGACGTTGGATCAAGAAAAAATTGGAGCCAGTCCTAGCGAGATGTCAGAGAAATAACATGAGCATATATACATCCAGCCTTGTAGGCAAGAGCAATTGCTACTGGAGAAATGGAGGCAAAACATACCTATAGCAACTGGATGAAGATCATGGTAGAAACTTATCCAGTAAGAGTGCGTAGGGTAGTGTACCTGAAAAACAAGATGATGTAGAACTAGATTCATGGAGAACTTCCACCACTTCAGTAAACAGCATATGTAAACAGCGTATCAACGGAATCAAGCCCAAGGGCCTCCACGATCATACATCTCATACATCTTGCCCAAGGGTAGAGACGCAACTAAGATGTTAGGAAGGTAACTAAACCAATATATAACTTATTAAAAAATGTTGCAGAGCCAATGGAAAAGACAAGATGGACCGCCATAGGATCAAGAGCATGCAGTGTAAGAGGAGCCATCCATGTAACGGTGGATTAACAGGCACTGGCGCTCATCAGTAGCAAGAAAACACACCTTGCAGCAGCATCAAACCAAGGTGAACTATAGGCGTACGGTGTGCATAGAAATAAAGTATAATGTTATGAAATCCAAATAACCAAACTAGTGCAGAAAAATGTGCTCGGAAAACGAAAAGCACTAAATGCTTTCATTTCTCTTAAAACCACGTAAAGCCCATGTAACATATTAAAAACACGAGACTCTATTGTTCCAGTCCCAGATAAAGTGACGAGCCATGGGCCCCCCTGGTTGAGGGAAACCGTACACAGGGGTCAGTATTTAACACCGAGACACAAAGAGTTAAAAGCGTGCTCGAACCAATACCCCTCCTCGGGACACTGAAAGTAGGTTACATAAAAAAGGGGGCACTGAGAAAACATCTGATTAAAAAGGGGGCGACGATTACTTACATCAAACGATATTGTCCCACCTCAGGACAGTAGAATAGGTTATATCAAAAAACGGGGGACTAAGAAGATATACGAATACAAAAGGGCGACGATTACTTACATCTAACGGTATTAGCTGCGTGTATACGAGGAGCCGTGTCCGGGAAACGTCCTGTGACCAGCAGGATGATTGGAAGCTGAAAAACGCCCGCAGTTGCTCTTAAGAAGCTTCCGTCCATCGTGGGTGATCTAAAAGACTAGACCGCATCACCGGAAGTAAAGTATGTACTTACTACCGGATGCAAGAACGACGCGAGGTACGAGGCGCAAAAGAAACTAGTCCAAGACAAGGTCCGAGACTAGGTCCTCACTTCCTGTATCAACTAGACCGCGCCATCGGAAGTAGAGTGTGTGCTTATTTCCGGATGTAAAAACGGCGCGAGGTGAAGGGCGCACTAGGAGCTAGTCCGCAACAATTATAGTGAAATTTAGGTACTCGCTTCCGGTATCGACTTCGCCCTGTAACGTCATGTGGAGAAAAGTTTACTAAAGTGTAGTAGGCAAAATGAAATCCTGAACCTGATTTTAAGAAACTGAACTACCAAAAATAGAAAAAAACGACCTAAATGCCGCCTATAAAATCTATAGGAAATAGTTCAAGATAGACAAATACGAAGGTCCATATAATGGCTCAATAGTTAAGGCTGCAGCGCTTAGATATATAGAAGGGAAGTAAAGTCATAGTAAACGCGATCTAAAGAAATCCAATCAAGGTGCTTCCATTTAATAACTAATGTACAGTGCTTGTTCATGGTTAGAAAACCAGGAAAAAGAGGGACAGAAAAAGAATCTGTAGAAACATACAGTACATTTACACTGATCTAGACCTTGGCTACGTGTGGCTTACTTATTTAGTAACCAATGTACAGTGCTTATTCATGGTTAGAAAACCAGGAAAAAGAGGAACAGAAAACGAATCTGTAGAAATATACAGTACATTTACACTGATCTAGACCTTGGCTGCGTGTGGCTTAAGAGTATAAACAATAGTGTGGTTAGGATACCCACATGTAGTCACACCAAATGTGACCCAAACATTATGCATGTACTATTTGGCTGCCAGAACAAGGTAGCAAACTCAAAAAACAAAAGAGCACCAATGGAGTTCCCCAGAATGAAGTACAAAATATGTTAAACATTTCAGAGGCACCACTATCATATTCACATTATTAGAAAGACGGCATGACGAACAGCTGCATGGACATGCAGAATGAAGTGCAGAGTATGTTAACCATTTCAGAGGCACCACTATCATATTCACATTGTTAAAAAAACGGCATGACGAACAGCTGCCTGAACATGCTGAAGAATAGCACGACACTCATTGTTTTACAAGATGGTACAGAAGGGAAAAATTGGAAGGGGTGGGAAGATAATAAAATATCTAGACTGTAAGGAACGGTTAAGCCCTTACAGAAGAGCTATCCCAAATGTAATACTGACAGTCTGTTGATGACGGTTTGTCATGTAGGACACTAAGCCATATCCTTTTAGAGAAAGTAATGTAACTCCCTATCTGTGTTTAGGCCTAGAGTTGAGGAACGTAGTGTACAAATCCATCTGGCTTCTAACTGCCTCAGCAGAAGAGCCCTATCCCCACCCTGTGTGTTACTCGTCACGGTGTCTATGCCATGAAATCGAAAACAAGCCCGATTGATGCCAACTCTACACTCGTGTGAAACAAGCGCATATGAGATGTCCCCATTCAGTGCTGCTCTGCGGTGTTCCTGAATACGAACTTTGAGTTGTCTGGTTGTGCTGCCAACGTAGATCTTACCACAACCACAAATAATGACATAGACAACAAAGCTGGTAAGACAGTTGATGAAGTGATGAATCTTGTGTTTGGTGCTGGTGTTGTAACTGAACGTCGTCATTCTGTTGCAACCCAGTTGACAGATGTTGCACGAACTGCATGTGTAGAAGCCTTTGGGTTTAGTGATCCAAGTCCCTCGTGTAGATTTGTGCTTTAGGGTATAGATATGGCATAAAACATCCCTGATGGTCTTGCTTCTCCTGAATGTCATTGATGGTCTTTCGGTGATCATGCTGCTAATACCGGGTACCCCTTTCAGTAAAGCCCAATGTTTGCCTAGGGACTTAAATACCTCATGATTTAACATGGAGTAAGTGGTAATGAACGAAAGTCTCTGTGCTTTATGGATACGTCTCTTAGAGTTGTTTATCAATGTGTCATCTCTCTTGATGGCCCGAGCCTTAGAGTCAGCAATGTTAAGTATGTGTGAGTCATAGCCTCTTTTCTTAAGTCTGTCTAACGCCAGACTGGAGTGTGTAACAAAATTTGCCTCCTCACTGCAATTTCTGCGAATGCGCAGTAGCTCACCATAAGGGATAGCTTTCTTTGTAGAAGGAGGATGTGAGCTCGTATAGTGTAAGATGCTGTTGACGGCTGTTTCCTTCCTATGTAAAGTACTGTGAATGGTACCTTCTCGAACATACAGTTCCAAATCTAGGAAATTTATTTTAGTTTGGGACATAGCGATGGTAAAAGAGACATTGAGAGTGTTATCATTGAGAAAATCATAATATTCCTTCAATGCTGTGTCAGACCCAATCCAGATGATGATGATGTCATCAATGTAGCGACCCCAGAATTGGATGTATTTAGTCCATTCTGAGGCTGCCCTGGACCATGCATGGGTGCCCTCCACCCACCCCATAAAGAGGTTGGCGTAAGAAGGCGCACATTTTGATCACATGGCAGTACCCTGCTCTTGTTTGTACCATGTGGTGTTGAACATGAAGAAATTGTTGTCCAAGATGAGATCAATCATCTCTAATAACATTAGGTTGTGGTCATAGAGGCTAGCATTTCTGGTAGAAAGGTAAAAGTCAACTGCTTTCTCTCCAAGTTCTCGTTTGATGCAAGTATATAAGGATTCTACATCCAGGGTGGCAAACCACATGTTGTCGTCCCACTCCAGATCAGAGAACTTGTTGAGTAAGTCAGTACTATCCTTGATGTACGAGGGTAGGTTAATGACTAACGGTTGCAAAAAGGTGTCAACAAACTTTGCAAGGGCCTCCGTCATTGAGCCAATGCCCGAGATGATAGGTCGCCCCGGTGGAAACGGCATTTGCTTGTGTACCTTAGGAAGAAGGTAAATACAGGGGTACCTGGGATTGCTGATGGTAATGAATTTAAATTCAGTATCAGATAAAAGGCCCAGGTCTCTCCAATGTGTCAATTGCATGTTAATTTTTATGGTGGCAACGGTGCACGGATTATGTGCGAGTTGAGTGTAGTGTGCGGCATTGGTCTGGTAGTAGCGTTGTCTATGGGGTCACGTCGTGAAAAAGAGTACACTTACCTTCTGCTTATATATACTTTTTGGACTCAGGCACTGCATTTTAGTTTTTTGCACATTGGTGATTACACTATTTTTCTTTGCTTTTCTCATACACTTATGGACTCCCCCCCTCTTGTGTTATCCTCACTCTCATTAGTATTTTCTTCGCTTTTCTCCTTTCTCTTCCCTCCTCTCTATCATTTTCTCTTTCTATTATTATATCTACTTTTCACAAGTGTTTTTTGACTTTATTTGTGGTCTTTACCACCAGTCTTAATTATACTCATGTTGTATGCATTCATAGCCCTGAAGAAGCACATGTTTGGGCGAAACGCGTTGGCTGGTTCTATCATTTGAAGCACATCAGAGAATAAAAAGACCAGAAATCGTTGATATGTAGATGTTTTCTCTTGTTGTGGCTTCGTGTATTGAATTGCCTGATTTACTTGTGTCTATATATTGCCTCTCATCCAACCAATTTAACACAAGCATAAATATTTCGTAGGGACTAACAAAGGAGGACAAATGCTATCGCATTGTTTGCGCAGCAAACAACATCCGCAAGCAGTTAAAACAGTTCAAGGGGGACAGGGAGTGGAGATTACTGAGAACACTGGCATTGCTGACGCTTTCCGAGCCTATTACTCAGAGTTGTACTCTGCTGACTCCTCAATATCATCAGACGCACACGCCTACATAAATGCTGCAGATGTCACCCCCCTTTCTGCTAGTGAGGCTGAGGGTCTCGATGCGCCGATACGCATTGAGGAGGTGATCTCGGAGATCGCCCAATTGAAGCCCCTGAGGGCGCCGGGTCCAGACAGGTTTAGCGCAGTGTTTTATAAAACGTTTTGCACAGAGTTAGCCCGTATACTCACCGTCTGTTCAATTCCTTTGCTGACGTGGGTACACTCACAGAAACGATGCTCCAAGCCTCAATCACAGTGATTCCAAAGCCTAGTAAGGACCCTAAGCTCTGTAGCTCATATCGTCTGTTCTCGTTGCTAAATATTGATGCGAAGCTATTCGCTAGCATTTTAGCCCAGCGCCTGAATGCTTTAATGCCCGGGCTCTTGGAGCCGGACAAGGCTGGGTTTATTCCTGGTCGGCAATGTGGAGATAACACTAAACGGCTTTGTCATCTGATTTATAAAGTTCAGCGTTCCCGAGAGGAGGCCCTGTTACTAGCGGTAGACGCCGAGAAGGCTTTCGATAGGGTGCATTGGCCTTATCTGTCCTCTACCCTAGAACGATTCGGACTGGGCATGTGCTTCCAAAACTGTATTGCGAGCATTTATAGCTACCCCAGCGCCTCGGTTTGGGTTAATGCGGTCAGATCTAATGGTTTTGCAATCGGCAGAGGCACGAGACAGGGTTGCCTCTTATCACCGTTGCTCTTCGCCCTATACATGGAGCCTTTCGCACAGCGACAATGGGCCAACCCCAGTGCTAAGGGCATTTTCTTTGGCACTGACCAGCACCTGATCAGCCTCTATGCCGATGGCGTTATCTTTTCTATCGCCCACCCTTTGGCCTCGCTTCCAGCTATCGTGGCTGACCTACAGGCATTTGGGCAGGCCTCTGGTTTAGGGACAATATGCAGAAGTCACAAATATTGAATTTGACTTTCACTCCGCATATGGTGGACTCCCTGTGCGCTCAGTTTGACTTCAATTGGGTCACAGAGGAGCTACCATACCTGGGTCTAGTCCTTAATAAGAGCTTAGCGAAAACCGCCGAAGCCAACTATTCCAAATTACACGCACTTATATGCAAAGATTTGACACAATGACAACGGCTCCCGCTGTCGTGGCTCGGCAGGCTTGCTGTGGTGAAGATGAACATCTTACCCAGGGCTTTATATATTTTCCAGACTCTCCTGCTGTATCGCCCCCGGGCTTGCTTCCTAAACTCCAAAGAGAGATTGAGCACTTTATTTGGGGGTCGGTGTCACCCAGGTTGCAGAAACGCCTACTGCAACGTCCGAAGCGGGATGGCGGCCTTGCGTTGCCCAATATGACTCATTATTACCAGGCCACGATATTGAGATACCTGGTGGAATAGAATCACCCGCTTACGGAGAAACACTGGGTATTTATGGACCAGGCGGTTGCAGGTCGCCACATATGGAAGGAGGTATGGATGCCTAGGTCTTCCCGGGCTTGGGGGCTTTACTCTTCTCCGGTAACGCGGCCGGCCTTTCAGGTCTGGGATAGGGTGGCCTTGTCCGTGAGCCTCACTACGTTCCCCTCGCCTCTGACCCCCTTATTGTCGAATCCGGATTTCCCCCCTGGCACGGCTAAGGGAGTAGATGGCCACTGGGCAGAGAGAGGTTGTAAACGATTGGGCTGTCTCTTTGACCACAATGGCCCTATACCATTCACACAACTTGCGATAGACTATGACTTATCTGATTTAGACTGTTTTCTTCACTCTCAAATGATGCATTGGGCATAGGGCGCGTCCGTACGCCCTCACGTGAGCAGACCAATGTCTCCATTCGAAAAGTGGTTATTCCTTAAGAAAGATGATAAAAAGCTCATTTCTGAAATTTACTAATTTCTTTCCCGGAACTTGTACAAGGACAGGTCTGCAGGTCAAAGGCTGTGGGAGGTGGAAATAGGCCGAATACTTTTGGATAAGGAATGGGAGGACAATTTTTATAGGATGCACCACATGGCACACACCATGGGACACACTGAAACATCGTACAAAATTATTTCTAATTGGTATTATACCCCCTCCCGAGTAATGAAGTGGAACTCTCAGTGTGATGGGTTGTGCTGGAGGGGTTGCGGTAATCCTGGCACGCTGCTCTATCTCTTATGGAATTGCCCAAAACTAACTAGATATTGGGATGGAATTTTAGACGCAATTGACAGGGCCTTCGACACTACCATTCCTAGGTTCCCTGCCTACACAATACTGGGTCTGCCCAATGCTTTAACTTTCCCTCTCTGTTCAATAAAAGGAAGGCAGATGGCCCTGGCACTAAACGCTGCCCATCGGGTGCTGCTATCCTGCTGGAAGACTGATAGAATCCCTGATCATACACAGTGGCTTCACCAGCTGTGGTCTCTTGGCATGGAACGATTGTCGATGGCCACTTTAGGGGATATTCCGACTATATGAAGATTTGGGCCCCTTTTATATCTTTTCTCTCCTGTGAGTTTCGAGAATTGACTTGTCCTATTTATCTTCGCATTTTGAAATTGATCCCAGACCCCCAGGGCGAGAATGATACCACTGACTCTGGGTTCAGGTCTTGAAAACATTGCCCCCTTTGTGTTCTTTTTGCTTAGGAGGTATCCTCCCTTTTTTTTTTCTTCTGTAATCTTGGCTCGTTCGGAGAGGGATGGGGGAGGGTGGGGGGGTTCTTTTCCTTTTTTTTTCGTTTGGTTTTTGGGTTTTATTGTTGTTCTTCAGTTTGGAAATGGCGGCTTGGCCGGCTTAGCAACTGACCTTCTTTTCGAGTTTTGCACTCTGAGGATGTTACACAATGTAGAATGTTCTTCTACTTTATTGCATACAGGTAGGTGGGGGCCATCCCCCCCAGCTCCTCAGTTGACATGGCCGGCCCATGATGGGTTGTAGGCGGCTTGCTGTGTTTCTTCTGTTTCGCATAAGCGATCACAATGGTTATTTTCTGCGTCTTTTTTGGAAACCCTTATTGCAGCCAGCCCAATGGGGTTGTAGGTAGTATGATGTGTATTGTTTTCACTATGTGCTCTGCTAATAAAAACTGATTTAATTCTAATATTCAGTTCAATACCAATTGATAGGCATCTCGTGCACCAGTGCTCTGCAAAATCCATCATTCCCATACCCAACAGCAGGTGTTTCCGCACTGGGGGAAGTCCATTGACTGCCTAGATCAAGTATTCCGTTCTCACCCATCTGCCTGCCACAACCAGAATCAATCTGTGGTAAATCTTGGACTAGTTCAAAGAGCCAGTTGCTAATACTAACACCTTTTATCTTTAATGCAGCTATAGCTGCAGTTTAAATACCACTCTACCCAATACCCAGAGTCCAACCGAGGCATGTAATAACCAGGGAGTTGCCTCCAATATTTTTGACCAAGCTCTCTTGGGCGACCCCTGTCCATCATCAGTCACACCTTTGTAAGATTCTTCCCCAACTATACTCGTACCTTCATCTGAATCAACTGCAGATATTTTAGCCATTTCCTGGAACATGGTAGGACTAACGTCTAAAATTACTCTTCCTGATTGGTATGATTTTATAGAAAATGTTGATATATGCTTTGTGCCAGGAAACATGGAGCCTAGTACCTGTTTACAGGGCATTGTATGTACATTATTGTATTCCCACCAATTCTAACCATTGTGGAAGGCCCTCTGGTGGGTTGTTGATATGGGTTAGAGCCTTCCTCAACTGTACAATTAGGTAGCTAGCAATAGATTGTCCTGATATCTTAGGTATTCATGTCAGGGACTACAAGAACACTACTGTAGACATATATAACATCTATGCAAGAGGTACAAAGGGAGGCAAGCTGTCAAAAACATTGCAAATCATTGAGGAACAGCTGGACAAGAGGGAGTGCCATTTCTATCTTATCAAGTGATTTTTATATTACATTTGAACCCCTGGATAGGGAAGACGTTAGCCTAACAAATGAGGAGGACAACCTATGGGCTATTTCCCAGCTAGATCTAGGCTCGATAAAAAAGTGGTCACAGGTAGCCCTTCAAATAAATGCTTTAACATTAGAACTTGGGCTTAGGGCAGTCAATGGCAGAACAAAGTCTGACAAAGTAGAGGCTCCAAATTATATAAGAATAATTTGTGCAAGTCGTATTGACTACGTTCTGGTTGGCCTGAGGCTATGGCATAATGTTGAATATATGGAAAGCGGCCATTTGGCTCCCTTCCACATTGTACCACACTAGATATTGATTCCACTAGCGACAAGCATCACGTTAAGTGGCGTCATCTTGCGTTACAACATGACACCTTATCCTGTATTCATCATGACTCACAAGTAAATTTAGCTAATCGAGATAGTACCCAACCAGGGTCCGGTGATGTTGACAAAGTAACTTGTACTTACTCACATTTCTTTGAGCATATTGCGTTTTATTTTCTAGTGCCCTCCTCACACTCCAAAAAGAAAGCACAAAGCTCTAATTTATGGTTTAGTAAGCAGTGCACGATGCATAGAAATCAGCTGATCCTGGCAATAAGACACAAAGACTTGAGTCTAATAAGTGCTTCAAAGAAGGCATACAAGAAAATCTTGTGCAAAGCAATAAAATACTGGGATGAGAAGAGGTGGTGGTACCTCGTAGAGATATGTACAAGTAAGGACTCGAGCAAATTCTGGTCCCTGGTCACCTAAGAGGATAATTCCGCTGCATCCCAGCCAACTAATCACATCTCACCGACTGACTGGTTTAATCATTTTAAAATCCTGTATACTGATGAAATGCAGACTCCTGAACATGGACTTCTTTTTCCATCTATATCTCCAGGGCAGGATGATCTGTTCGATCTAAGTGATATTACTACTTCCTAAAATGCCAAAGTATGCAGCAAAGCGCCAGGGCCCGATGGCATACCAGCGGATATTCTTATCCACGAAAAGAAAGCTGATCCAAATACGTTCTTGCCCTGTCAAATGCAATAGCTAGGGGTGTCTGCATTCCTGTTTCTTGGAAAGGAGCTGGTACCTATATTAAAGAAGGGAGATCAAAATTCACCTACCAGCTGCAGACCAAAAGGGAGTGACCAAAATCCAGAATTTGGATTGATGAAAAAGATATACTAACCCCCTGCGGGCTGGCTTCAGAAAAAAAACAGTACTATAGATCAGGTTTTCCGTTTTCTTCTTTTGTACTGGAAAACTGTCCTAATCGGTAGGGGCCACCTTTATGTGGCCTTTGTAGATTTGAAATCAGCGTTTGATATGGTGCTCCAGCAAAAGCTCTGGCTTGTGCTATGTGATTTGGGAATGCCACAGGATATCTTAGCTTTAGTCATATGCCTCCTCGAGGTCAATTTTGCTAAAATCCACTGGAGAGAGGAGGGGCAGCTCACAGACCAAATCCCTGTAAGCAAGGGTGTTTGCCAGCGATGTGTGCTAGCCTTGACATTATTCTCGTTATCTCTGAATGAAGTTGCCCACTTACTCTCCCTTTGTCCCACGGATGCCTCCTCTCTTGCTAAGGAAAAAGTATCCACACTCCTCTTCCCTGATGATACGCTATTATGTCCAAAACCCCAGGTGGTTTGCAACGCCTATTAAACCGATTTGAGGAATTTTGTACCATCAGGGGTTTGGAGATTGACATAACAAAGACCAAATTCATGGGCATAAATCAGCACAAATCATATTGGGGGAGGATTTTTATGGGGGGAGTCGTACTTGATAGGGTGGACGCTTTTGAATATCTGGGTATTAAGTTAATAACTAGCATGTCTTGGAAGCCCCATATCGAAAATATGATCATGAAACACAGACAAGTCGTAGATATTCTACTGAAAGAGCATTGTGCATCTTACAGTAAACCGGTAGCACCCGCTCTACAGATCTACAACTCGAAAGCCATGGGCTTCGCCCAGTACGGTGCTGAACAATGGGAGTTTTCTAATATCACAGATATGACAATACTGCCTTATTATGAATTATGTTAATACTTAGATCATCCATATATTTGTAATGATGACTATTCCTTTTTATAGATGGAATTTTAGCAAATGTTTTCTGAAAATGTGTCTTTTTCAATGTTTGTTTTTATTGTACTGTCTGTTTAAAACTTTTATGGCACATGTTGCAGAAATAAAGTAATTTACACATACTGTAATCCACCCTTGGGACTTGGCCGACCAGGGAGGCATATAAAAACAACTAATTCTCCAGGGCCAAATACATTCTTTAAATAGGAAGGGGGGCTGCACGGCCTCCTTCCCTGGCCATAATTGGCCTGGGGACCTCATCCCATATATGGCCTGGGGACCCCATCTTCTGAGGCCAGGCCACTATTATCTGGGTGCCCTGGCCCCCCCAGGGCACCCAGTGTGTATCGTTGGGGACTGTGGGAGGAGCCTCAAGGCCCCCATGGTCCCAGCCAACTCCCCAGCTTGTGTGGGAGCCGGCATGGCTCCCACATGCAGGGAGCTGCTAGAAATGCAGCTCACTGTGTGCAGGATCAATCTTTCATCTTTTTCCCTGCCTGCATGGCATCAGGCAGGGAACAGAAGAAAACTCTGCTCCCAGCAAGTGGGAGCAGTTTGACAGCTCCCGCTTGCTGGAAGCAGAGTTATGCTTGCTCTCACTCAGCGGGAGCTGTCACAACTCGCTCCAAGGGAGAGCAAACAGCTATCTCCTGAGGGTAGGCACCTCCGGTGATAGGAGGAGCCGGCCCTGGGGGGTGGGGATCCCCAGGGTCATTCCCCCCTCCAGGAGGGAACCTGGCTGATGAGGGCTGTTAGCTCGAAACCGGTCCCAGGATGCTTGTTTCCGGTCCAGGGAAGACATGGCTTGGCAGTTCGGGCTGGACTGTTCCCATGAGGCACAGGGTCAAGACTGATTTGCATGTAGCTGTGTCTGAACTGGGGTGGCAAAGTGAGCTAAACAACGATGATGGATTCAACCCAGATCTGCGACTGGGGGTGAGTGTCTGAAAAGTTTCAGCGCTCCGTCCATCATCTCCTTGTGTTTGCTTTGTTCGCCCTAAGTTGGCAGGGTATGCCCAGACGTGGGTCCCTTGCTCACTTTGCCACTGGATTCAAGCTAGCCTGGCTGATGAGGGCTGTTAGCTCGAAACCGGTCCCAGGATGCTTGTTTCCGGTCCAGGGAAGACATGTCTTGGCAGTTCGGGCTGGACTGTTCCCATGAGGCACAGGGTCAAGACTGATTTGCATGTAGCTGTGTCTGAACTGGGGTGGCGAAGTGAGCTACAAAGATGATGGATTCAACCCAGATCTGCGACTGGGGGTGAGTGTCTGAAAAGTTTCAGCGCTCCGTCCATCATCTCCTTGTGTTTGCTTTGTTTGCCCTAGGTTGGCAGGGTATGCCCAGACGTGCGTCCCTTGCTCACTTTGCCACTGGATTCAAGCTAGCCTGGCTGATGAGGGCTGTTAGCCTGAAACCGGTCCCAGGATGCTTGTTTCTGGTCCAGGGAAGATATGGCTTGGCAGTTCGGGCTGGACTGTTCCCATGAGGCACAGGGTCAAGACTGATTTACATATAGCTGTGTCTGAACTGGGGTGGCGAAGTGAGCTAAAGAACGATGATGGATTCAACCCAGCTCTGCGACTGGGGGTGAGTGTCTGAAAAGTTTCAGCGCTCCGTCCATCATCTCCTTGTGTTTGCTTTGTTCGCTCTAAGTTGGCAGGGTATGCCCAGACGTGAGCCCCTTGCTCACTTTGCCACTGGATTCAAGCTAGCCTGGCTGATGAGGGATGTTAGCTCGAAACCGGTCCTAGGATGCTTGTTTCTGGTGCAGGGAAGACATGGCTTGGCAGTTCGGGCTGGACTGTTCCCATGAGTCACAGGGTCAAGACTGATTTGCATATAGCTGTGTCTGAACTGGGGTAGCGAAGTGAGCTAAAGAACGATGATGGATTCAACCCAGATCTGCGACTGGGGGTGAGTGTCTGAAGAGTTTCAGCGCTCCGTCCATCATCTCCTTGTGTCTGCTTTGCTCGCCCTAAGTTGGCAGGGTATGCCCAGACGTGGGTCCCTTGCTCACTTTGCCACTGGATTCAAGCTAGCCTGGCTGATGAGGGCTGTTAGCCCGAAACCGGTCCCAGGATGCTTGTTTCCGGTCCAGGGAAGACATGGCTTGGCTGTTCGGGCTGGACTGTTCCCATGAGGCACAGGGTCAAGACTGATTTGCATATAGCTGTGTCTGAACTGGGGTGGCGAAGTGAGCTAAAGAACGATGATGGATTCAACCCAGATCTGCGATTGGGGGTGAGTGTCTGAAAAGTTTCAGCTCTCCGTCCATCATCTCCTTGTGTTTGCTCCCTCCTTTAAATAGCAGGGGTCGGCCCTGGTAAGGTGGTGGTCTCCGGGGTCATATATGGCCCCCTCCCATCCTCTAATATGTATTTGGCCCCGGGAAGGTGGTGGTCCATGGTGGGGGGTCTGCGGGCCCCCATTAGTATTTATTTATCTCAGGGGAGCTGGTGGTCCCCGGGGCATATATAAGCCCCAGGAGGGAGATCCGTGTGACTCTCTTCATTTGTTTTAAATGAAGCCCCGGGGAGGTGGCAGTCCCTGGGGCTCATAGGAGCCTCAGGAGGGGGGCCCCGTGCGCCCCCTCCTTTATTTTGTTGAATCTATGTGCATGCCCTCAAGACCTGGCCCACCCGGGGGCTAAACTGTAAACAAGAATATATTTTTTGTAGTTTTGCCGCAGATTCACAATTTAGCTGCAACATTTTAAATAAAAATGCTTTTTTGCCCTGGCAGGGTCCCAGGGAGACCTCAGCACCAGGGCTAGGGGGTGAGGGTATTCCTACCGGGCCCCCTTTTCTTTATTTTTAACCTTTTTTTTAGGACTCAGCTTAGTCTGTGTCCTGAGATGACTGCCAACACTTTCTGGTTGAAGTGTTGGCCGCCAATCAGATCTCTGCATGAGATCAGAAGGATTTGCGGAGGGGTTGCGTCCCTAGATATACAAATTTGGTTTTCTTTTAATAACTCTAAAACTACTGAATGGATATACACTAAATAACAAAAAGGGCTCTTTCTGGAGCAAGAGCTACCTTTCTGCCAAAATTTGTTTAGTTCCGTTCAGCGGTTCGGGCAGTAATCGTGTCTAAAATCCCTATGGGAATTAACCTGGGAAACACACATTTTTTTTCCCCCCCTTTTTCTTGACCCCCGCTTGACAGATCACCCCAAACATTTCATGTACAACTAGAATCACCAGGGCACTTTTTTGGAAAACTTTGTGAAGATTTATCAAACGGTGCGCCAAAGATATAGGCAAGTCAAAAACGCTTTTCCTATGGAAACTAGGTCCTGCCTATACCGACCTTTTGGTGACACCAGTTTTTCATTTGCCAACAACTATGGTGTCGTTTGACGAATCCTCGCAAAATTTTCAAAACTAGTTTGCAACTCACTTCAGCTGTTGTCTATGCAAGGCTATAGGTGGTGCATCGGGGAGGGGTGAGTTATAGTTAATGTAGTGTGGCGAGTGAGGTGAGAAGACTGAAAGAGGTACTGCCAAGCATGAGTTTTAAACACCACAATCCAGCTGAAGTATGGAGTGCTTTAGGATAATTGCAAGTTTACTAGGATGTTAACATGTGGATTCAGTGATCCCGAGCACTACATAAGGACAGGCAGTTGGGGCGGCTCATTGGAGATTTTGGGTTTGAATATTGGGATGAGGGTCAACAGATTTTCACAGTTGGGAATAGGGGTAGTTTTAGATCTGCACAACAAAACAATGGGTGGCAGAGGGGCTAGTAAAACTATTCACCTTCGAAGATTATCTTCACATGGACACACAAGTGTTACACACTACTGCACATCAGAGACAGGAGAGTAAACTTGATGCTAAGGTCGGATTGCATCCGTTCGATCCCACAACATACCTCCACCCCAACTTATGGAGGAACTTAAAATCTATGAGATGGACTGTCAAAGTCCTACTTAATAAACTCAAAATGGGAGTTGTGCCCCAATATCTATGTAGACTCATTTGGCGGGCAATCACTGCTAATATCTGAGAACAGAATGTAAACTTGGCACACACTAGGTGCAGAAGGGGTTCCAGAGGAGTAGCTGTTCTAGCATGGAAAACCTGGCCACTACAGATTGACCCGGCATGGCTCGACCCAGGGGGCACATATATGGTAATACGGGGAATGTAGAGTTGGAGATCCATCTTTGTGTTAAACCTGTATGTACCCCCACATTAGAGCAGACGGTCCCCCACAAGTTAAGCCAAATTCTAGTAGGCTCTGATGCCTCACTTCCTTGCCTCGAGGTACATTGTTGGACCCACTAGACTGGTACAATTTGTTCATGCCTTAGGTCTGGTGAATATGTGGAGAACGAAACCTCCAAAGTCTAGGCACTGCTACTTCTTTTTGGGGTACACAAGACCTTTTCCCGACTCGATTATATGTTTGTCCCAATGAGTGACAACGCCGATCTTCCAAGGGTGGAATACCTAGCAAGGGGACTCTCAGATCATTTTCCCCATGGGCCACAGTGGGAGAACGGAACAGTTCCCAATGGGGTACTTGAAGGCTGCCCAGCTTTAAGCTCCAGGATAGAGCAGTTGTGAAGACACTTCGGGCAGCCACAAAAATATACTTTTCAGAAAACATAAAATAGATGGATTCACTACTCTGGGAGGCATACAAGACGATTCTTAGAGACAGGGCGCAAAACATTACCTCCCAAAAATGCAAACTGAAGACTCAACATATAATAAACCTAGAAAGAAAGATATTGACACAGGCAAATATTTATATTTACTCCATATCACAATCCAGTCTCCAACTCCTAGAGGTCTTGAGGGGGGCCACCATGCTCTGACACATAAAGTGGCCAAACAACACTTTCATGTGATGCAACATAGATTCTATGACTTGGGACATAAGGTTGACTGCCTCTTGACCTAACTGAGCAAGAAAGAAGAAGCTGGCAGATGCATGGAGGAACTCATTTGAAGTTTTGGGGTGGTAGCTGATGAAGATCAAGTCATTGCACTTACATTTGCTCAGAACTATACCTCATTATATGGTACTAAGGTGACCAGCAACACAGAGGACATTAGAGCCTCTCTTGAGGAAATGAAGGTGCCCTAGCTAGATGCAGACAGTAGACAGTTTCTGGAACAAGAAGTTACATTGCGTGAAACTATCGACGGAAAAGATACAAATTTAAGAGCGAGAAGACATAGTGCCCTAATGGAATACCGGTAGAATTCTTTAATCTGCTCTCTTTGGTGCTAGGTCTCTACCTGCTTAATATGTTTAGCAAGGCCAGACAGACTGGGGAACTGGCACCAGATTGTCAGCAAGAAACTAACACAGTAATTCCTAAGAAAGGGAAGCCTTAAAATGTCTGCCCCTCTTACAGACAAATTTCCTTGTTAAACACAGAAATCACAATTCTAGCGAAAATCATGGCATTGCGCATGGTGAAGGTCATCATCCTATTGGTTTATGGTGACCAGACGGGATTCATGCCTAGGAGGTCCACTCAACTTAATCTGAGAAGATTGCATACTTGGTTGGACAAGATGAATGATACACAGCTACTGCTGGTCATTATGACACATGAAGCGAGAAAAGTGTTTGATCCTCTCAATTGGACCTACCTGTTTCAAGACCTTGAGATCTTTGGATTTGGCACAACATTTCGACATGGATGGTCCTTCTTTAAAAGAGATCTGACCACAGCGGTAGGAGTAAATAGTGTAACTTCTAAAACCCTTCAGATTTCATGCGGCACCCAGCAGTGTGCAATCTCTCCACCCTGATCTTTGCTTCCTGTTTGGGGTCTCTGGAATGCTGGATCAGAGTGAGAGCTGATGTTGTGGGATTTCCTGAGGTCGTGTGGGAACCTGAGAAAATTTCCCTCTACATGGGCGATGTTTTACTCTACCACTCTGAACCCAAATTGTCTTTGTCTGTGGTCCTGTCAATGTTTCAAAATTTCAAGAGATATGCGAGATAAAGGATCAATTGGGATAAATCGACTCAATTATCTGGGGCCCTAAACTGACAGGGCACCAGATGGTGTCTGCAACCTCATAACATGACATCCCTAATTCCCCCAAGGAAATCATGGAAACAGATTCTACCCTTTCGTTAGTAACTCAGACATGCCCAAAGGGAGACACAAGAAGTACACAAATTGGCATTTCGAACATTTATTGAAGCAATTTTACACTTGCGTAAAATACTTGCTCTGTAATGATTAATAGAATGGAGCAAAACATTGTTACCAGCATTACAAGAATGGGGAACAGAATAAATATTTCAACCATCGTGCCTTTGCATTAAATTATATGAATACATATAATTGCACTCCTACCTAGCACTGTCTATCCTATAAAGCAAGGGTGTGCGGGTCTGCCAGAATGCCTTAGAGTGGTCTAACTTCCTATTTACTTGCAGGCGTGTGTCCTCTGGCAGCCAGCCTTAGTGTACAACAGACCACCGCCCTCTTCAGGATGGTGTTGGAATCAGCTAGGCTAGAATTCAGGCACGGGGTGACCTTCGACAATCCATCGAGATGCTCCTCTGTCTAAACAGAGGCATAGTGTTTTCATTCATTCCGTGCCTGAGTCCCGGTCCTGTTGTCATTGTTGATTCTATTCACCCAGATCTGTCGCCGAACGGACAACATTAATGACCTTTTGTGCAGTGTACTAAGTCCTTGTACAGAATGTTCTAAGCCAGATAATATGCCTACGAAGAATTGTAATTGTAAGCAAACCTTTCTGAGTACATTATCTCTTGAGGCCGCGCAAGCAAATGTGTGTTAAAAGTGATCGCCTAAAAGATGTCAACTTTAAACGTGAGCATGTAAAATGGAAGTGTTTGTGCCCAGGGCCTATGTAACTCTCAACACAATACCCTACTCTTTCTTTAACAAACATACATCCTGCTACTCTGACACAGGGGTCCACCTAGAAGCACTCTTCACCCCTTACAATTTTCATCATATAATGGAGATCTCTATCTCCCAGATACAAGAGACTACTACTTGGCCTTGCAGCTTTAGTTTATTAATGGCTTGGATTTGCCTCAAGGGAGGGCTGGTGATGAGAATGGAGCAGATCATGATGGAACCACACTCTTACATCCATTACTTTCACAGGAAACCATTAAATAGGGACTTGATGGGCCCCACCAGGGTCACTCTGACAACCTGTGATAGGACTCTGAAATACATGGGATGGCAAGATAAGCTTATGAGGGAAACCCCTCACTGATAGTTCAAAACTGGGAGACATAATTCACAATGATATCATAAAGTCTTTTGAGGACCTGAGGGAAGACCATGGTTTAGCCCCCACCAAGAGAGACGAATATTTACAAATTAGGCATGGCTATGGGGCAAGAGGGGGACTGGACCAACCTGCTGACTGTAACCCACTCAAAAGAAGGATACTACAGGAGGAATATCAGGGCAAAGCCATCTCCTCCATTAATCGAACTCTTATCAGCAACAGACCAGATAATTTACAGAAACTTAGGGTGGCTTGGGAGGCTGACCTCTTCTCATTAGAAGACGATGACTCGAAGGCAGCATCGATACAACTAGGGGAAGTTGCTATTCAGGCCTAACTTCGAATAATTTAACTGAAAATACTTATAGAGTATATATTATAATCGAACCAGATGATACAAACTGGGAAGCGCACCTCAATTATGCATGTGATTCAATGCTGCAAATGGGCCTTCTTTCATACAATCTGGGAATGCTCCGAGATCCAAAATTACTGGACCTAGATAACAGCTGAACTGTAAACAGTCCTTGACGTTCCCGTACCTAGTAACCCTCAATTCATGATCTTGGGTATTCTGCTGTTCTGTGCATTGGGGTTGGGCTTGGCAAAATGAGAGATAGCCAAAATGTGGTGTAATCCAGCCACCCCTATCAAACTAATGAGATTCACAGGAATTACAGCTTGCATGGAGGTGAAGAGGGCTGATTAGGAGGGGAGAGGCTGCCCAAACAAGTTGGTAAAGATATGGGGAGGCTGGATGGCCTGCAATGGTATAAATTGGGAGACCGAGACTGCTCAAGGGAATGAATCCTCACAATCTGGGAGGAGTGCCACATGACATCAAGGGGGTGATTGATAAGATGCTGAAGTGTAAGGTGGAGAGGCCCCACGGGTTTGTCTTCATTTCAACGTGAACAGACAATACTGTTCACATTACTGATTGTGCTTGAGTTGTGTACTATTGACACTGTGCGTGGCAAAGTATGCCCTTGCAATAAAGTAAATAATGAAAGCAGCTTAAAAAAATATATAAGACCTACTGATTGCCAAACTGAAGACCGTAGATGTGAACCAGAAAGCCATGCTTTCAAATACTGGGGAACATATGGAGGCCCAAAATAACTTAAATTATCATGAGATTGTATTGAAATGAAAATCGGAGTGATTGGACACGCAAAAGAAATGCATGTGATTCATTAATACCATGGATAGTTGGCAGTCTGCTTCACTTATCTGGCCGTAAAGCATAAAGACATGCAAACACAGACATAGTAACTGCAATTTTTAACAAAACTGTAACGTAAACATTCACATCCCAATCAATAACCTCATAGAAAGCAATTACATCATTACCTGTGCTCTGGGTAGGTTCAGCAATTTACATGGTTGTACAAGTCATCTAATCTAACTCACCTGGACAAGCCTCTCGACAGCTGGGGATGAGCATCTCCCTGTCCTAAAATATTTCATCCAATACAATTGGAACTGATAGAGTGGAGATTTTGTATTGCATTATACCCATTTGTAGGGGTACATCATAATCATGTGTAGAGCACCTGCATATAATCATGTCTTGTGTAAATTTGAGTGTTAGGATTGTGAACCGTGTTAACGTATCTATGTGACATATTTTAATTTACGTGACAAGTAGTATGAAGATCTAATGTAGGAAATGAATGTAACTAGCAGAAAACGCTAACATGGAGGAACCTTGTTGTGAAGTTCGACACTACTCATGTACTAAATGTGTTTAATAATAATACTTTCTATAATTTGGTAAATGTGTTAGTTGAGGTGAAATATAGTTATGCAAATGTTTAAATGATACGTTCTTATGTTAGCTAAAGCTGTATGCCTGAAATGCAAACCCTGACAAATATCGCTTTAGGATTAATGTTCTGAATTTCATGTGCACTGTGAAAGCTGTTCTTTCTCATGTTTTGCATTGCAGGTGGAAAAGCATTCTTTAGGCAAAATAATGTCTGTCTTTGTTTTAGCAGTTAGGCAGGGAGAGAAGAAGTTACAATTGTGTAACTTGGAGGCGATAAAGGAACGAAGTTGGTTTCACACAGGAGAGGGCACGAGAACCAAGGACAAATTGTTGCAAGGGATGCACATGGAGAACACTGTGGAAAAGTACGCTCATGACTGTACCCATTGTGGAGGACGTGTGAGAGGTGCTCCATGGGAAGTCTACCTTTGGATAACTGGTTGTTAAAATTAGAGATAGTGCCCATATCTTCCTTGGCTTGGGAGAGGGAGCATCTCAGAACGAGCTCTTCCTCTTGTGATGGTGGCTTTATGCTTCTTGACCCATTTTAACAGTGGAGAGATTTCTTAGGAAGCCTCCATTACTGACTTCTTTCCTCCTGATTCGAAATGTTTCCTCATAACGTAGGGATGTCATCTTAGCAATAGAGTAGGGATAGATGTATATGCTCTTCATTCACCAACCCTCGATGCATTGGAATTTGGACTCTTGCTTTTTGATTGTCTGTATCCTCCTTCTCGAGTTAATAGTTTGGCCTATGTTGTTCCATCTGAATTGGGTGCGCAGAGTTGGCTTATGCGAAATCTAACTAACCTTCCTAATTTGTCCTTTGGTCATTATGTATCTGGAAGTGGTGTTCTAAATTGACTGTGCATAATGATTTTCTCCCCTACACACTTTCATGCTGCTTAAAAGACCCATCGGAGTGTGTCTCTAGAAAAGTTCCAGAATGACTTGAAATGGCCCTTTCAGAATTCATTCTGCATTTTCAGAAACTACATGAAAGCGTCACATTTGGCCCTACACCTGGCAAAGAATATAGCTTCATCATCTACATTGCAATCTTCATTGCCAATACGATAGTCATAGCAATCTTAGACAGGGCCTCTGTATCTGAACGTCAGCTCGTGTGGCCACACACAGCAGTCAACCTCTATCCTTAATATATGACACGCAATAAGAAGAAATTATGCAGTGTGTACATCTAGTTGGGGCTAGGTAAGGGGTAATGTGACAGCGTTATCAATAATTGAGTATGTTGGTTTCAGGGAGGCAGTAACTTTACCTTACTGGTTAGGTTGCATATTAATTGTGCATGATATATAAAATATAGTGAAAGTAAACGTGTTTGTCAATTGACCTTCAACGTCTTTCCAATTGTGAGGTAGATGGGCAGTGTCAACATCATGGTAAGAGTTTCAAAACATAATTCAGGAAAATAATCTGATACGTCATATAAATCAGGAATACCTACATTCACCTGCTTAGCAATTAATACTATCTAAATCTACATTTGATTAGAAGATAAAACACAGCATACTGGTATCATTATACGGTGACCCGTGCATGAGGATCTTACTCTGGTGCGGTCCTTTATCAGAAGGATGGATTGCAACTGCTTATCACTCCAATTCCTTACTTTTTGCAAAACTGCTCATCCCGTGTCACACAATATCATCATTTCATATTTAAAATCAATATGTTAGAAAAATGGGAAAGGTTTGTTGAAATCCCAAACAACATCTTTATCTTATTAGGGTATCTTAGATGACAAGTAGCTGATGTTATATTATAAACTTCTTTTAGAAGTATTTAGTGCAATATTTTTACTAAAATATACATACTTAGAAGATTGTTTTTAAAGTATGTAGCTCACTATAAGTAATGATTTACTATAATTTACATATCTATGTGGTATTCAGACATAATATCGAAAAACAAATATCAAGAGGCAAAAATATCGAGATGTAAATATTGTGATGCACAAATATCCTGTGCAAAAATATCAATGACAAGAATATTGATTTTAAGGTAAGTAATATTGATGTTAAAAATATCTATGATTGGTAATATCGATGTCAAAAATATCTATGTTGTTAATATCGTTTTTTTGTTATTTTTATGTAGTTTAGCATATTGTTTTATTGTATATGTTATAAATTGTTTATATAATTATTTTTAATGTTTTTAAATCGAGTTTAAGTTTTAGTTGTTTTTTTAAATTTAATTTAATAGTTTATTGTTATTTTTAGTGTCATAGTGGGTAGAGGAGTTTATAGGGATTCAGGGTGGGAAGTAAATTAATTATAATTAATTAATTGTTAATTAATATTAATAATGTAATTGATAATTAATTATGTAAATTCTGTAATTAATGTTTTTATTATGTTAAGTTTTATGTGCGGGTTGTGAGTTTTGTAGGGGTACAGGGTGGGAAGCAATGAAATTATAATTAATTAATAATTAATTTGTAAATATTCTTAATTATTTAATTGATAATTGATGATTTAAGTTGCTCAATTAATGTAATTATGTATTTATATTTTTGTGGTGGGTTGTTGTTTTTCTTATAAGGGCAAAGGTTGTGAAGGAAATTAATTACATTAATTACTGTTAATTATTAATAATTATTTAATTGATAATGAATTATGTAAATTGTGTAATACAATATTTTTTAAGTTATATATTAGGTGCTGGTTGTTGGGTTTGTAGGGGTAAAGGGTGGGAAGCTAAATAAATATAAATAATGTATTATTAGTTAATTGTTACTAATTGTCTAATAGATAAATGACTGTCAATTATGTAAATAAGATATTTTTTCATTTGTATATTAGGTGCGCGTTGTTGCATTTGTAGGGATAAAGAGTGGGAAGGAAATTAAATATAATTATTTTATCATTAATTAATTATTTTAAAGTGCTTAATTGATAGTTAAATATGTAACATTATTATAATATGTTGTTTAGTTTGTAGAGGTATAGGGTAGGAAGGTATTTAAGTTATAATATATAGTAAAATTTTTTATTTTTTTAAAGTGTGTTATTTATGTTATGTGATAATTGTGTTATGCTTTTTAATTGTAACTTGCATTATATGTGTTTTTTGTTATGATTGTTAGAATATAGGCCCTTATTTTGATATCGGGCGGTCAGACCACCACCCGCTATCACGGCGGTCTGGAGACTCCTCGACAAGCAGTCGACGGTACAACTGCCCAATTACGATGGGACCGCGGTGCTGGCAGTCAGAGAGTGCACTTTAACACTGCGGCATGTGCTGCCGCCCAGGAAAAGGGCTGCAGCACAAGCCATAGTGTTAAAGAGCACTTCCTGCATATCCATGCACCGTGTGCCAGGCACCATGTGGTGCCTGGCACACGGTGCATGGATGTGTGTGTGGGCACCACATGTGCCCCCAGGGCAACTTTACAGTGGGGATGGGGACGGGGCCCTGTTTGGGGCCCCCAATGTCCGTTTCAAACAGCCTTTTCATGGCAGCCGGACCACCATTAAAAGGCTGTTGGAAACAGACATCGTAATCCCAAAGGGGGAGCCTGCCTCAGCACCACCTCCATTTGGGCCTACGATTCCGAGCGCCGCCCCATCTGGATCAGTAGATCCTGTCGGAGGTAGTGGTCTTTCCCCTGTCCGACAAGGGTCCGACCACCTGCATCAAAATTTGGTGGTCGGACTGAAGGGATGACTGTCGGTAGGACAACCACCGACGGCCTGTTGGTGGTGGTCCCACCGACATCGTAATCAGCCCCATAGTGTGGTATTTTAATTATATTAATAATTATTATTTATATTTAAGATATTTATTAAACATTGTAATAAATATGTATTTTTTTATTTTTATATATATTTTATATTTCAATATTTATATTACAAATTATGGGGGTCATTACGATGGCGGTCGGAAAAGCAAGCCGACCGCCATGGTAGCGGGAAATCACCGCCCGCCTCAACCGCGGGAAAACCGACGGCCAGATTAGGATCCACGGCGGTAGAAATCCTACCGCGGTGGAAAGGTTCCCCGAGAAACCGCCGTTCGCCTGCGGAGAAGGCCCAAACCCGTCCTCGGCTGTCGGTTTCGAAACCGGTCCCAGGATGCTTGTTTCCCGTCCAGGGAAGACATGGCTTGGCAGTTCGGGCTGGACTGTTCCCATGAGGCACAGGGTCAGACTGATTTGCATATGGCCATGTCTGAACTGGGGTGGCGGAGTGAGCTAAAGAATGATGATGGATTAAACCCAGATCAGTTGACTGGGGGTGAGTGCTTGCAATGTTCAACACTCCGTCCATCATCCCCTTTGGTTTTGCTATGTTCGCCCTAAGTTGGCAGGGTATGCCCAGACGTGGGTCCCTTGCTCACTTTGCCACTGGATTCAAGATAGCCTGGCTGATGACGGTTGTAAGCCAGAAACCGGTCCCAGGATGCTTGTTTCTGGTCCAGGGAAGACATGGCTTGGCAGTGCGGGCTGGACTGTTCCCATGAGGCACAGGGTCAGACTGATTTGCATATGGCCATGTCTGAACTGGGGTGGCGGAGTGAGCTAAAGAATGATGATGGATTAAACCCAGATCAGTTGACTGGGGGTGAGTGCTTGCAATGTTCAACACTCCGTCCATCATCCCCTTTGGTTTTGCTATGTTCGCCCTAAGTTGGTAGGGTATGCCCAGACGTGGGTCCCTTGCTCACTTTGCCACTGGATTCAAGATAGCCTGGCTGATGACGGCTGTAAGCCAGAAACCGGCCCCAGGATGCTTGTTTCTGGTCCAGGGAAGACATGGCTTGGCAGTTCGGGCTGGACTGTTCCCATGAGGCACAGGGTCAGACTGATTTGCATATGGCCATGTCTGAACTGGGGTGGCGGAGTGAGCTAAAGAATGATGATGGATTAAACCCAGATCAGTTGACTGGGGGTGAGTGCTTGCAATGTTCAACACTCCGTCCATCAACCCCTTTGGTTTTGCTATGTTCGCCCTAAGTTGGCAGGATATGCCCAGACGTGGGTCCCTTGCTCACTTTGCCACTGGATTCAAGATAGCCTGACTGATGACGGCTGTAAGCCAGAAACCGGTCCCAGGATCCTTGTTTCCGGTCCAGGGAAGACATGGCTTGGCAGTTCGGGCTGGACTGTTCCCATGAGGCACAGGGTCAGACTGATTTGCATATGGCCATGTCTGAACTGGGGTGGCGGAGTGAGCTAAAGAATGATGATGGATTAAACCCAGATCAGTTGACTGGGGGTGAGTGCTTGCAATGTTCAACACTCCGTCCATCATCCCCTTTGGTTTTGCTATGTTCGCCCTAAGTTGGCAGGGTATGCCCAGACGTGGGTCCCTTGCTCACTTTGCCACTGGATTCAAGATAGCCTGGCTGATGACGGCTGTAAGCCAGAAACCGGTCCCAGGGTGCTTGTTTCCGGTCCGGGGAAGACATGGCTTGGCAGTTCGGGCTGGACTGTTCCCATGAGGCACAGGGTCAGACTGATTTGCATATGGCCATGTCTGAACTGGGGTGGCGGAGTGAGCTAAAGAATGATGATTGATTAAACCCAGATCAGTTGACTGGGGGTGAGTGCTTGCAATGTTCAACACTCCGTCCATCATCCCCTTTGGTTTTGCTATGTTCGCCCTAAGTTGGCAGGGTATGCCCAGACGTGGGTCCCTTGCTCACTTTGCCACAGGATTCAAGATAGCCTGGCTGATGACGGCTGTAAGCCAGAAACCGGTCCCAGGATGCTTGTTTCCGGTCCAGGGAAGACATGGCTTGGCAGTTCGGGCTGGACTGTTCCCATGAGGCACAGGGTCAGACTGATTTGCATATGGCCATGTCTGAACTGGGGTGGCGGAGTGAGCTAAAGAATGATGATGGATTAAACCCAGATCAGTTGACTGGGGGTGAGTGCTTGCAATGTTCAACACTCCCTCCATCATCCCCTTTGGTTTTGCTTGGTCACGAGAAAAACACACAACATGGCCACAAAGTGCACCAACCAAACAAGGCATGCACCCAAAAATACCTAACACAGCCCAAAGACACACCCCCATGGGAAACTCCAAAACTACAAATCCCAGGACCACACACACACCACACCTGCTACCAGTACCCCATCCTGACACACCCACAGAGACCAGTATAAATCCATCCCCCTAACAGACCACACTCCTTTGCAAAACTCCACAACTGAAGGGACATTCACCACAGCTGACAGAAGAGGCAAATCTGCACAACACACACACATCACCACCACCACCACCACCACCACCACCACTTCCACATCTGCACCTCTAACACCTTTGCACAGCACACACCATACACATCACAACCACCAGTACCACTTCCAAACCTGCACCTCAAACACCTTGGCACATAACACACCATGTCACCACAGAGAATGCCCAAATTCACTGAGAGTGAGTTGAGGGTCATGGTTGATGAGATAATCAGGGTAGAACCACAATTGTTTGGTAGCCAGGTCCAACAGACACCACTAGCCACAAGAACGCAAATGTGGAGAAGGATAGTAGACAAGGTAAATGCAGTAGGGACCGTGCCACGCAATAGAGATGAAATTGTGAAGAGGTGGCACGATCTGAAGGCAGTGGTCAAGAAGAAGAGAGCCAAGAACCATGAGCTGGCTCACAGGACAGGCAGTGGCCCTCCCGTTCCACTCAAAACATTCCCTGAATGGGAGGAGAAGGTGCTTGGCATTCTACATCCAGAGAGTCTCTCAGGAATACCCGGGGGAGTGGAGGCTGGTAAGTACAAACAAATGCGTAACATCACACAAATGTACTATCTTGCACTACTACAAAGTAATACCTCCTAGGTTCAAATTTATTCATGTGCACAACACTCCCCCCAACACATCTCTCACAGATTCAACAGACACTCCCCTGAAGCCCCCCAAAGCTAGCTAGCACCATCACCATGGGTACATGTGTACATGCTGCCAGCACTACAACTCCCAGCAGGCCCCCCTGTCCCACAGCTGCGCAAGATGGAGCCCTCCACCCCAACCCATGTGCCACCCATAGCATTGCTCACCTTAACCTAACAGGTAGGTAGCCACCCTTACAGGGAGGTGGGTGGGTGGTTGGGAAGCCTGCACTACAACTCCCACCAGGCCCCCTTGTCCTACAGCTGCGCAAGATGGAGCCCTCCACCCCAACCCATGTGCCACCCATAGCATTGCTCACCTTAACCTAACAGGTAGGTAGCCACCCTTACAGGGAGGTGGGTGGGTGGTTGTGAAGCCTGCACTACAACTCCCATCAGGCCCCCTTGTCCTACAGCTGCGGAAGATGGAGGCCTCCACCCCAACCCATGTGCCACCCATAGCATTGCTCACCTTAACCTAACAGGTAGGTAGCCACCCTTACAGGGAGGTGGGTGGGTGGTTGGGAAGCCTGCACTACATCTCCCACCAGGCCCCCTTGTCCTACAGCTGCGCAAGATGGAGCACTCCCCACAGCCACAAGTATGTGGCAGATATTGAATGTCACTCATCAAACTTACGGGTAGGTAACCATTTCAACCGGGGGTGTTGTTTTTAATTGGTGACACAGCAGCACAACTCACAACAGGCCCCCTACTCCCACAGCTCAGCATGATGGAGCACTTGTCCCACTCATAGGCATGTGACGTCTGTGCAGCCGCACATGACACCATGCCACTTAGTCCACAGTCATCTACACAAATCATGCAAAACAGTTGTGTTGTAGTCACCATGCACAAGTCTTTGTTCAAAAATTACCCACATTGTGTCCACTGTGCCAGGCATCACACACTGCAACACTAACAACGATCATGCTGCCCTGCAGCAGTGTCTGGCAGGTTGGTTGGCAAAGTGAAAATCACACATGTCATACCACAGTGTTGCAATGTAAACAGTGGAAGTGCAGTGTACCCAAAAACTACACTGCAGCTGGGACTCACAATGCTAAACTAAGCACATCCAAAATGTCCTGCAACACACCCAGCTACCACAGTGCTGCACTGAATTGCAGAACAGCACCTTGTCTGACTAAAATTGTCAAAGGTGTCTTGTTCGGACCACCAATGTGTGTATGCATTGACAATGTTCACATCTCACACTGTCTGTCTGAACAGTGCTGGTATAGTCTGGCCCCAAAAGCACACATTGTCTGCACATGGCTGAGTACATCTCACACACACACCACTATTGACCACAACATGTCAGTGTATGGATGCCCTGGAACAACTGCTTCACCAGTACTGTGCTCATGTTCTCAGGTCCACAAATACCATGAAACCATGTCAGTGTGGAAATGTATGCTGGGTGAGATGTTCACCCTGCTGTATGTCACCACTGTGCTAGGAGCCTATACCCCTTGCCCTATTGTGCCTTCAAATGTTGGGGGAGTGAACCCCACAGCCAGATAGGTGGGACAACAGTGATGGGGGGCTATACCCCATGCCCTATTGTGCCTTCAAATGTTGGGGGAGTGAACCCCACACCCAGAACGGTGGGACAACAGTGATGGGGGCTATATCCCATGCCCAAATGTAATCTGAAATCAATAGGTACAAAAAGCCACACACACCTTCTGCTCACCACACGCACATTCCATCCAAAAATTACAACCAAGTCACATAGCCATGTCATTGCTCACCTTCACCTCAAACGGTAGGTAGCCATCTTCACAGTGAGACGGTGTACTGTGTTTGGCTATTCGTCCCACAAAACGCAACATGCATGCTGTTCCACCCCTATGGAGTATGGGACACTACACCCCCAATAAGAATCATGTGGCAGGCAATGTATGCTACCCACTCAACTCACAGGTAGGTAACCACATCTCACAGGTCGGGGAGTCTGGGGGGGGGGAAGCTTGCACAACAACTCACACGGGCCCACCTGACCGCCAGCACACAAGACCCATTACTTCCTGGCACCAACATGCATGTGTCAGTTATTGCAATGTCCACTTCAAAAAAACTGGTATGTAGACATATCATGCTGACTTGTCCCACACTGGACCAAGATGGAAGCCATCATCATACACACACAGAGAGGTCTCACAAATACAAACAAAAAACAGCAAACACAACATATCATTAGCCACAACATGCAGCCAGATATGCATTTCAAAAAACATGGTGGTATAGGACACCAGGCCTCTCAATGCACAACTGCACACCCAGATAGCATTGGCAACTATAGTGTGCACACACCTAAGAAAATGAAACTGTGACAGCAACCAAAGTGTGAAAGTCTGAAACACATGTAGATGGAACTCAGAGCACAACCATGCACACCACTACATGCCATCTGACAGTAGCAGTGGTCCAGACCACCTAGGATCTAATTAAAGCAAACTTAAGCATGGCTGGAATTGCAAATACAGATATGTACACCACATTGAAAAGGAATGCATGGAACTACAATGTTCACTCAATGTGCAGAGTAAACCGCTGCAAGGGCTCAACAAGTGACACATACGCGTAAATGGATGACATATGATTGATCAATAACTGGATGCCAACATGAGCCTGTCAATGTAAAAAATGTAAATTGTGCATGTCATGTCTTGACAACTCCCAATATGGACAAGTAATGCATGTACCACAACAGCTTGTAATGCATCACTGGATGTCGGTCACTGCAAATTTGTACAGTGAACAACTGCTGGATGTACAAACAGTTGATGTAACACTGCTAACACAAACTTTGCTGGGTGCAACACAATGACCATTTCTCATCTGACCCACAGGTGACCAAGAACTCACTGCAGAGGATGACACCAACCTGCAGAGCCAGTCCCCCCCGGAACAGAGACAACTGGATGAAGACTCCTGGATTCCTTGGATGAGGAGCTCCAAGCTGGCCCATCTGGTGTGGCAGCCCGCAACCAGTCCCAGGCACCCATTGTCCCCACAACCACATCAGCTGCGGCCCATGACCATCCTCAGACAGCTGCTGTCACGGCCTGTGTGTCAACCACTACCACCACCACCACCACCACAGCTGGCCGCAACACCCTCCCTGCCACAGGGGTTGGGCAGCCCACTACATCGACTGCGGAGGCCAGGGAGAGGATGCAGCGGGCCAATGTGAGGACCGGACAGGACCGTGGCAGCAGTGCAGGTGGGAGGGACCGGGTCATGCAGAGGGGAACTGATCCTGGGACGGAAGCCCTGGCCCACATCGACAGAGTCCTTTGGGCCTACCAACAGGCCCAGGGACGAATGGGCCGGTTAGAGGAAGAATCTCGGGAGCACCTCCTGCTGCTGAGGTCCATGGACACACGCATGGGACAGATTGTGGACCTCTTGGGGCAGCTAGTGGCGGTTCTGAGGGACAGGCCAGCGCAACATTCTACCCTTCCGCCTCCCCCTGATGGGCAGCAGGATGACACTTCATCATCCTCCCCTGCGTCCACTGAGGGAGGTGAGTCCTCAGACACCACTGTCCCTGCAGCAGTGGCCCCTCCAGTCAAGCGCAAAAGGGGCCGTCCAAGGAAAGGCCAGGGGGCCTCACGTGCCAAAGCACCTGCCAAACGCTAGTCCCCGAGACAGCTATGATGGCAGACCACTGCACCACTGCATTGACCTTTTGGACTATCCTTCACCACACTGCCATGTGAATGGCATCTATCTGTTGGACTGGGTCTCCACATCATTGTGGGGACTACTCAAGTATCTCATCTACCATGACTGTCAACTCACTTCTTCAATTCCCCCCTTCACATTTTCTCCACCCTCGCATGTCACAATTGTAAATAAATACACCTTACACACATGTTGTTGTGTCTGCTCCGTCTTTAATACAGGATGTGCAACCTTCACCTTGTAGGACATGGTCCAGGGGAATGGAATGTAGGTAGGCAGTGAGATGCTGAAGGGACCTACGGAAAACCGCAGAACAAGAGTCACTTGTATGGGTGTGGCATCGCACACATCACACAACACTTGTCAACAAGGTACTCAGATCTACAAACTTTACACAGAGCAACAGTCACCATAGAGACATTCTGTATCACACTAACCAATCACACATACATTGGCAGGCAGCAATGAGTCAACACAAAGCTGCAGTCAGCAAGCTCACATACACCCACACAGCAACTGCAACACCATCAGACCATTTTGTCCCTTCTACATCGTCACTCACCTTCAAGTGAAGTAGCGAGTGATGAGCTGTCGACGCATGTCGACACCTTCCTCCTCTCCACTGCCCTCGACACTGGATCCGGGTTGATTTGCAGGTGGGGGCCTTGGCTGCTCATCATCGTCATCCAGGATCAGGGGTATTGCCTTGCGAATGGCCAGGTTGTGGAGCATGCAGCATGCCACCACTATCTGACACACCTTCCCTGGCGAGTACATAAGTGCACCTTCAGTACGGTCCAGGCACCGAAATCTTGATTTTAGGAGACCAAATGTCCGTTCTATCACACGCCGTGTCCTCCTGTTGTATTCCTCTTAGGGTGTCCATACACGGGCTTTCCTGTATCATGTCCTTATATAGGCACAATTCGCCCTGCCCTTATATAGGCATAAAATCCCAGTCCTTATTTAGGCATTAAACCGTGCACTCCAAATACAGCCATGGTCTCCGACATCCGTCCACCCTAACGTCACAACGAGTTCTTGAAGAACAGACCCTTAGGCTTCGGGAGTTTCCCTAGCACAGGACTATTGATTTCTTCAAGGACTCATCTATTATGCATGAACCATTATACCTTAGGGGTTCATTCATGACGTCTTCCGCTGACCGACTCACGTCAATGCTAACATTGTGAGGTACCTCTCAGGTATAAATATACCTTCCCTAGCCCTTGTAAACTAGAGGAGACCTCGACTTCAGAGGAGCCCGTTTCCCGGCCTGACGCACTGAGAAGACGCTGTCATCCCTGCACGCAGAGAGTCCAGCTTCCAGTGATCTAACTTCCCTTGCGGGGTGTTGGAGTTCTAATCTGGCAAGAGATTCCTACCTCTCTCATTCTTAAGGTATGGAGCTGACAAGAACCTAGAAGGACTCTTGGCATACTAGACTTAACATACTCTTAGTATACCATAGTAAGGACTACTTCACCTGCTTCATACCTCTCCCTACACCTAGGTTAGGTTAGGCACATTGGGGTAGAACTAGCTTAGAAACGCATCGTATGAGTACTCGCATTTTTAGTCTGTGTTATTTATGTAAATGAATATCTGCTAAAGATCATGCTAGCGCAGTATTATTTATTCCTACTGCTTACGCTGTACATTATTTATCTTGCATACTGTCTTGTGATCGTAACAGCACATTTAACTTACACGAGAAACAAGACTGTTCAATAAATCTTTTATTGAAACGCCCGTCTATTTCTTTCTGTGTAACTTTGAGGAAAACTAAGCATGCACGATTGAGCTGAGTGAAATAGTTATCTATTGTTTCCACGACTCTGGGACTCGTTCTGATTCTAAAGGGAAACAAAGTTGTCATGTTTTGCGGCTGCCAGAAACTACTCCCTTCTTGTCGTCAAGGAGTTTCTAGTGGCCTCTGAGCTAGCTGGCACAAGTAATTAAGTTTAATATACTCGATAGGGACATACTGACCGTAGTCCTATGTCAAACCTATAGGGGATATTATTCCAATGCGCAGAGCCTATTAGGGAAATAGGAGCTACACTACATGGCGCCCAATGTTTGGTAAGGCGGTAATTTAACGCTAGATACTGAGTAACTCAGCCGTGCTTTTTTCTCTCAGAGACCCCTACCCATATACTCCAAAAGACGTCTGGAGTGGGCAGGGTTAAGTATCCACCACGGCTACATAGGGAAACACCCTATATATTAGCTGTTTGGTTTACTCAACGTTGAAGGATACAGTGTTCCAAAATATTGTGCACCTTATCTTTGTTTCCTTGAAACTTGTTCTACATTTTTCAGAAAAACAAAATGTCCATAAACGGGGACGAAGCCACCGGAAACGGTGAAGCTGTGGCTGATCCAGCCCAAGCAGCAGTTTTTAACTTTACCGGTTTAAATGAAACCGAGGAGGGTGTTATAGACATCCATCCAAACTTAAGAAGAGCCATCACTCTAAAACTTATAAAACACGGCCTACCACCGAGAGGCGGTAGAGCAGTTTTTGTGATAGAGGCACACGAATCCTTTCAGACAGAGGTATTCTATTCATGGGTAATATTTCCTGAATCCAATCCAGTTGCAAAACTGTTTCACTTCTACAAAGAAGATGATCTACCAGAGGAATACATTCCTTTCGAGGATATTGAAATTCCACTAACATACCAGGAGCATCAGCTCTGGTTTAAAGGCGCCCTAAAACATCACAAAAACATTACCAGGCTCGGTCCACTAGGTAGACCAGGAGCAACATGGCCGATTCTAGCCGGCTACACACCTCATCCTGACATTGAAGAGATGTCAGACGAGGAACTACTTACTCAACTTACAGAGTTAATAAAAATCTACAGACAACTAGTCCAATATGTCATGCGGACTTTCACAGTCCAACCACCATTGACACTTCCAAATCCAACTCCCCAACAGGGGAATACACTAAAAATTACACCACAGACTCTATACGCAGTCATGGGTAAAATGCCCACAAAACGTGAGCAAATTCCATTCTGGATAGCTCAAAAAATTACTCAAATCGAAGCAGTATTTCCAAATACTAGCCCGTATGAGAAACACAGAATACTAACAATCAGTTTACCAATGGGGATCACACCACAACTGGAAGACTGCACCACTTGGGGCTCAGTCTTTGCTGCCATGTATACTAAAACACATGGTATTCCGTCAATTGCGGTAATCCCAGAGGTCCTGAAACAAATTCAAAATGAATGCGGGGCAGAGCCTGCTCTGAATTTAGGTATGAAATTACTGAAGAATTTCGACCAGGTCTCAACAATAATATTATCTAATATTAAAGGGGAGGCAGCAGCAGTGCCGATCCGCCCAAAATTAAGGGAATTCGATGTTACAGAACATCAAACTGAACTACCCAGAATAATTGAACAATCTTATGCTGAATTAGGCAGAGATAGTTTGGGTGGAAGACCAGTGAAGCCGAAACTATCTGAAAGTCCTGAGAAGAACTCTATTAAACAAACTCCTACATCTTCTAAAAAGAAGTGGGAGACTAACAAACAAAAGTCAAATGAGAAACGTTCTCAATCCTGAGGTAGGTCTCCTCAAAAGGAGCCCTCTGAAAGGAGGTATAACCTCAGGAATAGGGATAATTTGAGAAAACCTGACAGGTATCAAGATACTGATACACGTTCCTCTCGTCCCTTTCAGATCGAGTCACAGACTTCGGAAAGAAGAGGACGATCAGAACATAGAGAAGAACGCGTGAAATCCAAGGAAGATAAACACGCTCCAAAAAACAGAACAAAACCTAAATTCTCCAAAAAGAAAGTAGCAGGTCTGAAGATCAGACATGCCGAGAATACTGAGAACACAACTCAAGAACGGAGAATGGGCTCAGACAATGCTGGACAGTGCAGCAGAAGTCACAATAGTTCGTCAGAACCTGAAGGAACTTCTGGAGATAGTGGACTTGAATGAGTACATTACAGTTGAGACTGTAGACACCAGGGTTAGTACTCCACAAAGGTTATATGAAATAACACTCCGGATGGAGGGAGACAAACCTAGACAGGTGAAAGCACTTTTTTGGGAAAGACTATCAAGGGGCTATGACATACTTCTAGCAGAAAAGACTGGCCACCACAATTTGTCAGGGAGTGCCCACATGGCGAGGACATTATTATGCCTGCCTTCTCCAACCATATTCCAATTCATCTAAAATATATATATGCCAGGAAATGGGCAGTAGCCCAGGCCCCAGCATTATATAAAAATCATGTAGGATGGGATGAGGACTCACCTCACCATAAAATACATCTGAAACATGAACCAACTGCACAAAGGCAGTACCCAATAAAGCAAGAAGCTAAAAAACAGGTCAGGGAGATCTTAGATCAACTTAAATACCAAGGGGTGATTGAAACATGCACCTCCTCAATGAACAATCCTTTGTTTCCTGTCTCCAAACCAGACAATACATATCGTCTAGTTTTGGATTACAGACACTTAAACACTTGTTCTAAAACTTTTGCAGTGCAAAATGCACATAGCACAGCATTAATGAATAACATTGTGCGTAAAAAATACAAAACAACATTAGACATCTCAAATGGTTTCTTTTGTCAAAACATAGCACCTGAAAGCAGGTACTTAACAGCATTCCCCATAATGGGGACCCAGCGTCACTTTTGTCGACTCCCACAAGGGTTCAAGAACAGCCCAGGTTTATTCTCAGCGAGGGTAACGGAGTTACTACAAATTTATGACAATGAGGCATTGTCCTATGTCGATGACATCTATCTGACGGACGATGACCTGGACAAACACTTGAACAGGGTAAGCACCATTATACTGGGCTTCGCCTCTGAGGGCTACAAGTTCAACTTTAAAAAGTCCCGAATTGCCCATCTCAATGTCCTATTTCTAGGATATGAGCTTTCAAGTGAAGGCAAGAGCTTGGCAGCTAACTTTTTAGAAAAGTGTGCGCTGCTCCAACCTCCAAAAACGCTAAAAAACTTACAATCCATCCTGGGTTTCCTAAACTTTGGAAGAACATACATTCTAAATTACGCAGAAAGGGTTAAACCTCCCTACGCATTAATCAAACCTGATTTTTCAATCAAAAATTGGACAAACGAACACACAGAAATCTTGCGTTCACTCCAGGCTAACATGTTTGCAACAAATCACTTACAAACACGCGTAAGTCAACGCAACCTGGTGATCCGAATAATTTCGGGTCAATGCGGATTCACCTACTTAACCTTCAATGAGGGTGAGAAAATACCAATCGCATACAAATCTCATTTGTACACACAAGCGGAAATGCGCTTCAGTTCAACTGAAAAAATTCTAACAGCAGTTCAAACCGCTGTAGCAAAAGAAAGAGCCTTAGCCCAAGGGAAACACATTATTGTCGTAACCCCAGTACCGGCTTTAGAAGCGGTCACAAAAGCAAGCATTCCAAATGCTAAAGCATTACATCCAAGATGGATACAATGGGTTAATTCTCTTGCTGCAACAGATGTTGAATATGTTTTTGATCCTGATTTAAAAACACAAGCATTCCTGCAATATGAACAAGAATGTCCTCTGCCTACTAAAATTCTGCCTCTCGATCAGTACGAATTCATAATTTACACTGACGGATCCGCACAACCCGCAACAGGGAGTAAGCAAGCTTACAGTGCAGCGTGTGCAATCGTTAAAGGTCGCATGCGAGATGGCATCTTCACACCTATGGTCACAAAAACTCAATCTCTAGGAGATTGTACAGCTCAGCGAGCTGAACTACAAGCATTCAAACTGGCACTTGAAAGTACAGATCGAGAATTCCCCACACTGATAGTGTGCAATTCCTTTTACTGTGTTCAGTCGTATAATGACTATATACAAAACTGGCTTGAAAATGGTTTCAAAGATGCGAAAGGTGGCACAATAAAGCACAAAATGCTTTGGGAACAAGTAGTTCAGTTGAAAAACGAACTACCAAAGGCTCACGTGATCCACACACTGAGTCATCAACGTGATGGCGTTCACGTTGCAGGGAATTCATTGGCTGACGAAGCCGCAAAGGGGGCTGTTCAGACGGCTTCCGTAGCTGCGATCACTCGTTCAAAAACAAAAATAGACGGTGAGATAATGTTGGCTGTCAATGCTTCAAGCAAAGGCAGCAGTGCAGCGTTACCAAAAAGTTTCCACTCAAGTACTCTTATGTAATTGATGCGAACAACGTTCCTTTTGCTTGAATCCCTGGAGTGGGGGATGGGGTAATCCCAAACAAGGAACGTAGATTAGGACTGAATCCTAGCAGCACACGAAGGGATAGCTTCTGCCCATGCAGGTGTTTCTGCAACAGTATCTTTACTCAAGCAAAGATATTGGTGGCCTGGCATTAGAAAACAAACAAAGAACTATGTTTTAGAATGTGATATATGCCAACAGATGAAAGTCTCCACAGTGAAACGCCCTGCGCAGACACCCCTGTTAATTTCAGACAAACCATTAGCTTGTGTTTACCTGGACCACTGCGGTCCCTTGCAAAGGGACGGTAACTATAAATATATCATGGTTGCAGTGGATTCATGCTCTAGGTTCCTATGGATATGGCCTCAGCGCTCGGCTGACGCTCGAACTGTTATAAAAGATTTGCGAGTCTTTATCGGCACATACGCAATAGGCACGCTACATTCTGACCAGGGCCCTGCTTTTAGCTCTCGGGCTTACAAAGAAGCCATGGCCAGTCTGGGCGTTGCATTGCGGTACTCCTCTCCATTCCATCCTGAGGGAAATTCGGTTGTGGAAAGGAAAAACCGGGACATAAAGCAGTCTATAACAGCTAGGGTATTAGTTTCGGGTGATGGGTGGGTCAAACATCTTAATGGGGTCCAACGCTCATTGAATAATCTGCCAAGAAGTTCTCTAGGGGGGGTCACTCCATATGAGGTCCTATTTGGGACAAGAATGTGGGTACCAGATCTCGATGACGTAGGCACAGTGGTGGAAAATAAAACGTTTGATATCAAAGATCGTTTGGCTGTTTTACAGGAACTGAATGAGTTAAGAACAAAACAAAGCAACGTATCCCTACCACCAACCACCACTGGGGAAAAACCAGCGGTCCCAGCAAGGCCTGTCTGGATTCCAAAAGTTGGGGATCTAGTCAGAGAAAAAATTGTGGACAAGAAGGAATTTGGACCTTCTTACAGACAACCAGTACCTGTCCTAGCAGTTCAAGGAACAAGAACAGTACTTCTGCCGCCCCTTGCTGGAAGAAAGGAGAAAAGATTTGTGTCCATCGACCTCATCAAACCACAGTATGTGGCCAATACTAAATAGTAGGCCTCGTGGACTCCGACCTAGTAGCAGAGACACTCCTCTCGCTACTATCCAAGAGGTTCAGACTGAAAGACTGATAACAATCGAGAATTCAGCTGTAACAGATGGAGGACTAAGCAACAACACTATGGAACTCATCCCTCTTGAAAATCAAGTAACAGTTCGTCCAAATACACCTGTCTACACCAATGTAGCAAGTGATCAACTGGTTCCAGCGATTTCTACAAATCCTGATGCAATTTCAACAATTGACAGAACTGCTTCTGGCTATTTCATTAACTTTGATACGTTCTCAGAAGATCCGAGTGAACCTGAAACAACGCCAGCATCATTGAAATTCAAGCAGCAAGTACAAGACTTTCTTCACTTTCTGAAAAAGACTTATTTGGTTTCTCCATGGATTGAACTCTGGATTACATCTGGACTTTTTGTTTTCCTGCTCTGGCTAGCTTTGGTTACAACTGTGAGTGTGCTTATAAGTGGCAGATACATCCATGTGAACACTGAAGGAAAAGACGTGAACGTACTTTTGAGACCTCATAAATCTTCCCATCGTGAAGCAAGAGACTTGTCATCAGTGAACATCACAGCTGTTCCTATACAGGATGGTATAGTGTGGGACAAAACAGATTTTGATGTCTTCGGCCCGACAGAACAATTGAACATTCCACATTTGTTTAAAATTTCACTAAGTGATCTAATTTCGTCCAGTACCTATTCGGATGATTGGGTCTTTGAGACTGTTAATGACATAATGTTTGACTTAGAAAAATCTGCTGCATTTTCTAAAAATGAATATTTAGAGGGTTCAACAGACTATGAAGAGCTGTATTGCTATAACCATTATGGTCATCATTATTTGCATAAATCTGCATATCCTAGAAATGTGTTTATGTTTAACCAATGGGAGCATTGTCCTACACCACCACACGGTAGTTCAAAAACATTTGCTAACAAGTTTCCATATTTTTCAGGATACAATACATCTAATCCAGAAATGTTTTACTATAAAAATGTAAACAAGACAGGACTGAAAATTATGTTAACAAATATAAAACAGATTTATTCTGCATTATTTAATGCCCAACTGTCTAGACAGGGTTTCGACTTTTGGAAAGACACAATAGACACAAAAACTGTCTGGGGTACTAAAGATTGGCAAGTGCAAGGGATAGAAGCTGTATTTAGAGCCTGCATAATCCCTGAACAAATAATGTTTTTGAATGAAACTGGCCAACAAACATCTTGTCTTGGACTAGCCAAGATCAAAGAGATGAACACACCTTCTGTACCAACACCTGCCACTGATAATAATACACAGGCAGTGGTGACAGTTGACAATATACTACAACTCAACAGATCTAATCCTAATTGGAAAAAATGGTTGATCTGGCCCACAGACACGAACAACTGTCAGGAAAGATTCCTGAATAAAACTCAGGGCTTTACTATTCATAGGCCAGACCCAAGATACGTCCAAAGACAACATCCGGGGGTAGTAACAACATACAGTGTAGGTAAATTATGCCTCGATTGGCTGCAGAAATCTACACTACAGGATGTGAAACTACACTTATCCTTACTTAAAGAGGACGCAGACCTTAGGGAATTCTTGCTTGGACCAAGAAAACCGCGTCAAAAACGTTTCATATATGCCGGCATTTATGCTGCCTATAATGAAGCATGGAAAGTATCACAGATGGAGGCTGCAGAACGAATACGTGAACTTGATCGTATTAATTTAGAGAAAACCCTCTCTGTGGTCGACAATGGGTTAACAACTTTGTCCTCCAGAATATATTCATTGGATGGCATTGTATCCTCTGCTATCGACATACTAGAACAAGATTTGGCGATGTTACAGCAAGGCCAATCTCAATTACGTTCTATTGTGTTATTAAGCTGGACGCTGCAATCTTTGCGAGCGGGCTATGTACCTTGGCGTTTCATCAACACATCGGCTCTGTTTGCAGAATACAATCTAACTGATAAACAGATCGAACTGGCACAAAGAGGAGCAGAGTATACAGTGCTGAGCATTGAAAAACTGGAAAAGTTACCATTCACAGTGGCAGAAAAACCAGCTACAGAATGGCTCATTCATGGCAACATCACATTACCTGTGACTACTTTTCAGTTTCAGTATTGCCTCACACAAATGCAAGCAGGCAAATATGAAAGGTTGGGTAAGGAATACATTAAGACATCTTGGGATTTACCGTATACATATAGATGTTGGAGTGGGGATCGTGAAGTGTTTTTGAGCGGTACACACTGTAAACGTGCACTGAGCGGTTCACTTATATGTCAGGACATTTCTTTACACGGGGCTTGTAATGGTTCTGTGGCAAATTTGTCTTGCCATCAGCAGGGTACACCAGCTGCTGTGATTAATCCAACGTTTGGACAACTTTCTAATGGGAGTTACCTCATGTTGAATGATCAGAGTTGCTGCGGCATGTTGCCAGGCATCCCATATCTAGTAACGGTCAACTCCAGGGTCACTTGCTGTATGCAAGTATTGTTTCCCCAATAGACACAGTCAGGGAGTCACCTCTATGGCCTTCGCTGAACGTCTCTTTTATAAGATTTGATACTTTAAGCAGAATGAAAGCCATGCTTTTACAGCAAACAGTGCCTTTGACCTCGGCCAAAGAAACCTATGATCTACAAGTAGCAAGGACTTCGGCTGAGATACAGACTTTAATACGTACAAATTGCCCTATACATTTCGTAGAAATGATAACACGTATCTTCAACATGTCTGATACAAGTGGAATTGTACATGTATTTAAGAGCATCTGTACCAGTCTGTTAGCACCTTTCCAGGCAATACTCGGAATCATCCCGAACTTTGCACATTCGGTGTTTGGTGGCATACCATTAATTCTAGCACTTGTTGCCGGAATTCTATTTCTCTTCCTGCTATTACGCTATGGCCAGCCTATTCGCAGACGTCACTCCGAGCAAAATGGAGAAAGCTCTCCTTGAACGAAAGTGCCGTGAGCGAATAGTACAGCTTTTGGGCATGACTCATCTACGGGAACTTAATACCACGTGGTTCCTGTCATTCAGACCAATCTGGCAAGATTGCATCTTACCTGTTCTACGATGCCTGCTATGCGGTGAAGAATGCGTGTTGGACACCTGTCTAACATTTCCATCAGCTACGCCAACGGATGTCGATACTCTGCTGGTCCCGATAACGGCCCATGCTCTGTGTTGTCCCCAGAGGCTGCCTATCCTGATGTCAGCATTCATTGAGATCTCACAGACGCTTCCAGCTGCTGCTGAGGTACAAGAAAGATCTACAGGCACACAGGTAACAACGGACGCGAACATTGCTGCGGCAACCTATGCTGAAAGCGATGCTTCACATCTCTGTGCAATTAATCTACTACACGAGGTGTTCCAACTGACACCAACTTCAGTGGATGATGTTTTGTCTACAGATATAGATGATCTCATGTTTACACCAGACCCGTAAACTGACTCTGATTCAGCCCACAGTGTTCCAGAGATGCAGTAACAATTTGGCCTTCATACTTCAAAAACTTGGAACTCTTCCAAAAATTGAACTTTTTCCCATTTTTCGAACTAAAATGGCACTTCAATCTGCTTCAAGTAGAACTAGCCTTATAGTACAGACTTTGCGGTACTTCCTCAGACACTTTTTTCATCGTGTTAGTCTAAAAAAGTTCATTCATTTCCATGACATGAAATGACTTTTAATTTTGAAAAAACGTATCGATCATTTTTGTCACATGTAAATACTTCTGCATATTTCATTCAAATTGCATTTTATTTTAAATATATGCCTGAAATGAAAAGTACTGCTTCAAATGTACAGTACCTTTTGCATTCTAATGGGTTTTTAAATGCCTTTTTAAACGGTTTTAAGAAATATTTTTGAAATATGCGGTACTCCATTTAATGTTTAGCATTTTAAATGTTTAGCATTTTAGTATTATCGTACACACGAAAGTGGAGTGGGTGTTGTATTCCTCTTAGGATGTCCATACACAGCCTTTCCTGTATCATGTCCTTATATAGGCACAATTCGCCCTGCCCTTATATAGGCATAAAATCCCAGGCATTAAACCGTGCACTCCAAATACAGGCATGGTCTCCGACATCCGTCCACCCTAACGTCACAATGAGTTCTTGAAGAACAGACCCTTAGGCTTCGGGAGTTTCCCTAGCACAGGACTATTGATTTCTTCAAGGACTCATCTATTATGCTTGAACCATTATACCTTAGGGGTTCATTCATGACGTCTTCCGCTGACCGACTCACGTCAATGCTAACATTGTGAGGTACCTCTCAGGTATAAATATACCTTCCCTAGCCCTTGTAAACTAGAGGAGACCTCGACTTCAGAGGAGCCCGTTTCCCGGCCTGATGCACTGAGAAGACGCTGTCATCCCTGCACGCAGAGAGTCCAGCTTCCAGTGATCTAACTTCCCTTACGGGGTGTTGGAGTTCGAATCTGGCAAGAGATTCCTACCTCTCTCATTCTTAAGGTATGGAGCTGATTAGAACCTAGAAGGACTCTTGGCATACTAGGCATACTAGACTTAACATACTCTTAGTATACCATAGTAAGGAATACTTCACCTACTTCATACCTCTCCCTACACCTAGGTTAGGTTAGGCACATTGGGGTAGAAGTAGCTTAAAAACGCATCGTATGAGTACTCGCATTTTTAGTCTGTGTTATTTATGTAAATGAATATCTGCTAAAGATCATGCTAGTGCAGTATTATTTATTCCTACTGCTTACGCTGTACATTATTTATCTTGCATACTGTCTTGTGATCGTAACAGCACATTTAACTTACACGAGAAACAAGACTGTTCAATAAATCTTTTATTGAAACGCCCGTCTATTTCTTTCTGTGTAACTTTGAGGAAAACTAAGCATGCACGATTGAGCTGAGTGAAATAGTTATCTATTGTTTCCACGACTCTGGGACTCGTTCTGATTCTAAAGGGAAACAAAGCTGTCATGTTTTGCGGCTGCCAGAAACTACTCCCTTCTTGTCGTCAAGGAGTTTCTAGTGGCCTCTGAGCTAGCTGGCACAAGTAATTAAGTTTAATATACTCTATAGGGACATACTGACCTTAGTCCTATGTCAAACCTATACGGGATATTATTCCAATGCGCAGAGCCTATTAGGGAAATAGGAGCTACACTACACTCCCATGGGCATCATTGTATCGCACATCAGCTGGCGTGACGGGATTCCGCAATGGGCTCAGCAACCACGGGCGGTTCGGATATGCCGAGTCACCTGGGTGTGAGAAACACAGGTTAACCTTGCAGTCCCACAATGCCACACGACAGCATGTCACACACACCCCACTCTAATCCACTATGCATACTCACCCACAAGCCATGCACGCTCCGGAAGCAGATTGGCCATCAGCTGAGGAACAATGCTGCTGCGCAAGATGTGGGCATCATGGGCTGAGCCGGAAAACTTGGCACACATGTGTGAACTGATCATGTCCGCCAGGCACACCACTTGAACATTTACCGAGTGTGAATGCTTCCTATTGCGGTAAACCTGTTCACGTGCCTGTGGTGGCACAAGCCCAACATGTGTGCAATCAATTGCACCAATGACATGGGGGATATGTCCATGGGCATAGAAATCGCCCTTCACAGCCACCAACTCAGGCCCCCTGGGGAAATGGATATATCTGTCTTTGTAGAGCATCATGGCCGACAGTACATCCCTCAGCACCATGCTGAACATCGGCTGTGACATCCCGCCTGCACTTGCGACCGTGGCTGGAATGAGCCTGTTGCAAAGAAATGCAGGCATGCCATCACCTTAGATGTTGCGGTGAAAGCTGTCGGATATGTCCGACGTGGCTGCAGGTGGGGCTCCAACATGGCACATAGGTTCTGCAGGGTTTGTCGGTCCAGCCTGAATTTGCGGATTATATCCTCATTCTCCATGTCTGCCAGGACTGTGAACGGACGATGGATATTGGGCCTCCTCCTCCTAGGACAGATCAAAGTGCACAGATGTCAATGCAAAAGACCATGAAATGTGCATTACATCAATTTTTTCAACAGACACATTGGCAAGTTTTACACATTGCACCATTAACCGACAGAGCACTTCACAAGTAGGTACACATCAGGCACACTACTCGTATACCTGTCCCCTTACCAGGAGCAATTATCTGTGCACCCCTCCGGCTCATTCACATGCACAGTGTGATATACTAACAGATATGTGTGCACACCTGTGAGTATGACCCCCAGCATATGTTACTAATTGCAATACTACCCTAACACACCATGTTGCTTTCCCTGATACACCTCCCAACACAGGGTGCACATGGCACACATCAACTACACACTGACCACCGGCTGAGCGTGGGGGACACGTGTGCATGTGCATTACACAATGTGACAGTTGCTGATGCCCCTAGTTCAGTAAATCAGACAACATTGTGCGTTACATTGCACACACAGACATTGACCATGATCAACATATGCTATGCAACACATTAACTGGACAGTCTACATTTCATTACACAGCACATGTGACTTGTGCAAGTGTATGTGCCCATGCAATGTATTGGTGACCCATATATGGTATGTGTTGGTGACGTGGAGTGACATGTTCCTTTTGTGCATTTGCCCTCATGAGGACCCTTCAATTTTCGAGACACTGGGCACTGTACATGTTGGCCTATGCATAGAGCTGGAGGACACGTTAGGTGCAGCAAAGCTACTTCATGACTCCATTAACGCTCACTCCAGGCACTGTTTGGCACACATTTGGTGGTGCCTACCACCTGGCCCCTGCGGACTGGCACCGCCCATATCCCAGGCACGATCGCGGTAGACACAGCCAGATATGTATGTGACAATGGCGGTCACTATGCACCACTACCCAAATCACGGTCACTCCAGGCACTGTCTGGCACACATTTGGCGGTGCCTACCGCCTGGCCCCTGCGGACTGGCACCGCCCATACCCCAGGCACGATCACGGTAGACACAGCCAGATATGTATGTGACAATGGCGGTCACTATGCACCGCTACCCAAATCACGGTCACTCCAGGCACTGTATGGCACACATTTGGCGGTGCCTACCGCTTGGCCCTGCGGACTGGCACCGCCCATACCCCAGGCACAATCGGGGTAGACACAGCCGGATATGTATGTGACAATGGCGGTCACTATGCACCGCTACCCAAATCACGGTCACTCCAGGCACTGTATGGCACACATTTGGCGGTACCTACCGCCTGGCCCCTGCGGACTGGCACCGCCCATACCCCAGGCACGATCGCGGTAGACACAGCCAGATATGTATGGGACAATGGCGGTCACTATGCACCGCTACCCAAATCACGGTCACTCCAGGCACTGTATGGCACACATTTGGCGGTGCCTACCGGCTGGCCCCTGCGCACTGGCACCGCCCATACACCAGGCACAATCGGGGTAGACACAGCCAGATATGTATGTGACAATGGCGGTCACTATGCACCGCTACCCAAATCATGGTCACTCCAGGCACTGTATGGCACACATTTGGCGGTGCCTACCGCCTGGCCCCTGCGGACTGGCACCGCCCATACCCCAGGCACGATCGCGGTAGACACAGCCAGATATGTATGTGACAATGGCGGTCACTATGCAACGCTACCCAAATCACGGTCACTCCAGGCACTGTCTGGCACACATTTGGCAGTGCCTACCACCTGGCCCCTGCGGACTGGCACCGCCCATACACCAGGCATGATCGCTGTAGACACAGCCAGATATGTATGTGACAATGGCGGTCACTATGCACCGCTACCCAAATCACGGTCACTCCAGGCACTGTCTGGCACACATTTGGCGGTGCCTACCGCCTGGCCCCTGCGGTGTGTCACCGCCATGGACCATGCCCTTGCAGCCAATGGGAAGCACCCTCGCGGGAGCCTGATGTGAATTTGAAACTCGCGGTAGGCGTGCACCGCCATCGCGGAGCCGGTCACTGGAAGCATTCAAAAGATGCACCACCGCAGTAGCGCGTGCCTGGCCCCTACTGTGTGTCACCGCCATGGACCATGCCCTTGCAGCCAATGGGAAGCCCCCTCGCGGTAGCCTGATGCGAATTTGAAAATCGCGGTAGGCGTGCACCGCCACCGCGGAGGCGGACATTGGATGTTTTTGAATGAGGCAGACCTGGTACACCAATTGCAGCACCCTGGGACCACTGACACAGCTCCAGGGGCCTATATATGTGTGGGAGGGTGCCCCACATTCCCAAAGCTATCAGGGACTGCTGACTGACAACCCTCAACTGCTGCTGCTGCCTCCAGGGACTGCTGGCGGCCACCCTCCACCTGCTGCTGCTGCCTCCAGGGACTGCTGGCTGCCACCCTCCACCTGCTGCTGCTGCCTCAAGGGACTGCTGGCTGCCACCCTCCACCTGCTGCTGCTGCCTCCAGGGACTGCTGGCTGCCACCCTCCACCTGCTGCTGCTGCCTCCAGGGACTGCTGGCTGCCACCCTCCACCTGCTGCTGCTGCCTCCAGGGACTGCTGGCTGCCACCCTCCACCTGCTGCTGCTGCCTCAAGGGACTGCTGGCTGCCACCCTCCACCTGCTGCTGCTGCCTCCAGGGACTGCTGGCTGCCACCCTCCACCTGCTGCTGCTGCCTCAAGGGACTGCTGGCTGTCACCCTCCACCTGCTGCTGCTGCCTCAAGGGACTGCTGGCTGCCACCCTCAACGTGCTGCTGCTGCCACATGTCCATTGTGATGTCGAGGACTCAGAAGATCTGCGCCAGTCCCTTCACCAGCGAGGAGCTTGAGGTCCTGGTAGACGGGATGCTTGCACAGTACCCAAGGCTTTATGGTGGCCCTAATGTCGTGGTAAGTCTCCAAGACTGTGAGTGAGAGTGCAGGGTGGGCACACGTGAGGTGGAGGTGCTTCTGTATGTGTCGGTGGTTGTGGGGCTCTGACATGCACTGCCTAGCATGCTTACTACAGCGGGAAGGGCTTGGTGGGCTCTTTCACACGTTACCCTGCATGCCCATCCTGAGTAGAGGGACATGTTTTGTAGTGTCAGCCATACAGTGCAGCTGCATTTTGGTGATGCAGGAGTCAGGCCAGTTATCGTTTGTGTGAATGGCTGTGTTGCTCCCAATTTAGCCACTCAGTGTCAGTCCACCTGCCCTGCACAGTCCCCGCCGAATGCCACATGTCCACATCACTGCATGTACAGTGTGTTCCAAGTGTGTTTGGTTCACGCCTCTTCATCTAAGTACCATCTCTGCCCTGTAGATTGCACAGGAGCAGCCGTGTGAGAAGGGCGTGTGTATGACAGTTGTTATCACTCTATGTGAGTTCCAGGACACAGTGAGGCTTTCACAGGGCTAGGACACTTAGGTCTGCGCAGTGTTGGACACAGTGAGTCCAACAACAATACACATGTTTAGCTATCTTCTCTATGTGTAGTTGTAGGTAACTGCAGACAGTAGCTGCGGGCAGACTACACGTCGCTTGCTGTGTTGGTATCCTGCATGTGAATGCGATGCGGAGGTACTGTGTCCACCATCAAACATGCATGCATGTACGTCTGATTGACCAATGACATTGTACCATGTTCACAGCAATTGTTGGCTCTGTTACAGTTGTGGCTGGAGTTTTGGATGACTCACTGTCGTGCTACTGCATTTTCTTTGTGTTGTCATTGTACACTGTGTCACTGGAACCTCACCCCTCTTGTCTCCCATGCCTGCAGCTGAAGGTCCACCAGCGTAAAGCTGTGTGGAGGGCCATTGCCTCCAGAGTGCGAGATCTGGGTGTGTCAAACCGAAGGCGCACCCACTGTCATAAAAGGTGGGACGACATCTGCTGGCTGAGCAAGAACGTGGCTGAGATGACGCTGGGGCTGCTCCCTCGGACTGGCAGGTTGGCTAGGCGCAGCATGACACCACTAATGGTCTGCATCCTGGCTGTCACACAACCTGAGCTGGACATACAACTGAAGGAGCATCAGCAGCAAGCTAGGGGTGAGTATGTGTTGCAGGCTGCCTTTGGCTGGGAGTGGGTGCATGTGTCTACAGAGTGTGCAAATTGTCAGCTGTGTGACGTTGGTTGTGTGGTGCAATGTTTTGTGAGTGGCCTCTGTGCTGGGTGTATGTGCCATGCATTTGCCCAACCTGTGCTTCATGAAGTCAGTTTTAAAACTGTGCATCTCTCTTACATTTGGAGTTGTGGCCTTCAGGTACCTTCTGCTGTGGGGTAGTGTGTGAATTCAGATGGATGGGAATGCCAGTGTGCCAACTGTGAGTGCGTTTCAATGAATGCGTGCAATTACAGACCTCAGATGTCTGCCAGTCAGACATCTGAGGCCAATGTGCAACAGTAGATGTGCCCATGAACTCGATATGGTGGATGGCATGTGTGCAGGGTCATTGTGGGCTGGTATGTTGTGGTCTGTGTGGTCCCCTACTGCTCCATCCATGTAGGTGATGAGCTCCATGTTGTGGTGTTCATCCTTGCCACCATTGGGACAGTGTGTGTGCACAGGCCATTTTGTGGCTGTGTCTGATGTGAGCCAACAGCAGGATGGTGTGCTGTGTGAGTCACCTGGGGCACTTATGGCAGGATGTGTGTTGGACATGCAAAGTTGGCTTGATATTTTGGGTGGCAAGATATATGTGTGCACAGGGTGGCATGCGATGTGCTGCACACCTCTTCTAGGATGCAGATGTATTGGCACGTGTTAGTTCTGTTGATGCCACTCATCTCACAGTACTTCTCTCTCCTATGCAGCATCTCCCGTATGTGCAGAGGGACAGGGGACGGACACCAGTGGTGAGGCATCCAGTGCAACAGCTGCACCGGAGCAGACTGACACAGATGTGACCAGCGCCGAGGAGGGGGACAGGAGTCTGCTAGAGGATTCACAGCCGGAGACACAAAGCTCTACGTCATCTGACACCAGCGGTGACGCATCCATGTTGGGGGGTACAGGGAGCGGGGACTCTGCCTCCTCTTCCGCCACACAGCGTCCAGTGCCCAGCCTCCCTTCAACCTCCATTGGTGCTGCCCGTGTCCGCACGAGTAGGAAGGGAAGAGTCACCTTCACCCCAGGCACTGCTGCCCCAGCCCATGTCAGCCCTGCTGCCCTCAGTGCTGAAGCATTCGAGCTATTGCGCCAGCTGTGTGTGGGGCAGACAGCACTTCTCAATGCCTTCCAAGAGCACGACAAAAAGTTGGGGCAGGTCATAGCTTTCATGGAGGGCATACATTCCGACGTAGGTGGGCTACACCGGACTGTGCAGTCCTTGTCATCAACTGTGACAGCAGCCCTGCAACAGGCACATAGTCAGGGAGCGGCTCCCATCACTTTGTCCGGCCCCGTGTCACTGTGCACCTCTGACGACAGTGACAATGCTCAGCGGACCCCAAAATCCCGATACAGAACCCGCAGCACACAGGAGCAGCAGCAGCCCAAGCGTACTAGAGCGCAGACACCATCCCCACATAAAAGTAAGGCCATCCCAGAGCGCAGAGAGAAAAGCCCATCAGGCGACAGCAAGGGCCACAAAGCAAAGAAACAAGCATCAGGGTCACAGGCCTCACCTTCCTCCCCCGCCAAAGACTCCCCTGTCCCAAAGACGTCTCGCCGAGGCAAAATGACAGTTTCCACACCCACTGAGAAGGTGTTGCCTGCAAACATTACACAGGATGAGGGCCCCATGGATAATCCATCCTTGACTTCCACTCCCATCCCAAGCCCTGTGAAGCCAGCACGGGAGGACACTGTAGGGGGCAAACCTGGTGGACAGAGGGAGGCAGGGTGGCGGCAAACCCCAGGCAAGCGCACAGCGGGATCCAGCATGTCCCCAGAGGGAGGGTCACCATCCACACCAGAATCAGCTTTGGTAGTGGGGTCACCTGTTGTGTCCGCCCCAGTTCACCTCAATCCCCAGGCAGGGAAGCCTTTCAGGATCCCCAAGAAGTGGAGAGGCACCCCTCCACAATCTCCGGCACACACTGTGTCTCACCAGGGCATGAGTCCACCTCCCCGTGCCACCACCCCACCTGGTCCAAGCAGCCCCCCAGCTCCCACAAGCAGAGATGGCTCTTCCACAGTTGTTCCTCCCACTGCCCAGGGCAGCCCTCCAACTGACCCTAACACACAGTCAGCTCCAAGTCCGACAGACAGCCCCATCTGAGTGGTGGTCACCCTCACACACCTGTCTGTCCACAGCGGTGCGTGTGATGCCCATTGTCAGCCCCATTACTCTGTGGCTGGGCATGGCATGGTAGAGTTGCATACATTCCCTGTGTAGCTTCTGATGTCACTACTCTGCACAATGTACTGGCCTTTTTGTTCACTGCTGTTTGCCCCCTGCCTGTGCAGCTTCTGATGTCCCCACTCTGCACAATGTACTGGCCTTATTGTTCACTGCTATTTGCCCCCTGCCTGTGCAGCTTCTGATGTCCCTACTCTGCACATTGTACTGGCCACTGGCCTTGTTGTTCACTGCTATTTGCTCCCTGGCTGTCCATCTTCTCATGGACTTCATCTGCACATTGTACTGGCCACTGGCCTTGTTGTTCACTGCTACTTGCTCCCTGGCTGTGCAGCTTCTCATGGACTTCATCTGCACATTGTACTGGCCACTGGCCTTTTTGTTCACTGCTGTTTGCCCCCTGCCTGTGCAGCTTCTGATGTCCCCACTCTGCACATTGTACTGGCCACTGGCCTTGTTGTTCACTGCTATTTGCTCCCTGGCTGTGCAGCTTCTCATGGACTTCATCTGCACATTGTACTGACCACTGGCCTTGTTGTTCACTGTTATTTGCTCCCTGGCTGTGCAGCTTCTCATGGACTTCATCTGCACATTGTACTGCCCACTGGCCTTGTTGTTCACTGCTATTTGCCCCCTGCCTGTGCAGCTTCCCATGGACTTCATCTGCACATTGGACTGGCCACTGGCCTTTTTGTTCACTGCTGTTTGCCCCCTGCCTGTGCAGCTTCTGATGTCCCCACTCTGCACAATGTACTGGCCTTATTGTTCACTGCTATTTGCCCCCTGCCTGTGCAGCTTCTCATGGACTTCATCTGCACATTGGACTGGCCACTGGCCTTTTTGTTCACTGCTGTTTGCCCCCTGCCTGTGCAGCTTCTGATGTCCCCACTCTGCACAATGTACTGGCCACTGGCCTTGTTGTTCACTGCTGTTTGCCCCTAGCCTGTGCAGCTTCTCATATACCTCACCTGCACTGTGTCCTGGCCACTGTCCTTGCTGTTCACTGCTGTTTGCTCCTTGCCTGTGCAGCTTCCCATGTACCTCACCTGCACTGTGTCCTGGCCACTGGCCTTGCTGTTCGCTGCTGTTTGCCCCTTGCCTGTGCAGGATCTCATGTACCTCACCTGCACTTTGGACTGGCCACTGGCCTTGTTGTTCACTGCTATTTGCCCCCTGCCTGTGCAGCTTCTCATGTACCTCACCTGCACATTGGACTGGCCACTGGCCTTATTGCTCACTGCTGTTTGCTCCCTGCCTGTGCAGCTTCTCATGTAAATACTGTGCATATTGAAATGCCCACTGGCCTTGCTGTTGCCCAAATTTGTTGTCTCACTATGCAAATTGTGAATAAACACAGTTGGTCCTGCTGTGAGTTGTGTCAGTGTCCTTCCTGAATAAAGTTGTTTCTGTGTGTGCATGGTTTACTGTGTCACATGCTCAGTATGCCACTTCAACATTGCCAATAGGTTGTCTCACATCTCATTTTGTTTGCAGGGGTGGGAGGCACTTCATTTCTACCTGACTGTGATACTTATGGGTGCAGTGCAGGTGGTTGGCAATTAATTCTTGTTGTCATCATCCTTCTTTGCTCATGTTATCTATGGTGGACACATGTCAGGTTTGTGGGGAATGGCAGCACAGGGTGGGAGTTTGGGCACAGGCTTACAGGCAGGCAGGCCAGGGTCATGGGGTCTGTGTGAGCTTCCTTTCTGTGTGCCAATCAGTGTAGGTGTATGGACATCTTGTGGTGATGAGTTATCCAGGTCCCATGGCTTACTTCCAATGTGTGCACTTGGGTGGTGGAGAGGTGTATGGTGTGAAGGGGGTGACTTTGTTGTGACTGTGGATATGTGTGCACCTGCATTGTCAACTACTGCCATGTGTCACCCTGGAGTGGTGTGCCTGTATGTGTACTTGTTGAGCCCTGTGATTCTGTTTTATGCACATGGCAGTATTGTGTGGTGCTGTTGTGAGAGGAGGTATGTGTGACATATCCTACTTGTGCTTGGCTGTCATGTAGTGTGTCACTGGGCCCTGTGTGTTGTGCAGCAGACATTCTCTTGTCCAGTATTTGGATGCCTATGTGTGGCTGGTCAGTGTTTGAGTTCAGGGCCTTCCTTTCATCCCTGTGCCTATACATGGGTGTCCTTGCTGTCTCCAGGAGTTGTTGCATTGAGGTGACCGTGGTTTGTGTTGACTGACTGTGTCAGCCATGTGTGCTGTGATGGGCTGTGTGTGTTCTCACATGTGTCTTGTCTTGCATAAGCATCACACATGCTTGATGGTTGTGTCACTGCCCTTCCATTTGTGGGCACCTCACTTTGGCTTTCCTATATGTTGTCCTCCATTACTGCTGGCATGTGTTGTGTGTATGTGGCTGTGAGTCAGGGTGGTGTGTGTGTGTGACTTGTCAGGTAGTGTGTGCAGTGAAGTGTTTGGTCCTCATCTGTGTGTGTGTACATTTTGTGCCTGGCCTCAGTGTTCTTGGCTTGTGTGTGATGTTGCTGTGGTGTGTGTGTTGGCTGGGGCCTGGGCTTTTGTGCTATGTGTTCCTGTGCAAAGGGTCCTGCTGTGGCTGTATATGCAGTTGTTGGGATGTGGGGCATGGTGTGGCTTTAGTTGTGTGGTTGTTGTGCAGGAGTGGCATTTGGGAGGCACATGTTGTGTCCCTTCAGGGAGGTAGCTAGTGTGTTGTGGGTGGAGTTGTGGCTCTGTGCTATTTGTACGGTGCCCTTGGCAGGCGCTGGCCCTGGGCTCTGCGTTGTGTGCATGGTTTCCTGCACACTGACCGCGGCGGTGACGTGACCGGGACATTTGTTCATGATGGCGGAACATGGGTGAGCAGTATGTGGCGAGGTGTGTTTGTCACAGGTGGGACATGTGTGTGTGCAGTGATGGCTGTGTGCCTGTCCACACAGAGGTGTGTGGTGTTCCCCTGCGACGTTTTTCCACCCTGGAGCTGTGTATTGTGTTACTTGCACTGTTGTGTCTGTACGTACCTGCGGAGGCGTCCGCGGCGGATGATGGCTTGCAGGTGGTGTATCATGTACAGCACCGGGATGGCGTGTAGGGCAGGATCCATCGCGGTGTGTACCGGGTGTCTCTTTTCTGTCTCCGCTGTGGTGTCTCCGCCGTCTCTCGCTGTGCGGTTTCTCCGTCGCGGTGCGCTGCCATGTTTCCGGCATCGTAATATCTTCGGCGTACGGGACGTCATTCCGCACAGCGGTGTGTGGTGATTGGCTCACTCCGCCGCGGTGGTGGGCGCACTTTGATGGCGGTCGGCGTCGCACCGCAGCGGACGGAAAATGGGCAATGTGTGGCCATCCTAAAATGGCGGGCGTGAAGACCGCTGGCAGCGTGCGGTAAATGGGTGTTACCGCCACCGCCGGCACCGCGGTCGTGTCTCCGTCCGCCATCGTAATAGGCCCCTATATATTTATAATTGTTAAAATATTTTATTTGTTTGAAGTGAACTTCTGTCTCTCTACTGTTGCATAAACTGGAGTGGGAATAGAAGATTTTACCCCTCTGCAATTCAATGCTTTCTCTACTGTTGCACAGACTGGAGTGGGAATAGTAAAATGTAACCCCTCCTGAGTCCAACCCTTTCCCTACTGTTGCACAGGCGGGAGTGGAAATAGTAGATTTTACCCCTCCTCAATCCAACACTTTCCCAACTGTTGCATCAACTGGAGTGGGAATAGTAATTTGTACCCCTCCTGAGTCCAATGCTTTCCCTACTGTTGCAAGAATTGGAGTGGAAATAGTAAATTGTTACTCCTCCTGAGTCCAACCCTTCCCCTACTGTTGCACCGTCTGGAGAGAGAATAGTACATTTTACCCCTCCAAAATCCAACACTTTCCCTACTGTTGCACGTCTGGAGTGGGAATAGTAATTTGTACCACTCCTGAGTTCAACGCTTTCCCTACTGTTGCACCGACTGGAGTGGGTATAGTAACTTTTACCCTTCCTGGGTCCAACGATTGGAGTGGGAATAGTATGTGTTTACAATTTTAAAGTTTTGTTTATATTGATTAAATTTATATGATTATGATGTCTTGTGTATTTAAAATTATATTATTTTTATTTAGTAACATTTGTAATATGTAATATATTTTAGTAAAATGTAAGTTTTTTTTATTGTTTACATTTTTATATGTAGTTAAATGGGTCTGTTTTTTAAATGTTTTACAGTTCATTTGTTATTGTATTTTATTCATTGTGTGTGTATATATATATATATTTTTTTTTTTGTGTATGTTTAAAGTTTACAGTAAATTAGGAAATTATGATATAAAAGTAAATTATTTTAATAATGGTTTTAAATTATATATGTTTAAATAAAAATGCACATATAGATATATATGAGTGTTTAAACAAATAAGTATAAAATGTATATACATTTTTAAATTATTCAAATATATTTAATTTTATTACTGTTAAATATTAATATATTTAATGTTTATTATTTTTAATTATATATAGGTTAAAAAATGATATTTTTGTCTTTGATATTAGTGTATAACAATATCTTTTTCCGACGTTTTTGTTATTTGCATTATAAGTATAGGATAACAATATTTTTATTTTCAATATATTTGACTCCATATTTATATATCACAATATTTGTGGTTTCCATATTTTGTCACTGAACCATCTATGTGAGCGTGCATGAAGCGTTTTAGGTAGTGTGCAAATTTGCACAGAACCCCTACATTGTTAAACCCAAATATATTTACCAAAGCTTCTGTGTTTTTTTAATTCCTGAAATTTTTCAACATGGCAGTAGTAGGGGTCTGATTTAGAGTTTTTCAGATAGGTACTCCATCACAAACATGACAGATATCCCATCTGCTTTACTACAAGTGCATTAGTACGCTATTTTTACAAGGAACTTGCCTCCACGCCAACCAGGACTCAAGGTCCCGGGGACACCCACGCCAGGAGGCGCCAGAGGAAGGGGAGGAATGCTGACATCAGGGTGCCACATAGCGCCATGCTCTCTCCCGCAACAAAGGACAATATTTTTACAAGGACCATGCCTCCACGCCAGCCACAACTCCAGGGCCCAGGGACACCTGCGCCAGGAGGTGCCAGAGGAAGGGGAGGAGCGCTGACATCAGGGCGTTACATATTGCCGCACTCTCTCCCCCAGTGAGGGCACTATTTTTAGAAGGACCTTGTCTCCGCATGAACCAAGACTCCAGGTCCCAGGGACACCCGTGCCAAGAGGCGCCAGAGGAAGGTGAGGGGTGCTGACAACAGGGCTACAGAGCACTGCACTCTCTCTCGCAACGGGGGTTGCACGTGGGCCACTCCCGGTCAGTGACCGGATGAGGCCGGGCTGGGCAACCCCCCTTGGCTTTTGCCCCTGGTAATGCCGGTTGATCTTGATTCCATTTTACTGATTTTGGGACCTTGTTCAACCAACAGAACTGGTAAACAAGACATGTTTTAAGTTGGGGGGCATTTATTTCTTCCTGTTAATTAAGAACACTGCCCGTGGCTGCAGTGAGCATGGGTAAAAGGAAACACACCACAACAGAAGGTGCCATTACTGGCCCCCTTGAGAAATTTCCAACATGGGCAATGGGAGTTTTAAACAATGAGATACTGCATACTGAGTCAAACCTTGAGGCAACTATAAAAGCAGCCACAATAATAATAGAGTCCACTGCCCCCGTGGCACTAGCAGAAGCATCTACGGCCTTACAGATGCATCTCTTAGATGTTACTGACTCAAGGTCAGTACAGCTCGCAGGGGATGTCTCTCACCCTGTTCAGATTGAGGCACCATCCCCAGGTTGCCCCACAGTTTCCCCCCCTAAAAAGAAATCTAACAAAAGGGCCCGCAAATAGGCGACTCCAAATTCCCACCTCCTCAGGTGGGCATTAAGACAGGAAAACGATTATGGGGGGTTAGTGACATGATAAGCATGTCCACTGTGAATGAACAGGGAGGGATTGAGTCTGTGGCAACAAACTATTGAGATATTAAAGATTCACTGGTTGCCATTGAACAGAGGATGTCCAACATTATATCTTTGTTATCTAATCAGTTGACCACTGTGGAGAATCTTCTACAGTCTTGCAGCGGAGCCCTGGATCAGATAATGAAAGGGATTGTTAGTGTCAAAGCTGTAGATAATCAAACAGGCACAGGGGTGAAGGGTGGCGGAGAGGCAGCTGGGGGACCTATGGGGGAGGTCAATAACCTATGTTTAGGGACTCAGAAATCTATGATGGCCAAAAATAACAATGCTAATAATAACCATGTATCTGTGCATAAACAACAAAGGGAAATGGGAAATAGCTCACATCCCCCCTGGACTTTGGATCTGCCCCCGATTGCATACCCTATGTGGTTGCTCTGGTAGGAGTCCCCCCGATCCCAGTAGACAAGGTCGAAACTTGGAGTGAATTAAAAAATATATGTTTCCCATGGATTGGGGCAAGGGCTAGATTGAAAGATGTGAGTGAGTTGTAGCACATTATTATTGTGGTTAGACAGGTGGGTTGGGTAGGTGGAGGAGAGAAACTGATTGTGGGTGATTGTGTGATTGTGAACTTTCGCTTTAACTGAGAGGGTACTACATGTTTGTGGATCATTTGAATTGGTGTCTAATACTATTTCTGTAGTACCCCTTGGTTTTTTCTATGGACCTAAAAAGGCAACACCAGCTCCCCAGAACCCTTGGACGGTGGTCACCAACAAAATGGGAACACGGGGTAGGGCACAGACAGAGTTTCATGATAGCCCACGACAATCATGGAGAATGGGGAACAGATTTGAATGTCTTTCTGGACTTGATGGCCAGGACTGACTTGTCCCAGAAAAGGGCTCTTTAATATCTAAGAGTGATCAGGACTAATGTATAACAGTGGTGCCTATGCCTCACGGGGAACATTATACGTGTGCCATTAACCACCCTAAGTGTGCCACATGTTCAAAGGGGAACGGAACAGAAGGCAACCTGGAAGGAGATCTTATTGGAACTCAACCGGGGGTGGGCCTCATATCATGGAATGTGACAAGGCCTAAAAATGAGACTGATATACCTGATTGGCATAGTTTGATTTCTGGTGCCCACATTATATACCTGCAGGAAACCTGGGAGCTGGTAGCCAATCCTATCAATGGGTATATGGAATTTTACACCCCGGCTAAACTCTCTGTTATGGGTAGGGTGAAGAGAGGACTAGCGACAAATATTTTAAATTCAGCACCTTGGAAAATTCTGAAATTCATTAACAATTCACCTTTTTTCATTTATTGATGTGTGAGGTAAGTGAGTCATGGGATCCACTTTTAGTTACTTTTTATAATAATTGCTTTGATAATCTTGAGACCTCAAGAAGTGTCAGACTTGGAGTCAGCTATCCAGTCTGTAATGTCATCACACAGTAAATCTACGAGAATCATTTGAGTGGGAGATTTCAATGTACACTATTGCTCGTTTATGGATAAACCAATCTGCGGAATTGTAGATGAACAAGAGGAGGCACTTGTTCACTTTAAACATGAACCGTATGAAACAGCTTTGAATAATCTAATAATGAAGCTGAGTCTCAGGCTGTATAGTATAAAGGTGAATGAGAATGAAGATCTAGCATCCACGTTTTTTAGAAATAAGTATACGTCCACCATTGATTTTATTTTGGCGTCTGAAGCCTTAGATGATGTTATTAAAGGCTGTGCGATTAGCTTCTCTGGGTATAGTGATCATGCAATGTTAGAAATTAGGGCGATCTTATCTAAAAAAAGTAATAATCTACCAAAGCTGAGATTTGAGCCAACTTTGGCCACTAAAAATGGTTACTCAATTAAGTGAGAGAAAGTAGATCATTCATTTGTTCTCCCAACCATCTTGCAGCACACTATGGCCGAGGTGAAGGTATGCCTAGACCCCGAGGCTGATCCATCAAAGACAATGACAGCTTTTTCGGCTATTGCCTCATGTGTTATGCTATGTTAATTGCATTTTTAAAGTGCAACGGTTACCCGGGGGGGTCCTGGCGCTGGTAGCTAACTCTTCTGAGATCAAGATTGCAGGGGAGTTGTCAGTGGGAGATTCTATAGGTTAAAAAGCCAAGTTTTCAGTTCTTTCCTGAATACGAGGAGGTCAGTGGAGTTCCTCAGATTCCAAGGGAGGTCATTCCAGGCCTTGGCTGCACATGTAATGAAACTTCTTCCCCCCCACATAGCTTTCTTTGTGGGTGGTATGCTCACTAGTTTGGCTCCTAGTGAGCGCAGAGTTCTTTTAGGAGTGTACCATTGAAGCCGGCGTTTCAAAAATTTAGGACCCTGGCCATGTAGCGCCTAGAAAACTGTGCATAAAGACTTGAAACGCACCCGTTTCCTGATAGGCAGCCAATGCAGTCTTTTAATTTCCTTGATGACAGATACAAATTTGGAAGTTTACAAATTTGGAAGGGAAGAGGTGTGGCGCCGCGGCCAGGGCGACTGACGCTGGAATCTGGGGGCTCACGGTTCGATCCCCGGCACTGGCAGCAGGTCAGCCCAGCACCATGTGACTCTGGGCAACAGCTTGCTTAATCTTCCCGAGGGCCCCCAGCGCCGGGATACCTTCGGGTAGCTGTTCGCGCTTTACAAATACTGAATTTACATTTTATGTACATTTAAGTACCTGTCACAAGTCTTGCTGTCGCATTTTGCAGGATCTGCAGTTTCTTAAGGTGCCGCTCTTGAATATTCAAGTAGAGCCCGTTACAGTAATCCAGCCGTGATAAAATGAGGGATGAGACGACAGTGCGTAAACTGTCTTCCGGCAGGAATGGTTTAACCTTTTTAATCAGTTTAAGAGAGTGAAAAGTGGCTGAGGTCGTGGCATTTATCTGATCCTCGAAGTTCTGTCTATCATCCACTATAACACCCAAATTTTTAGCCTTCCTCGTGGGTTGAGGGAGAGTACCCAGTTCTACCGGCCACCAGTCCGGAGTCCAGAAATTGGCCTTTTCCGAACATAAGGATCTCAGTTTTGCCTGAGTTTAGTTTCAGGCAGTTCTGTGTCATCCAGGTTTTAACTGCTTCCATACAGTCATAAAACGTCTTGCTCATCCCTGAGTCTTGTCCCGGTAGCAGTGACACCACAATTTGTGTGTCATCTGCATATGAGGTAAGGCTAAAGCCATAGGATCTAATCAGGGGGGCCAAGGGCGCCACGTAAACATTAAAAAGGGTAGCGCTGAGGGATGACCCCTGTGGCATTCCACATGGCAGAGAAAAAGGTTTGGAGTAGAATTTCCCTAGGGACACTATTCGTGTTCTGTCAGTTAGAAAGGCTTTTAATAACTTCCATGCCTTGCCCTGGACGCCACACTCCGACAAACGGTCCATCAGGAGATCATGGTGGACTGTGTCGAAGGCCGCGGAGAGATCAAGCATGATAAGTGCAGCCTCACCTCCCTGATCTAGGGCTTCCCTGATTTCTTCGGTTGATTTTATGAGGGCAGACTCAGTACTGTGCCCTTCTTTAAACCCATATTGAGTGGGATCCAACAGCTGATTCTCATAAAGAAAGGCACTCAGCTGCGAGTTCATTACTTTCTCAACCACTTTCGCAGGCAGTGGAAGGCAAGAGATTGGCCTAAAATTATTTGGGTCCATCGGATCCAAGTTGTATTTTTTTCAATAATGGAAGTATTGAGGCTATCTTCCAAATGCTAGGGAAGTCTCCTGATTCGAACATGGCATTGAATATGGATGTGAGTGCGGTGGCAATGGGTTCCAGGGCTAAATTAACCACTGGTACCGGACAGGGGTCGTAGGGAGACCCTGATCTGATTGAGCCAAGAAGCATTTTTGTATCACTTGTAGAAAGTGGCACAAATTTATCGAAAGCGGGACCGGCGCCTCCGGCTTGCTTGACTCCCATCATCAGGTTTCCTGTACCTCCCTGCAGGAGTTGGTTGAAGACTGAGAAAATGGCTTCCACCTTGTTCTGAAAGAACCTAGCAATTTCCTCACTTAATTCATGGCTCAACTCGATCTTAGTTGGACTTGGGGAGGCCAGCTTGGATACAGTTTTAAAGAGTTCTTTAGATGAATTGTTTGCTAAGTTGATTTGGTTTATAAAGAAAAGCCTTTTTTCATTAAATACAGACTGTTTATAAACAGTAAGGCTTTGTTTATAGATTTCTTTCTCAGCTTCTGTGTATTTTTTCCTCCAGTTTCGTTCTAGCCGTTTGCAAATTAGTTTTTGCTTTTTAAGTTCCTCTGGGTACCAGGGTGCAGTCGGTAGACATCGTTTGGGGGGCAGGAGTTTTGCCGGGGCTAACTTTTTACAGGCTGTCTCAACCCAGTGAGTGTACCATCTGGTGGCATCCTCCACCCCTGTAGGCAGTGGACATAGGGTGGTACTTTTTTTAGTTCAGTCCCCTTCACTCTATTCCAGGCCCTAGTCTCTATCTGATTTATAGAGCCCCCAGGTTTGTAGTGATCGGCTGGGGTGATCACTTCAAATTGAGTTCCTGCATTGTCTGTCCAAACCAGGGGCATCGTTCCCGTGCAGGTTAGGTGTGGATGGTTGGAAAAAATCCCATCCAGAGTGTGTCCTGCCGTGTGGGTGGGCTCATTCACTAGTTGGACCATATCGGCGCTACCCATCATGTCTACCAGGGCTCTGGTGTCTGGATCCATGAGGGCTTCCAAATGGAAATTAAAGTCCCCCAAAATGGTGAATGAATCAGAACAGAGCCCTTCTTCTAGCAGAGTCCCGATCGAGGTTAAAAAAGAGGTTCTAGACCCAGGTGGTCGGTACAATAGAATGCCCTTAAAGGAGTGATGGGGAGATAGGCCAACATTAAACGAGAGTGCTTCACAGGCCGTGTTATCGGCTGTCTGAAGCGCTATTTTGAGGGTATTGTGGTATATTATCACTAACCCCCCCTCCTCTCCCGGTTGGCCTGTCTAGGGTGTGACACAGAAAACCAGGTAGAGTGGCATTACATAGGTCAGGCCCTGAGGCCTCATCCGTCCACGTTTCTGTGATGAACGCCAGTTTTATATCTTGTTCCACCAGGAGCCTGGCGCACTCAAAACTATGCTTTACCAATGATCTGGTATTAACCAGTAGACACTTTAACACGTGTTCCTTAGGCTTTGCGTTAGCAGTCCCAGTTGATAACTTAATGGGTCTAACTCCCTGGGAGAGAACCAGGGGAAAAGGGCTATGGCATTTGGGACAGATGTCTGGGGTGGTGGCAGTTTTGGAATATAAAGAAATACCCTTACATTTGTTGCCCCCTCTACACGGATCCAAGTCAAGCAATTGGGCTCTGGAGTACCTTAAAAATATCCATCATCCGCTTTGGAACAGGCAGGGTGGCTGGCGCTGAGCGCGATCCGAGCGCAGACGGGCCCAGACGGGCTTGCCTTAGGCGCGCCTTCGGCGTGCCAGCGGCGTGCCTGCTGCGTGCGTCCGCTGCACGTCTGCGCCAGCGCGCACATTTATAGTGTGGCAGAAAGACTAGCCCATTAACCTAGTGATGGCAGCCCCGCTCTAACTCGCGGGAGCCGTTTGCTCCGAGACTGTGCCCCACCCTCCTGCGACGTGCAGCAGACTCAGCGCGAGCAATACAGGCCGTCAGTGCATACAAATAATGTATTTAGAACTAGCATAAAATATAGCAGCAGTATTTAAAAATGTTTAAAAAGTGCTCCAAACAATTCCTCCGCAATACTATCTCCCGACTCAAGCCTCAGGAGAGTGAACGCTGCGCGTCCACGCCAGCGCTTGCTTTTGTAGTGTGGCAGAAAGACTAGCCTGCTAACCTAGTGATGGCGGCCCGCTCTAACTCGCGGGAGCCGCTTGCTCCAAGACTGTGCCACGCCCTCCTGCGACGTGCAGCAGACTCAGCGCGAGCAATACAGGCGTCAGTGCATACAAATAATGTGTTTAAAACCAGCATAAAATATAGCAGCAGTATTTAAAAACGTTTAAAAGTGCTCCAAACAATTCCCCCGCAATACTATCTCCCGGTTCAAGCCTCAGGAGAGTGAACGCCATGTGTAAAACAGCCACTGAGTCAGAGGGTACAGGCGCTGCATGCCCAAGCGAGGGATTGGTTTGATTCAGATTGTACAACAGCTAGAAACCAGCTGCTCAAAGCCCTCCAGCAGCGACCAAGGGGCATGGAATTAATAAAGTTTGCACGTGCAAAACAGACTATCACCCATAGAAAGGAACGCATAAAAGATGAAGCATGGGAGGCTCTGGCCTGGGGCCAGTGCCCTCAAAGATAGTAGATCCTTTTGGAAGGTGATCAATAATGATTATTTTAGGGAGTCAAATGAACCTTCAACAGAGGTACATATTGCTAAGGAAATATGGGTCCAACATTGTACTGCCATTTACGATAATCACCCTATTCCGAATATTGAACAAGACATACAAAACATCTTAGGAACTCAAATGGTCCAAAGGTTAGATAATACACAGTAAATTTTACAGCCCGTCAGCTTGTCTGAGGTTAAAAGGGCCCTGGGAGAAAGCAGCAAAGGGAAGGCTCCAGGCCCCGATGGGATTCCCTTGGATATGTTTTGCGAGCAGCAAGACTTATGGGCCCCAATGCTCACAAATATTTATAATGCTATCATGGTGACAGGACCACCCTCTTCATGGAAATCTTTCATTATAATTCTGATTCATAAAAAAAGGCGACAAATCCCTACCTCAAAACTATCGGCCCAAATCACTTCTGGATGCCACCGCAAAGGTCATGGGGCGCAGTTTCTTAACAGACTGGAAGACTGGGCAACCACCAACAATATATTAGTTGATACACAATATGGGTTTAAAAAAGGGTTGAGCACAGTCCATCAGTGTTTGAACTTGAGAATTATTATAGGCAAGTATGCAGTGGCCAAAAAAGGACCCGTTATATCTATCCTTTATGGATTTGTCAGCAGCTTTTGACTGCGTTTCGCACTCAAAACTGTGGAAAATTATGGAGGATCTAGGGGTCGAGGTGGGAATCACCACTTTTATTAGGCAGTTGTACTCTAATGCTAATGCTCGAGTGCGTTTTGGCAGGGATGGCGAATGCTCGGGTAGTGTAAACATCAGAGGAGGGTCCAGGCAGGGATGCGTTTTAGCCCCCTTCCTGTTTTCACTATACACGAACCAGGTTGAAATAGCCTTAGGTTTGCCAGTGAGGGACACAGTGAATATTGGTTTGCGCCCCCTCCCTATTTTACTCTATGCAGACAATGCAGTATTGATTGCCAGAACGGGGAGGGTGTTGCAAAGCCTGATTGAGGACTACATCATCTTTATGGCCCACTTGGATCTGAGATTAAATGGTACTAAGACTTACACCATGACTTGTGGGGCCAAACCCAGCTTAAAACTGTTTTTTATGCTGAAGGGATTAAATTGGGGAAACCACCACCTTTTTGTACCTGGGGATCCTGTTTGATGTAATCACTCATGGATCCCCACGATAATGAACAGCTGCACCCTAATGATGAAATCCACCAATGGGTGTCTTCTTTTATAAAAAGAATTGGGCATTAAGGCAATCAGGGAACTCCTCATCATATATCAGAGTTAAAGTGTGGCAGTGCCCTCATATGGTGCTGGGGTCTGGGGAATGGCCAATACAAAGAGTATCCAAAGGGTGGAAAATGTATTTTTTAAACATCTTTTAGCCCTCCCTCAAAGTTGTGTGAATTTTATCTCTCACTCGGAAATGGGAGCCTCATATATAACAGATAGAAGCAAGATGGCGCTGATTCTTTTGTGGGATTCCATATGGTCATGTTAGGAAACATGTTTGAGCAAACTGATACTCATGCACTGGAGATCCCATGGCTGAGATATGTGCAGTCCTACTGCGAGGAGATTGATTTAGTGGATCTTTTTAATAAACCAGACTCTTGTGGAATGCTTGCCTAGGGCAAATCGAAACTTTGTGTGCAAAATAAAGCCATGAGGAAAAGATGGGAGGTGGAACAACTAAAGTCACCTGTTTTAGTCTATAGTAAGATGTCCCCTCTGGAAGGTTACAAATGTATTTGACCCTAGTACAAAATGCACAGCATCAATTTATTCTGACTCGATTAAGGCTAATCTGCTTCCATTCCATTGTTTATAAGTTTTTAATATGACATTTTATAATGATTATGCATTTATGCTAGCCTCGCAATAATTAAATAGTCCATTGATTTGATGTTTTATATTCCCATTTAAGGAAGATTTCAATAATAAGGGGGATCTGGGGACAGACTTTTTTCCTTAATTGGAACGTACATTCGCATATTTATGAATCATTAAAGATTATAGAATTCAATAGATAGTGTATGCGGAATTTGACCACCTGAAATGTATATTTGCATAATTGTGAGTTTTATTGTTTGTGAATTTTAATGTGAATGTTTTATGATGTTTGTATTTTGTATATACTTTTATGTTACTGAAGAGTAACAATTAAAGTTATTGATTGATTGATTGATATAATATGCTTGTAATACAGCTGCTATCTTGGGGTCAGGATGTCTTGATTTGCTGTTCCTTTTTTAGGAGCAGGCCCCCTAGGAAGCGAGGGGCAAAGGGGGAGGCAAGCACTGACATGACCCCATCCAAGGGAGTAACCAGGAGTCGGAGGACATGAACAAGAAGAACCTGGTCATTAACATTTCTTCACATAACTTAAGTCCATTGGAAATTGAAATTCTGCAAAAAGGAACCTCATTCGTGCCTACCTACAAGTCCAACATACTGGAAGCTGAGGTCAGCATATTCAGATTTATGCGATCAATCCGACTAAGACATTTCTTCGAGAATATTATCATGGAACAACAACCCAGGACGGAAGATACCCTGAAGGGATTGAAACCCAAGAGTTCCTATATGGCGCTTGTTAGCCACAAGATATTTGATGCCTTTGAGACCTTTGTGAAAAATGATTTACAGCATCTCTACAAAACCAAGAAAACCAAACGATCGAATCTGACCACCAAAGAAAGAAGCATCATACAACGTTTGGCTAATAACCCACAGATTAAATGCGTTAAAGCAGACAAAGGGGGCGCCTTAGTCGTAATGAATGCATCTTACTACAACAACAGAATAAACGAGCATGTGGAAGATCTAACAACGTACATAGAATTAGGATACAATCCAACTGAAGAATTCGGAAGAGAACTCAAAGAGCTGATAGACAAAGCGGTGGCCTTTGGTACCATCACAGAAGTAGATCGGAGATATTTGATACAAGAGTTTCCGAAAAGTCCCACGCTGCACATGCTACCTAAAATCCACAAGAATTTTAAGAAACCACCAATGAGGCCCATAGTATCTACGTGTGGCTCAATACATGAACCTGTTGGCAAATACCTTGACCGGCATCTACAGGAATTCATGCAGAGCATGACTACAAATATCAAGGACACCCCGAAGTTTTTACTGAATCTGGAATCTGGATATCGATTGGAACAAAGAAACATTCCTGTGCACGATCGATGTGAAGGCCACTTCTATCCCACATGATCTAGGGATCTAAGCAGTTGAATTTTTCTTACTAGAATCAAACATAAAACAGGATTTCAAGATTTTTCGTTTGGAGTTGCTTCAGTTCACCCTTTATCACAGTTATTTTTCACACAATGAAAAGTTCTTTCTGCAACTTACAGGGACATCAATGGGAAATTGTGCAGCTCCCAGTTATGCAAATTTGTTCATGCATAAGTTTGAACTGGACAATATTTTGGACAAAGAGACATTGAAGCAGAATTTGGTCACATTCCTGAGGTACATAGACGATATTTTTGTCATCTGGCAGGGTTCCAAGGAAGATTTAACCTCAGCCATTGAAGCCTTGAACCAAGTGAACGACTGCATCAGTTTCACTTACGACATTAACAATCGGATGATTAATTTCTTGGATGTGATTATTTACATCAACAACCAGCAACTGGAGACTACCTTGTACAGGAAAGAGACTGATCGCAACAACTTACTACATTTTAACAGTTTGCACCAGAACGCACTAAAAGTCCATCTGCCGTACTCACAACTTTTGAGAGTTAAGAGAATTGTGTCTGATTGAAATCAGCTCACATCCAACATGACCAGCATGATAGACTGATTCAAAGATAGAGGATATCCCACCAATGTACTCACTTCAGCTACAACCAAGGCATCAACTGTTTCTCGTACCCAACTATTGACTACTCAAAAAACTAAAACTAAAACGCATAGAATGGTCATGGTATCCAAGTTCTCCACGGAAAGCATTGGACTAAAACAAACATTCTCAAATATTGGCCCATGCTCCAACTGGAGCCAGATTTCAAGGAAAAGGAGCAAAAACCTCAATGAACTACTGAGAGCAAAGAAGACGAGCGCAGAAATCAAGATACGCAAAGGCACTGTTCCATGCTTTAATTGCAGCAATTGCAACAACGTCATTAAAGGGAATATCATCAATCATCCAACCAAGGGACATAAAATCTGACTTTTCACCACAACCACGTGTGATTCAAAGAACATGGTGTACTTACTCAAGTGTCCATGCGGATTAGCCCACGTGGGCAAAACGGAAAGGAAAATAAAAACAAGATTAAATGAGCACAAGAGTAACATCAGAAACAAAAACACCAAATCTGTTCTGGCGGTATACTTTTTGGCACAAAATCATAACATCAGCCAGCTACGCTTCTTGATCTTAGAAAAAGTGGATCTAAAAGAAGGAAGAGACAATCACAAATTTTTGAAACAACGAGAAACCTCCTGGATAAAACGGCTGAACACGTTAATGCCACACGGCCTTAATGACCGTATTGAATATAGCTGCTTCGTATAAGTTCTGGAGTTGTTTTCCTTCCCGTCTTTCACCCATGTTCACTGGGTGGTTTCTATTCTCATTATACAGTTGTCCTTTTCCTCTTCTTAACATGAATGGTGCAACACAAGGCATCTGTGCAGTTTCACAATTGTGACCTTATTGCAACTAAATATCTGTTGATGGTGATTAGGTTCTCTCTTTACTTACATGTCACTTTATCTATACTTTCCTTTCTTTTTGGCTACGCCACACTATAAATTCCTTATTTCCGTTTCATTGGTTACCACTGTGAGTGCTTATAATTGATAGTGCTTTGTGTATTGTGAACATCCAATATACTATGGCGGCCATTGAGTCCAGGTTTCCTTTAACTCATCACGCCACGATCCCCATCTGTGGCTGAAATTACAGATGTTTACATACATCGTGTCAAACACAGAGTAAAAACCCATTTAAAGATGGCGACCACTCGTGCCTGTCATGCAATCCTTGTCTATTTCTATTTCCTGCAACATCGGGTCACACGAACGGCGTTTACCGAAGGGGAAACACTATGCGTGTAGTTTATTGAACCTACGGCATCCAGACAAGGTATTTAATGTACGCATCACACGCGGGGTGATTTGGGCGATATCGGTCACCTGATTAATTATTTCAACAACACCGGATACCCGTGCACTTCTTTCACTTCCACGTCGGCGGTTAACAACACAGACATGAATAATGCGACTCTAATGATGCACCAGCCATTTAAATGTAACGAGGTATTCGTCACACTTGATGTTTGATTTGGACAATATCGGTCACTGGCTTAATTATTTCAGCAACACCGGTTACCCATGCACTTCTTTCACTTGCACGTCAGCGTTCAACTACACGGACATGAATAAAACGCGCCTATTGACGCACCCGCCATTTAGAATGTAACGAGGTCTATACACCTCGTATAACGGGCACTTTAAGCTAACACTAAGAAAGATATTGACACTATTTACAGGTCGCTGACAGTTGAACGCATTTAAATGCAACCTGAGTCAATCCTTTAACACACATACCTCCATATCGTAACGGTTAGAGCATGCCATCCACACTTAGCATTTTCTTTTGTGATTGCACATGACGATTCCTCCCTTTGAACATAAACGTAAGACGAGACTTCGCTTAAGCACACGATTGTTCATCACCGCAATTAATACATAAGATCAGACACCTGGTGGAGTGGGTTGCCCACAGCCCTACCAGTCGTTTCATTTTCGCCTTGATTTATTGTTTTTCAGGAACATACTCCCTGATGAAGGGCAGCGATATGTCCGAAATGCATTGGGGATGTTTGTAACCTTCGTTTGATGTTCACCTACTGATGCATATGGTTTATGTTTACACATGAGTAACGTGGACAATTACAACATGAGAAACATTCATTTTGAAGACAAATAAAGAATTCCAAATGAAATTACCAGTTGACTTGGGATTAAATTGATTTAAATTTTCCATTTGTGACCCCGGCAGTGCAACAAAGGGACGCTTCCCAGAGGGAAAGCGCAACTCTTGTTACGTTGATTTGCAAAGGGACACTATGACAGGCTGCCATCTTAAGGGCAGGCTTCCATTTGGTTTCTCACAAAGACATTCAATAAAAATCCTGCTACAGTGAAACAATAACAAAAAAACATTGTTTTCTGTATACAATGAGTGCATAATATAAAGAATTGAATATTACATAAAATGTGACTATTCAGTCTACTTTTCAGATGTACAATAATCCCTCATACATTGCAATGGAGACACTTCCTAGGAGGAGCAACCAAAAGCATAACTGAGATTAAAGATCCGATCCAAGAAGTGATTCACTCTAAGGCAAAGCAATGGCTGAAGAAGGCTGACTTAAAAAAGCCAGTGGTTTAATAAGGCTCACCCACTGCCCACTCAGTGTATAATTGATCAATGTTTAATTTGTGGCAGTGAATGCCGGTGGGCCCCATCAGCACTTACACTTATTTTCATGGACCAGGACTCTTTTGCCCCTAAAACAGCTGTCCCAATCCTCATTATCCAGTAGTAGAAAATTTCCAGACTTGGTTGCTGTCTTTCCTGTTAGTGATGATATCCCATCCAAGCCTAAGCATTGGTAACACATGTAGGGTATTGACATCACACATGGGCCCTGAGCCCTTACTTTAGGTGCAATGATTGGCAACACTCTCAGCATCAATTTATTAGTCACTTTGGTTGCCGAATAACTAAGGCAAGCCAGGCTGCATTCAGCTTTCTTGTGCTGTATGGTAGAAAGTGCACATGCAGCATTCATATTTTGCTTAATGTGACTGCATTTGCAACAAATTACCTCTCTCACAGATACCTCCCTTTTCTATTGCTTCTCAACTGGTACTCATCTATAAGGCTTCAAATCTTCTGCTACACTCTATTAAAGAAAAAACCTAAACCTGACATTTCATCTCCAGCTAACTCCCATCCAGTATCCCAACGACCTTTCTTCTTCAAAATAATGCCATACCTTATTTTCAACTGACTTCTTACATGCCTCTCTTGTAACAACATTACCAAATGCTTGCAATCAGGCTTTCATGACATTCATTCATCTGAAAGAATACTTTCTTGTGTTGAGAACTTTATATCATCCTCTTAACACTTTTGTGTATCTTCTAGGATCCTTCTTCTTGACATACCTATGATATTTGACACTGAAGATCACCCTAGAATACTTTCCTCTCTCACTACCATTAGTATCAAGGGGTCTTGCCTGCAATAGTTTTCCAGTTCCTCAAACTTTCACTCATTCTCAGTTACCAGGGTATTAGACTTTTTCAGCGGGTTCACCCCCAGACTTTTAGCTTTTTGGTCTCTTGTTTTTGACCCTGTTTTCATTGGTTTTAGGACTCTGGGCACTTTACCACTGCTGTTCAGTGCTAAAGTGCATATGATCTCCCTGTAAATTGTGTTTATGGATTGGTGTTTCCATGATTGGCTTATTTGATTTACTACTAAGTCCCTAGTACAGTGCACTGTGTGTGCCCAGGTCCTGTAAATCAAATGCTGCTGGTGGGCCTGCAGCACTGATTCTGCCACCCACACCAGCATCCTTTCAAAGGGTTCTCAGACCTGCCACTGCCGTGTCTGTGCGCAGTTTTTACTGCCATGTCGACCTGGCAAGTGCACCCACTTGCCAGGCCCTAACTTTCCCTTTTTTTACATGTGATTCACCCCTCAGGTAGACCCAAGGTACCTTCATGGGCATGGTGCAGTGTATGTGAAAGGTAGGACATGTGTGGGTGTGGGTGACATGTCCTAATAGTGAAATACAGTGTATTTCGTTTTTCACTATTGAAAGGCTATCTGTACCATAGGATAGAATGGGAGATACTTTGTAACTTCTTACAAGTATAACTTTCCATTGGGACAAAATAGAAGAATGGAGTTCAGAATGCCTGAACTCAGAATTTAAAAATACATCTTTTTAGTAAAGATGGTTTTTAAATTGTGTATTTGAAAATGCCACTTTTAGAAAGTAGGCATTTTCTTGCTTAACCATCCTGTGTGCCTCTGCTAGGTTGTGGATTGACTATCTGGGTTTGGCGTGACAGAGGCTGGGGATGTGCACTCACTGTAGACAGCCACTGGGGGGGGCTGAGGTGTGTCCTGTCTTTCCTGGATGAGTCAGGGTTGGACTGAATAGACCTGGGCTGCATTTAGAGTAGTGAGAGGAGATTTCCTTACACCTGAATAGGCCTGGTCTGCCTTACGCAATGCTGTCTCCACCTCCTGCCAGGAAGCTGGACCAGAGAGGACAGAACTGGTTTGGACTAAGCACAGAGACTCTCTGCCACAAGAGAAAAATGGGAAATGTGGTATAACTATTGGTGCCTTGATCTCAGATCTTAAAACTCTTTTGGACTCAGAAATCTGCTAAGAAGAAGAGCTGGAGAAGCTGTGAGGAGGAACTACCACTTTTCAGTGTGCTTTGCTGTGTTGGCCTGCAGTGGCTGCTTCTGTCTTGGGCAGGAAAAAGACTAGACTGAACGTTCTGCAACTTCTTTGTTTGAGTTTCTCCAAGGGCTTGAGGTAGAACTTGCCCCCTGTTCAAGAAGTCTCAGGAAAAGCAAAGACTTCACCCTTCTCTGGGTACTGCCTCTGGGTCCGCGTGTCTCAGTTGCCACAGAGGGAAACCGCAACCTGGCGCCGCCACCAAGACTTCCAGCAGCTCCGTGACCTGAAGGCACCGCAGAGGGCACCGCCGCACTTCGCACCGCAACTCTGGTCTCACCGATGATGCCGTAGCCTGCTGACATTGCCGCTGTGGTCTGCACCGTGGTCTGGGGGCACCGCTCGTAAGCTACACGAAGCACCAACCCGTCCCACACCGCAGCCGCGGCCTACCAATGGCAGCTTCATCGACCGCCGTTCTTCGATGGACGCCGCAGCTTGCACCGTGACCGTCAGCACCGTGATGAGCACCACCCGCTTCGCACCGCAGCCCTGGTCTCAATGAAGCAGCTGGACGACATCCACTGAGCCGCTGCCTGCACCGCGACCAGAGGGCACCGCCTGCCGCACCACTCCACTTCACACTGCAGCCTCGATGACCGCCGCCACCGGCCAAAACTGCTGCGGTCTGCCAGAACAAAAGGTACTGTTTTCAGGTCTTCTCACACCGACGCTGGTCCGCACCGACGTGGTCGACCGAAACTGTTGGATTTGGTTGCTTTCAGCAATGCTGTAGCACTGGATGGAGCTACTGACTTCAAGGAACTGCATTTTTAAGATTGTTCTTGCAAAGTGCATATTTTGATTGTTGTATGTTGGATTTTTATCGTTTTGGTCTTGTCTTACACAGATAAATATTGGATATTTTTCTAAACTGGCGTGGTGTCTTTTTGTAGTGTTTTTACTGTATTACTGTATATTATGTGCAAATGCTTTACACACTGCCTCTGACATAAGCCTGACTGCTTGTGCCATGCTACCAAGGGGGTGAGCAGGGGTTATTTCAGTAGTGTATCCCCCTTATCCTGACTAGGAATGAAGGGTCCCTACTTGGACAGGGTAACAACCTGCCAACTAGAGACCACCATTTCTAACACAGGGCACCTCCTATTATTCTAACACCCCCTCTTTTGGGGAAATCAGCTCTTACAGTTTTCTCCTAGCACCTTTTCACAGATGACGCACAAATCTTCCTCTCCTTTACCACACTCTTTCCATACTTTCAATCCTGTATCTTTGACTACCTCACTGCTAATGAGCATTAAATGACCCTCAAGTGTCTTAGGTTGAACTCCTCCAAAATGGAGATCCTTTATTTTTTCTGCTCCTTTGCACCCACTTCACCACCTATCTCTTTCTGTCTTCCAGACATTCTACTCTTTGGCCTGAAACCTTTGAGTGCAATACAACACTTCTACGCATATGAAATCATTTGTCACTTCCACTGCCATGGCTACACACTACCAAGCACTAAATATAAGAACAATTGCTGATACTGTTCCACACTTCCAGGCAAAAATACATTTACTAGTACTTTGTAAATTTGATTACTGCCACAGCCTGCTCATGGATCTCCCTCAAAATTCCTTTTACCCCACTAAACAAGGCTCTCATCTCGGCCTCCAGAATCTTACTAAACTAGTTTTTTTTATTAAGAAAGTATCAAAGCTTAAATACAATTCAATTCAGAAAACTTTATTTCGGCCAATGTGACCATAAAAGTATATATATAATACAATACATTTAATTTGATTCAAGGATAAAATAATAAAAAGAAAATCCATTCGTCTCGCAAGAATGCATGTGCATCACGTGAGTGTTACATGAAGGCAATCTATGTTTCGACCAGCCCAAACCCAATAACCTCATTAAAGTGCATATGCGATATATGTGTAATATAGAAAACATTAGCAGCAAAAGTAAGGACAAAGTAGTCCTCGTAAGCACGAGCTCAAGCCCACTGGCCCACCGTTACAATAGCTTTTTATAAAGTGCTTGTGCCTATCATCTGGAAACTGTTTACATGAGCATACGCCCTAACCCAGAAACCACCATTCAACTTATTGGTGATTTTACGCACATGTACAATATTCATAAAACCAAATATACATCAATAATATGATAAAAAGAACTCATAAAAAAGTCAAAAATATTTACATACAAGTAAAAAGACATCCAAAGTCCAATAAAAAATATTTAAAATAATCAGCCAAAATCTATGGGGGTCAACTTCAAGAGAGCTCTGCATGTGCACCCCATAGAAAATAAAAAGCCTGATACCGAGAATACAACAGGGAGACGTGTATCATATTTCAATATCCTAAAAGCCTCTATGTAGTGCCTGGTTCCCAGGTTTCTACATAGCTGAATCAGCCATTGTTGTCTCGCCTTCTTGTATCCTGGGCAGAAAAGAAGTACATGATATTCTGTCTCTGCTGCATAATTATAGGCCGGGCAACCCAGAGTTTGTGAGCCCACCAATTTGTTTATAAAAGCACGCAGCGGGAGTACCCAGTGCCTGAACTGCAGGTATAACTTCCTCGCGGGAGCCGGTTTAATGTCATCCAGTATGGGCTCTAATCTGTACTGTTCTTTAATTTCTAAAAACACTGTGGTAAGCTTGCCTATTGTAGAGCTCCCCTGGAGGCGGGCTAGTTTGTTCTCCAAGTAGCTCCCTTTCAGATCCTTCCTTGACACTATAAGACAAGTTACTTCTGGGTTGTGACACAGATCGCCCCTTCCCATGGTCAAAAACGTATCCCGAATTAAAGGCAACCACAGTAGTTTCCCCGCCTCTTGTGTACTCAACATCTCTTTCAGCTCTTCCCTATACTCAACCAGTTGTGGGGTGACCCACAGACACCGCCAGAATAGAAGAGGTCTAAGGGCGCTTTCGTCTGAGATTGAGCCAATCCCAATGTCTAGACGAAGCAGTGTAAGGGGGGAGCTGGGAGGGAGGCCAAATAGTTGCCTGGCAAAGTTGTTCTCGACTTTTGCTATGTTGCCAGGTGGACGGTGGCCCCAGATTTCAGCCCCATACATGGCAGCACCTCTAGCTTGTGCTTTGTATATTTCAACTACCGGGCCAACAGGTTTATGGATGGAATTTCGAAATACCTTTGTCAAGCCCCTCATTGTCTGGGCTAGCTTCAAGCTGGCTTTTTTTGTTTGGGCTCCCCAGTCCATTTTTTCTGTAAGCGTGATACCAAGGTACTCAAAAACAGACACCCTCACCAGGGGTCTGCCTTCCAAACACGGATTTGGCCGGGTACTATTACCTGAGTTAAACACCATTCATTTTCTTTTCTGAAGGTTAATCTCAAGCCCCCTTTCCTTGCAAAAGGCATCAAACTGATCAAGGACCCTCTGTATACCCATAGGTGTTTTTGAGAGTAGCAGAGTTTCGTCAGCGAACATCATAGCCGGTACTTTACGGTTCACCAACTTGGGGGCATCTATGTCCTTCTCTGCAGTTAAAGCCTCAACTAATCAGTTTATAAAAAGGGAGAAAAGAGTCGGGGCAAGGACACAGCCTTGATGCACACCTCTGTCTACAAGTATGGGCATGGTAAGTTCTCCGTGTTTGCCAAACCTAATTTGGGCAAAATTGCCTTTGTGTAATCGTTTCAGAAGTTGGCAGAGATACACTGGAGCCCCCAGGTCCAGTAGGGTTGCCCACAGTTTAACTCTTGCAAAAGAAACAATTGATGGACGGAATGTTGGACAATGCAAACATTCACCCCCAGTCACAAGGATCTGGGTTTAATCCATCATTCTTTTGCTCACCACACCACCCCAGTTTGGACCCAGCCATATGCAAATCAGTCTTGACCCTGTTCCTTGTGGGAACAGTCCAGCCCGAACTGCCAAGCCAGGTCCTCCCTGGACCAGAAACAAGCATCCTGGGACCGGTTTCAGGGCATCACCCTTCTTCAGCCAGGCTAGCTTGAATCCAGTGGTGTGGTGAGCACGGGACCCACGTCTGGGCATACCCTTCCCACTTAGGGCAACATATGCAAAAGAAACAATTGATGGACGGAATGTTGGACAATGCAAACATTCACCCCCAGTCACAAGGATCTGGGTTTAATCCATCATTCTTTTGCTCACCACACCACCCCAGTTTGGACCCAGCCATATGCAAATCAGTCTTGACCCTGTTCCTTGTGGGAACAGTCCAGCCCGAACTGCCAAGCCAGGTCCTCCCTGGACCAGAAACAAGCATCCTGGGACCGGTTTCAGGGCATCACCCTTCTTCAGCCAGGCTAGCTTGAATCCAGTGGTGTGGTGAGCACGGGACCCACGTCTGGGCATACCCTTCCCACTTAGGGCAACATATGCAAAAGAAACAATTGATGGACGGAATGTTGGACAATGCAAACATTCACCCCCAGTCACAAGGATCTGGGTTTAATCCATCATTCTTTTGCTCACCACACCACCCCAGTTTGGACCCAGCCATATGCAAATCAGTCTTGACCCTGTTCCTTGTGGGAACAGTCCAGCCCGAACTGCCAAGCCAGGTCCTCCCTGGACCAGAAACAAGCATCCTGGGACCGGTTTCAGGGCATCACCCTTCTTCAGCCAGGCTAGCTTGAATCCAGTGGTGTGGTGAGCACGGGACCCACGTCTGGGCATACCCTTCCCACTTAGGGCAACATATGCAAAAGAAACAATTGATGGACGGAATGTTGGACAATGCAAACATTCACCCCCAGTCACAAGGATCTGGGTTTAATCCATCATTCTTTTGCTCACCACACCACCCCAGTTTGGACCCAGCCATATGCAAATCAGTCTTGACCCTGTTCCTTGTGGGAACAGTCCAGCCCGAACTGCCAAGCCAGGTCCTCCCTGGACCAGAAACAAGCATCCTGGGACCGGTTTCAGGGCATCACCCTTCTTCAGCCAGGCTAGCTTGAATCCAGTGGTGTGGTGAGCACGGGACCCACGTCTGGGCATACCCTTCCCACTTAGGGCAACATATGCAAAAGAAACAATTGATGGACGGAATGTTGGACAATGCAAACATTCACCCCCAGTCACAAGGATCTGGGTTTAATCCATCATTCTTTTGCTCACCACACCACCCCAGTTTGGACCCAGCCATATGCAAATCAGTCTTGACCCTGTTCCTTGTGGGAACAGTCCAGCCTGAACTGCCAAGCCAGGTCCTCCCTGGACCAGAAACAAGCATCCTGGGACCGGTTTCAGGGCATCACCCTTCTTCAGCCAGGCTAGCTTGAATCCAGTGGTGTGGTGAGCACGGGACCCACGTCTGGGCATACCCTTCCCACTTAGGGCAACATATGCAAAAGAAACAATTGATGGACGGAATGTTGGACAATGCAAACATTCACCCCCAGTCACAAGGATCTGGGTTTAATCCATCATTCTTTTGCTCACCACATCACCCCAGTTTGGACCCAGCCATATGCAAATCAGTCTTGACCCTGTTCCTTGTGGGAACAGTCCAGCCCGAACTGCCAAGCCAGGTCCTCCCTGGACCAGAAACAAGCATCCTGGGACCGGTTTCAGGGCATCACCCTTCTTCAGCCAGGCTAGCTTGAATCCAGTGGTGTGGTGAGCACGGGACCCACGTCTGGGCATACCCTTCCCACTTAGGGCAACATATGCAAAAGAAACAATTGATGGACGGAATGTTGGACAATGCAAACATTCACCCCCAGTCACAAGGATCTGGGTTTAATCCATCATTCTTTTGCTCACCACACCACCCCAGTTTGGACCCAGCCATATGCAAATCAGTCTTGACCCTGTTCCTTGTGGGAACAGTCCAGCCCGAACTGCCAAGCCAGGTCCTCCCTGGACCAGAAACAAGCATCCTGGGACCGGTTTCAGGGCATCACCCTTCTTCAGCCAGGCTAGCTTGAATCCAGTGGTGTGGTGAGCACGGGACCCACGTCTGGGCATACCCTTCCCACTTAGGGCAACATATGCAAAAGAAACAATTGATGGACGGAATGTTGGACAATGCAAACATTCACCCCCAGTCACAAGGATCTGGGTTTAATCCATCATTCTTTTGCTCACCACACCACCCCAGTTTGGACCCAGCCATATGCAAATCAGTCTTGACCCTGTTCCTTGTGGGAACAGTCCAGCCCGAACTGCCAAGCCAGGTCCTCCCTGGACCAGAAACAAGCATCCTGGGACCGGTTTCAGGGCATCACCCTTCTTCAGCCAGGCTAGCTTGAATCCAGTGGTGTGGTGAGCACGGGACCCACGTCTGGGCATACCCTTCCCACTTAGGGCAACATATGCAAAAGAAACAATTGATGGACGGAATGTTGGACAATGCAAACATTCACCCCCAGTCACAAGGATCTGGGTTTAATCCATCATTCTTTTGCTCACCACACCACCCCAGTTTGGACCCAGCCATATGCAAATCAGTCTTGACCCTGTTCCTTGTGGGAACAGTCCAGCCCGAACTGCCAAGCCAGGTCCTCCCTGGACCAGAAACAAGCATCCTGGGACCGGTTTCAGGGCATCACCCTTCTTCAGCCAGGCTAGCTTGAATCCAGTGGTGTGGTGAGCACGGGACCCACGTCTGGGCATACCCTTCCCACTTAGGGCAACATATGCAAAAGAAACAATTGATGGACGGAATGTTGGACAATGCAAACATTCACCCCCAGTCACAAGGATCTGGGTTTAATCCATCATTCTTTTGCTCACCACACCACCCCAGTTTGGACCCAGCCATATGCAAATCAGTCTTGACCCTGTTCCTTGTGGGAACAGTCCAGCCCGAACTGCCAAGCCAGGTCCTCCCTGGACCAGAAACAAGCATCCTGGGACCGGTTTCAGGGCATCACCCTTCTTCAGCCAGGCTAGCTTGAATCCAGTGGTGTGGTGAGCACGGGACCCACGTCTGGGCATACCCTTCCCACTTAGGGCAACATATGCAAAAGAAACAATTGATGGACGGAATGTTGGACAATGCAAACATTCACCCCCAGTCACAAGGATCTGGGTTTAATCCATCATTCTTTTGCTCACCACACCACCCCAGTTTGGACCCAGCCATATGCAAATCAGTCTTGACCCTGTTCCTTGTGGGAACAGTCCAGCCCGAACTGCCAAGCCAGGTCCTCCCTGGACCAGAAACAAGCATCCTGGGACCGGTTTCAGGGCATCACCCTTCTTCAGCCAGGCTAGCTTGAATCCAGTGGTGTGGTGAGCACGGGGACCCACGTCTGGGCATACCCTTCCCACTTAGGGCAACATATGCAAAAGAAACAATTGATGGACGGAATGTTGGACAATGCAAACATTCACCCCCAGTCACAAGGATCTGGGTTTAATCCATCATTCTTTTGCTCACCACACCACCCCAGTTTGGACCCAGCCATATGCAAATCAGTCTTGACCCTGTTCCTTGTGGGAACAGTCCAGCCCGAACTGCCAAGCCAGGTCCTCCCTGGACCAGAAACAAGCATCCTGGGACCGGTTTCAGGGCATCACCCTTCTTCAGCCAGGCTAGCTTGAATCCAGTGGTGTGGTGAGCACGGGACCCACGTCTGGGCATACCCTTCCCACTTAGGGCAACATATGCAAAAGAAACAATTGATGGACGGAATGTTGGACAATGCAAACATTCACCCCCAGTCACAAGGATCTGGGTTTAATCCATCATTCTTTTGCTCACCACACCACCCCAGTTTGGACCCAGCCATATGCAAATCAGTCTTGACCCTGTTCCTTGTGGGAACAGTCCAGCCCGAACTGCCAAGCCAGGTCCTCCCTGGACCAGAAACAAGCATCCTGGGACCGGTTTCAGGGCATCACCCTTCTTCAGCCAGGCTAGCTTGAATCCAGTGGTGTGGTGAGCACGGGACCCACGTCTGGGCATACCCTTCCCACTTAGGGCAACATATGCAAAAGAAACAATTGATGGACGGAATGTTGGACAATGCAAACATTCACCCCCAGTCACAAGGATCTGGGTTTAATCCATCATTCTTTTGCTCACCACACCACCCCAGTTTGGACCCAGCCATATGCAAATCAGTCTTGACCCTGTTCCTTGTGGGAACAGTCCAGCCCGAACTGCCAAGCCAGGTCCTCCCTGGACCAGAAACAAGCATCCTGGGACCGGTTTCAGGGCATCACCCTTCTTCAGCCAGGCTAGCTTGAATCCAGTGGTGTGGTGAGCACGGGACCCACGTCTGGGCATACCCTTCCCACTTAGGGCAACATATGCAAAAGAAACAATTGATGGACGGAATGTTGGACAATGCAAACATTCACCCCCAGTCACAAGGATCTGGGTTTAATCCATCATTCTTTTGCTCACCACACCACCCCAGTTTGGACCCAGCCATATGCAAATCAGTCTTGACCCTGTTCCTTGTGGGAACAGTCCAGCCCGAACTGCCAAGCCAGGTCCTCCCTGGACCAGAAACAAGCATCCTGGGACCGGTTTCAGGGCATCACCCTTCTTCAGCCAGGCTAGCTTGAATCCAGTGGTGTGGTGAGCACGGGACCCACGTCTGGGCATACCCTTCCCTCTTAGGGCAACATATGCAAAAGAAACAATTGATGGACGGAATGTTGGACAATGCAAACATTCACCCCCAGTCACAAGGATCTGGGTTTAATCCATCATTCTTTTGCTCACCACACCACCCCAGTTTGGACCCAGCCATATGCAAATCAGTCTTGACCCTGTTCCTTGTGGGAACAGTCCAGCCCGAACTGCCAAGCCAGGTCCTCCCTGGACCAGAAACAAGCATCCTGGGACCGGTTTCAGGGCATCACCCTTCTTCAGCCAGGCTAGCTTGAATCCAGTGGTGTGGTGAGCACGGGACCCACGTCTGGGCATACCCTTCCCACTTAGGGCAACATATGCAAAAGAAACAATTGATGGACGGAATGTTGGACAATGCAAACATTCACCCCCAGTCACAAGGATCTGGGTTTAATCCATCATTCTTTTGCTCACCACACCACCCCAGTTTGGACCCAGCCATATGCAAATCAGTCTTGACCCTGTTCCTTGTGGGAACAGTCCAGCCCGAACTGCCAAGCCAGGTCCTCCCTGGACCAGAAACAAGCATCCTGGGACCGGTTTCAGGGCATCACCCTTCTTCAGCCAGGCTAGCTTGAATCCAGTGGTGTGGTGAGCACGGGACCCACGTCTGGGCATACCCTTCCCACTTAGGGCAACATATGCAAAAGAAACAATTGATGGACGGAATGTTGGACAATGCAAACATTCACCCCCAGTCACAAGGATCTGGGTTTAATCCATCATTCTTTTGCTCACCACACCACCCCAGTTTGGACCCAGCCATATGCAAATCAGTCTTGACCCTGTTCCTTGTGGGAACAGTCCAGCCCGAACTGCCAAGCCAGGTCCTCCCTGGACCAGAAACAAGCATCCTGGGACCGGTTTCAGGGCATCACCCTTCTTCAGCCAGGCTAGCTTGAATCCAGTGGTGTGGTGAGCACGGGACCCACGTCTGGGCATACCCTTCCCACTTAGGGCAACATATGCAAAAGAAACAATTGATGGACGGAATGTTGGACAATGCAAACATTCACCCCCAGTCACAAGGATCTGGGTTTAATCCATCATTCTTTTGCTCACCACACCACCCCAGTTTGGACCCAGCCATATGCAAATCAGTCTTGACCCTGTTCCTTGTGGGAACAGTCCAGCCCGAACTGCCAAGCCAGGTCCTCCCTGGACCAGAAACAAGCATCCTGGGACCGGTTTCAGGGCATCACCCTTCTTCAGCCAGGCTAGCTTGAATCCAGTGGTGTGGTGAGCACGGGACCCACGTCTGGGCATACCCTTCCCACTTAGGGCAACATATGCAAAAGAAACAATTGATGGACGGAATGTTGGACAATGCAAACATTCACCCCCAGTCACAAGGATCTGGGTTTAATCCATCATTCTTTTGCTCACCACACCACCCCAGTTTGGACCCAGCCATATGCAAATCAGTCTTGACCCTGTTCCTTGTGGGAACAGTCCAGCCCGAACTGCCAAGCCAGGTCCTCCCTGGACCAGAAACAAGCATCCTGGGACCGGTTTCAGGGCATCACCCTTCTTCAGCCAGGCTAGCTTGAATCCAGTGGTGTGGTGAGCACGGGACCCACGTCTGGGCATACCCTTCCCACTTAGGGCAACATATGCAAAAGAAACAATTGATGGACGGAATGTTGGACAATGCAAACATTCACCCCCAGTCACAAGGATCTGGGTTTAATCCATCATTCTTTGCTCACCACACCACCCCAGTTTGGACCCAGCCATATGCAAATCAGTCTTGACCCTGTTCCTTGTGGGAACAGTCCAGCCCGAACTGCCAAGCCAGGTCCTCCCTGGACCAGAAACAAGCATCCTGGGACCGGTTTCAGGGCATCACCCTTCTTCAGCCAGGCTAGCTTGAATCCAGTGGTGTGGTGAGCACGGGACCCACGTCTGGGCATACCCTTCCCACTTAGGGCAACATATGCAAAAGAAACAATTGATGGACGGAATGTTGGACAATGCAAACATTCACCCCCAGTCACAAGGATCTGGGTTTAATCCATCATTCTTTTGCTCACCACACCACCCCAGTTTGGACCCAGCCATATGCAAATCAGTCTTGACCCTGTTCCTTGTGGGAACAGTCCAGCCCGAACTGCCAAGCCAGGTCCTCCCTGGACCAGAAACAAGCATCCTGGGACCGGTTTCAGGGCATCACCCTTCTTCAGCCAGGCTAGCTTGAATCCAGTGGTGTGGTGAGCACGGGACCCACGTCTGGGCATACCCTTCCCACTTAGGGCAACATATGCAAAAGAAACAATTGATGGACGGAATGTTGGACAATGCAAACATTCACCCCCAGTCACAAGGATCTGGGTTTAATCCATCATTCTTTTGCTCACCACACCACCCCAGTTTGGACCCAGCCATATGCAAATCAGTCTTGACCCTGTTCCTTGTGGGAACAGTCCAGCCCGAACTGCCAAGCCAGGTCCTCCCTGGACCAGAAACAAGCATCCTGGGACCGGTTTCAGGGAATCACCCTTCTTCAGCCAGGCTAGCTTGAATCCAGTGGTGTGGTGAGCACGGGACCCACGTCTGGGCATACCCTTCCCACTTAGGGCAACATATGCAAAAGAAACAATTGATGGACGGAATGTTGGACAATGCAAACATTCACCCCCAGTCACAAGGATCTGGGTTTAATCCATCATTCTTTTGCTCACCACACCACCCCAGTTTGGACCCAGCCATATGCAAATCAGTCTTGACCCTGTTCCTTGTGGGAACAGTCCAGCCCGAACTGCCAAGCCAGGTCCTCCCTGGACCAGAAACAAGCATCCTGGGACCGGTTTCAGGGCATCACCCTTCTTCAGCCAGGCTAGCTTGAATCCAGTGGTGTGGTGAGCACGGGACCCACGTCTGGGCATACCCTTCCCACTTAGGGCAACATATGCAAAAGAAACAATTGATGGACGGAATGTTGGACAATGCAAACATTCACCCCCAGTCACAAGGATCTGGGTTTAATCCATCATTCTTTTGCTCACCACACCACCCCAGTTTGGACCCAGCCATATGCAAATCAGTCTTGACCCTGTTCCTTGTGGGAACAGTCCAGCCCGAACTGCCAAGCCAGGTCCTCCCTGGACCAGAAACAAGCATCCTGGGACCGGTTTCAGGGCATCACCCTTCTTCAGCCAGGCTAGCTTGAATCCAGTGGTGTGGTGAGCACGGGACCCACGTCTGGGCATACCCTTCCCACTTAGGGCAACATATGCAAAAGAAACAATTGATGGACGGAATGTTGGACAATGCAAACATTCACCCCCAGTCACAAGGATCTGGGTTTAATCCATCATTCTTTTGCTCACCACACCACCCCAGTTTGGACCCAGCCATATGCAAATCAGTCTTGACCCTGTTCCTTGTGGGAACAGTCCAGCCCGAACTGCCAAGCCAGGTCCTCCCTGGACCAGAAACAAGCATCCTGGGACCGGTTTCAGGGCATCACCCTTCTTCAGCCAGGCTAGCTTGAATCCAGTGGTGTGGTGAGCACGGGACCCACGTCTGGGCATACCCTTCCCACTTAGGGCAACATATGCAAAAGAAACAATTGATGGACGGAATGTTGGACAATGCAAACATTCACCCCCAGTCACAAGGATCTGGGTTTAATCCATCATTCTTTTGCTCACCACACCACCATTTAACCCAGATCCTTGTGACTGGGGGTGAATGTTTGCATTGTCCAGCATTCCGTCCATCAATTGTTTCTTTTGCATTTGTCACCCTAAGTGGGTAGGGTATGCCCAGACGTGGGTCCCGTGCTCACTACACCACTGGATTCAAGCTAGCCTGGCTGAAGAAGGGTGATGCCCTGAAACCGGTCCTAGGATGCTTGTTTCCGGTCCAGGGAGGACCTGGCTTGGCAGTTCGGGCTGGACTGTTCCCACAAGGAACAGGGTCAAGACTGATTTGCATATGGCTGGGTCCAAACTGGGGTGGTGTGGTGAGCAAAAGAATGATGGATTTAACCCAGATCCTTGTGACTGGGGGTGAATGTTTGCATTGTCCAGCATTCCGTCCATCAATTGTTTCTTTTGCATTTGTCACCCTAAGTGGGTAGGGTATGCCCAGACGTGGGTCCCGTGCTCACTACACCACTGGATTCAAGCTAGCCTGGCTGAAGAAGGGTGATGCCCTGAAACCGGTCCTAGGATGCTTGTTTCCGGTCCAGGGAGGACCTGGCTTGGCAGTTCGGGCTGGACTGTTCCCACAAGGAACAGGGTCAAGACTGATTTGCATATGGCTGGGTCCAAACTGGGGTGGTGTGGTGAGCAAAAGAATGATGGATTTAACCCAGATCCTTGTGACTGGGGGTGAATGTTTGCATTGTCCAGCATTCCGTCCATCAATTGTTTCTTTTGCATTTGTCACCCTAAGTGGGTAGGGTATGCCCAGACGTGGGTCCCGTGCTCACTACACCACTGGATTCAAGCTAGCCTGGCTGAAGAAGGGTGATGCCCTGAAACCGGTCCTAGGATGCTTGTTTCCGGTCCAGGGAGGACCTGGCTTGGCAGTTCGGGCTGGACTGTTCCCACAAGGAACAGGGTCAAGACTGATTTGCATATGGCTGGGTCCAAACTGGGGTGGTGTGGTGAGCAAAAGAATGATGGATTTAACCCAGATCCTTGTGACTGGGGGTGAATGTTTGCATTGTCCAGCATTCCGTCCATCAATTGTTTCTTTTGCACAGTTTAACTCTCGGCACCAGGTCAAAAGCAGATTTTAGATCCACAAATATTAAGTAGAGACTGCCAACCTCTATGCACACAGTTTTCCAGGGTAATAATTGGAGCCTAAACATTTGATCTAATGTGGACTTCTTTTCTCTAAACCCGGCATGAAAGGGGCTAAGGACATTATGCTCCTCCATCCAGCTCTAAAGGTGACCCAGCAGCACTCAAGAAAATATTTTTTGGCTAATGTCAATGAGGCTTATAGGCCTGTAATTTGTGGGGAGGAGTGGTGAACCCTTTTTATAAACTGGTACGATTTCCACGCCTGCCCAGGTGGCAGGAATTGCCATCCCTGGCAGGATGGTGTTGAACAGGGTCCACAAATAGGGTGCCCAGATGGTAGGTTCACTGCGGAAGAGATCCCCGGGAATCTTATCAAGCACTGGAGCTTTAGATGGTGCTACTTTGCTCAGGGCTGCAGTTATCTCTTTAAGGGTTATCACAGGGGCGTCTGCTAGCTCCTTAGAGGTTATCGTATGTGCCTCAGTACAGTTGACCTGTGGGGGGTGAGCTCATTACCTGCTGCACTATCTACTACCTTTGCCCTCGTGTAGAGGGACTCAAAATGATCCCTCCAAACATCCGCCGCTAGGTTGGGTTCTATTGCCTGCTTACCTTCAGGACCGCCCATATTTACCACGTTCCAGAAAGTCCTCATATCATGAGTGCTCAGGGAACTTCTCAGGGTTTCCCACTTGTCGCATTCCCACCCTTTTTTAGCCTCATCCATATTGCTTCTATAGGCCACCTTTTTCTTTAATTAACGGCCTATCCTTGGCCTTAATGGCAGAAATTAGAGCTGATTTGGCCATACGACAGCTTTCATTAAACCAGGGGTGTCGAGGTTTTTTATATTCCCTAATTCTTTTATTAGGGTAAAAGAAATTGGCCATAGTAGCTGTTAATGTTGTGTGATTCTTAGCAACTTTCAGGAGTGCAATTGAGGTGCCGCTAGCCAAAACTGATTGCTTCGCTAGCCTGGCTGAAGAAGGGTGACATACCCTGAAACCGGTCGTCTCTATCATTTGCACCTGCCTGCAGCATCTGTACCCTACCGCTATCAGCAAAACTCACATGTACTATGGTCAAACGGATTAGGTTTGACTAAACTTTTTATATTGAACTTGATTCAACTGGATTTCCGGGCTCAGCCTTTTTCGAACTAGGGCACTGTACCACACGCTGCACTTTAGTGACATTACTTTGTTCAAACGCTTTTATTGCTCTTGCTGCTAAAAACCTATTTGCACGTTGCACTTTCACTGGTAATATTAGGCTTTTTGATAGTCTTAATACTTGGCATTTTATGGTTTGTGATCTAGTACTGTATTGTATTTTGCACACTGTATATTGCACCTTGTCCTGTAAGCTGTGAAGCACCTTAACAGGGATTTGATAATATAACAGCGTATATATATATATGGCTAACATGAGTAAACGTAAGCCGAGTATAGGTAAAAGTGTGGCTGGAACCTTAGATGCCTTCATATTGAGGGCAGAATCAGCCCTCATTAACGAGATAAAGCTTACTGAACGAAGGTTATCTCTTGAGCCCCAACCTTCGCAAGGTAGACTTTCTTTAACTCCCGCAATCTCTGAATCTCTGGTGGTATCCAACCATGATGTATCCCCATCCCGCTTAGTCAGTCCCCATATGTTGTTCCGGATTCAATGACAAACCTTGTCTCCTGTTCATCCTCTGACCAAGAATCCAGCCCTGTTAAACCTAAAGTTACGACCAGAGGGCAGAAAGCTAAATTGAGGCTAACCCGTACTAACGAATTCCCCTCCAAAAAAAGGAAGAGCCGAGGATTATTGAAATCAAGTAAACCTGCTCAGAGAACAACTGGAAAGAAAACACTACCTGTCATCTCTGTAAATGATTCCAAAGAGGGTCCCCCCACCCCTACGATCCAGACGACGATAGGGCAGTTTGCTGATAGCACACAGGAGGGGAATTTCTGGGGCAGGCTTGAAACTATGATGTCTACCTTATTGTATCCTATTCTGCAGAAAATAAGCTCAGTAGAAGCTAGATTACTAAAACTAGAGGGGATGGTTAAATGCAAACCGCCGGTCATACCGGCAGTTAGTTCAAATATTAGTAGAGATCATTTAGCTACTAGGGGAATAGGTACGGGGGTAGGTTCACGTGCGAGCTCTGTTGCAAATAGAGAGGTGTCAGACGAGAGTAGCTCCAACAACATTATGCCTAGTAGTGTTGATATCTCAGCTCGCACCCGTCAGTCCCCTACAAGAGCAGGGTCCTCTGTGCCTTCAAGGGTTGGGAGGCTAGAAAGAAGGGAGTTACAGCCAACGAGTCCCCCAGTTATTGACCTCCCACCGGAATCCACTCCCTATGTAGTGGTTTTGGGGAGTGTTCCCTCCCTCCCCCAAGGGGCTAGCGAGAACTATGGGCAGCTGATAAACAAACTAACTCATTGGTTCACATATAACACCACTCTGGGTGCCCGTGTGGCCAAAAACATTCTTATGGCCCGCAGGGTGAGTTGGATTGGGAGCTCGCGGAAAATGGGCACGGGTGACTGTGTTATTGTAAACTTCGATAATCCCCACACTGCGGGCAGGATATTATCTAGGGACATCTGCCTCGCTCCCCTTTCTGGATCTGTCATCAGGGTTTTCCCTCTGGGCTTTTTTTACAAACCAGTCCCTCTCGGGGATATGTTTGATAATATCCCCAGGGCACTTCCCCGAGGGGGGTGGTTAAACAGAATAGCACCTAGGCAACAGCCCACTTCTATGGCCAACTCTTCCTTTGAAACAGATGGTCAGACTGGTGTCGACCCTTCACTGGAACTAAATAATAGATTCTCTGTTTTAACCGGGTTGGAGGAGTGTGACTGACTAAGGATCTCCACGCCCTCCGAGATTGAGCCTGTTGTACTTACCCAGTCCCCAGCAGAAGTAATTGAGAGGCCCACAGGTAAGAGACCCAACAATTGTTTATCTTGGAATATCGCAGGGCTGGCAAATAAGCTTCAAGACCCAGTGTGGGTGCGATTTGTGAAGCAATTTTCGGTAATTAGCTTCCAAGAAACATGGTCAGTGGATTGCGACCTATTCTTAGAAGGTTATAAGGCTTTTTTTGTCCCAGCCACTCCTTCGGTGAGTGGAAGACCCAAGGGTGGTCTAGTTGTATACATATCTGTGGCTGTCGATGGCCAGATTCAGGTTGTGTCAACAACAAACCCAGGAATTCTGGCATTGTCAGCCAAAAGGGGGGACATTAGATGGGGCCTTGTTAACTTCTACAATTCGGTGGCCTGCCCTTATGGTGCTTGTAATATTACCACCTTGGGTGTATTCATAAGACAATCTTTTGGCCCTATCCTACATAATCTTTTGGTTTCTGGCGATTTTAACATACATCCCTGTGGTAACCCAATATTATCCCGTATTTCTGAGTTGGGATGCCCCCGTATGAGGGAGTTTCACTTTGAACATCATGCCCAGGGGGAACTGTTGAATAACATGATAAATGAATTGGGCATGGTGGCCTTGATGTCCTTAACTGCCCCGAAAACTAAATTCTCTGTGCCAACTTTTAAAGGGCGAGGTAGGGTGTCGTTTATAGATTTTATTTTAATTTCCTCTTCCTTGCAATCCTTATTTCACGGTTTTAATATTATGGAGAGCGAATTTAGTGACCACAACCCACTATGTGTTCACATGTTGGGCCCATTATCAGCACGAATTGGCGATGTTTCAACCAGGGATGCACTGAGACCGACTGATGGCAAGCGAAGACTTAAATGGTCTCAGATTTCCCCAGATAAATTTTACAGCGAAGTAAATGTATCCTGTGCCCCCGAGTTAGCACTATGCACAGCTGCAGGTTCCTCCCCTATTGAGATTATTGGCGCATACAAATCAATAGCGCGTAAAGTTGGTGAAATCTTAAGTGTCCCGGCTAGCAGAACTGCCATTCTCGGCCCCAGATGGTTTGACCCTCATTGGTCTAAGGCAGCAAAGAAGCTGAGGGAAGCTCTGGCAGCCAAACCAAGAATTCAAACCGAAGTATGTGTTTGTCGTAAAGAATATAAGTCAGCTCTGGTCAGACGAAAGAGTGCCCTGAAGGAGGAGGCGTGGAGGGAGCTGATTGATTCATGCACTCTTAGGAACAGCTCCAGGTTCTGGAACGTTGTGAATCGACCCCTTTTTGGTCAGAAAGTGGGGGGGGCCTTAGACTCACACAGCACTGAGGAGGAGTGGGTGCTTCACTTTAAATCTATGTTCGACTGCCCTACGGAGCATATTTGCCAAGAAAGTCGGGACACAAATGTCCCTGTAATAATTTTTGAAAAGGGTAAGGTTATGGCTGGTATTGCAGGGCTATCCATTAATAAAGCGCCGGGCCCAGATGGGATTCCTCCGGACTTATTTAAGTCCGACCCTCCGTTCTGGGCCCCGATACTGGAGGCAGTGTTTAACGCAGTGGCAAAGAATGGCTGTCCTCAGTCTTGGGCCTCTTCCACCATAGTTCCTGTTTTCAAGAAGGGTGATAGGAACAGCACCCACTGTTACAGGCCAATCTCCCTCATTGACTCAGTGGTTAAGGTTGTAGGACGTATTCTTTTGCAGAGATTATCAACTTGGGCGGAGGAGCATGAGATCCTGTCGGATGTCCAGTATGGATTCCGGTCGGGACGTTCTACTGTTGCTCAGTGTCTCAATCTATCTATGATACTGAGCAAATATACTGTTGCACGCCCCGGCACTATCTACCTTGCCTTCATGGACTTGTCCTCCGCATTTGATTGCGTTAATAGGGTTAAATTGTGGCAGTCCATGAGGGAAATGGGGGTGGATAACAGTATTGTTAATTTCCTAGAGGACCTGCATAAATCAACCAAGGCTAATGTCAGGTTTTCTCAGGATCTTCGGGTCACTAGGGACCTTGAGATTAAGAGGGGAGTACGGCAAGGATGTATTTTGGCTCCATTTTTGTTTAATTTTTACATCAATGAGTTGGATACTGTACTAAGAGCAACTGGAGTTGTTTACCCATGTGTAGGGTGGTGTGGTATTCCCGTCCTGCTATATGCGGACGACGCCGTCCTTATATCCAGGACTGCCATGAGCTTGCAATCTCTTTTAATAGCATTTTCTAGATTCATGGCTGATCGGGACTTGGCAATAAATAATTCCAAATCTTACGTAATGATAGTGGGGCAACAACCCAAAAAGAGTTTCCAATTTAGTGTTGGCCCTGCTAAGATCCCCTGTACTAACGTATTTTCCTATTTAGGGGTTCTTTTTGATGACCAATTATAATGGGGTCCTTTAATTTCGAGGAAAAAGGGGGACCTGGCACTGGTAAATGCAGCAATTTTTTATTTTGCCTCCAAAATAGGGAAGAAACTATGTTGAAAGTCTATCAAGCCAAAAGCATGGCCATAGCTACCTATGGTAGTGAAATCTGGGGATATACTGCTGTGGATTCCCTTCAGGTGGCGGAGAATGACTTTCTGAAGCGCCTATTGTGTGTTCCGCGTGGAACCTCTAATCTAGCGGTCCATGAGGAACTGGGGGTTCCCTATTTAAGCGATGTCCTTGCACTGCGCCCCCTGGTTTTTTGGTTGAAGTGCTGGCTGAACAAAGATTTAACTCTCAACCATTTAATTTTAAGAGAGTGTATGTCTCTCGACAATGCATCCCGAATTCCCTGGCTTAAGTACATTAAAAGCAGTTTGGAAGGGGTAGGGCGCGGCGATTTATTTTGTAAGCCTGAATCCATTGTCAAGAAGGATGTGGAATTAATTAGGGTAGCCTTCTTGACCTCAAGGAAAGTGGACAGGGAAGCGCAGGAGATGCTGAACCTAGTGTTCGTATGTTTTTAAGGCTCAAAACAACTCCGACAACGGAACCTTATCTGTTGGTGTTTCTATCAACACACGAGAAGTTTTTATTAACTAGGTTTCGGATGAACCTCTTCCATCTCGTGTTAGCCAGGCCTAAGGGATACAGTAGAGGTCAAGTGCTAGCTCCCTGCGGCTGCGGCGGACAGTCTCTGCAGGATCTGCTGCATTTTATGTTTTTATGTAAGTTGTATGAAACCCCCCGAAGGCATTTTCTGGTTCCCATTTTAAAAAGAATGAATTTTAGACAGGCCCGTCCTGCCCTTATGTATCTTCAACTGCTGAAAGAGGACTGCATTATTTTTATAGTAGGGTTTTCTAAAAGCTTCTGTGAAATCTAGGGCCTGTATGGATGTGTAGACATTGGATCATCGAGGTATGTTTTTTAGTTTAGTTGATCTAACGTGCGGTATAAAGTAAATATAACTGGAAGTCATGCTTTTCTGGTACATTGCACTTTAAGGCCCCGAAAACATTTGGGTGGGTGGGTATTGGGTCTTTTTTTATAAACTGTGTAAGAGGTTCTGACTTTTTAATCATGTTTTAATGTATTACTGTTTTTATGCACCTGTATCCGTGTAACTTTTATGGTTTTACGACGTAAAACCGAATAAAGTTTATTTGATTTGATTTGATTTGATTGCTTCACAGTCGTGAGGATCGGAATGATAGCTTGATATAAAGAGGACAGTTTTTCTTGGGATTGGCATATGTCCACCCATCGAACTCTCTTCCTACAGTTGGCAAGAGTTAGTCTACCATCGGCTGGGGAAACTGGACCAGTTACGCTCTCAGGGCACGGTGAAACCATCTCTAGAATCAGGACATTGTGGTCACTATCATGACGAGGTACAATCTTAAAATCTATTACCCTGTGCCAGGATTTTATATCTATCAAGATATAATCTAGAATGGAAGCATGCCCAGTTCTATTAAAGGTGTAGTTGCCTGGTGAATCCAATTTTGTTCGACCATTTGCATGCCCTGAGTTAGTATTTTAGTGTAAGGGAATTAATCTGAAGCAGCAATGGGGTCCAGGCCCTTGCTGGCGGAATATTGGTCTCTGGGATGGCCCAGTGTAGGTCTTCTTCACTGGGATTGCCTCCATTCAAGCCATCCAAGGGCTCGAATTGGCAATTAAAGTCACCACCAAGAATCACCAGAAAGCTATCAGGGAAGAAGGTTGTTAGCTCATCAAGAGTCCTTGACTCCTGACTGCAGCTAACTGGTCTGGAGTAGACATTGATTAAGGCAATTTTAATCCATGATGGAAAAATGAGAAAGATGCATAGGATGTCATTTGAGAGTGTCTCCATCTGTTTTACTACACAGCCCAAATGTACACCGACCCAAGTGCAAAGCCCCCCTGAGGGCCTACCCTTCCCCCCCAATGTAGCAGCTACACTGAACGATGTGTAGTCTAATCTAAAAGTGTCCACCTTAGCCCAGGTTTCCTGGAACATACAGACCTCGTATTGTTCTATAAATACCCCCCATTCAGGGCTGTCCGTCTTGGAAACAAGTCCAGCTATGTTCCAAAATAATACCCGCAACCTTGGTGTGCCCAGGCAGCTATCTATGCTAATAGGTGTGGGGGGTGGTGAGTGTAAGGCCTCCACTGTGATTAAGTTGGGCGCCTGCACAATCTCGTTAGGTAGGTTTGGAGATGATCTGCTTGTTATAGCCCTATAATCCCTGTTGACTCCTTCCATTTCGTCTACGCGCGCCTTCTCATAGGTCCCTTTCCACCTAGGTGACATGCTCTGTTGGGGGACCTCCCCTAGTTGAAAAACTCTCCCCTGGGGCTCCCTCTGGCGATGGGAATTTCTCTAACTGATGCCTTTCAGGTGCGAATCAATCCACTCCCTCTAGGGCCCCATATCTATTTGTTATTGGTATATTAAAGAGTGACTGTCTGGGCCGTTCCTGATCTAAATTGGCAAATTGATAGTTCTGATTCAACATTCCCCCCTCCCATCCATTCTGCCGTCTAATTTGTGGGGCTCTCCCCAGCGAGTAAAAATAGCCCAACGGAATGGCCCTTATGCCCCCCTCCTGTCTATGATCGTTCCTGCCTGAGAGGGCTCGGGCAACTGATGGATTTCTAAAATTGATCACAATACAATCTCTCTCTACATCTTTCGGTCTCCAGACCACCCAGCCAACTCTGCATGTCAGGAGGATCTCACCTGCATCTTTATAGGAAAATTGCCTCTGTTTAGCTAGCCTGCACATGCATTTGTTATTTAATTCCTGATGTAATTCCCTTTGCCCCCTCACAAGCTCTGGTACACCTGTTAAAACAATAACATATGGGGTTGAGGCGGGTGGGAGATTAATGCATGGCAGGTCTAGCCTTTCTTCACTGGCTTCTATGCATCGAGCGGGTCCTTCCCCCTCCCGTTGGCTGTGCCCCTGGCGCTGCCTATTGTCGTGTGCTAGCGGGGTAGTTGGTTTAGCCCTACTTACATTTGTGGGGCACTGTTAGCCTGATTTGGGGCAATAATAGGGGTTAATTTTTGTATGAGTGGGGAATCAACCCTGATAGTACAGGGTACAGCTTGTGCTTCCTGGCGACTGACATTCTCATTCCCCCTAGTTGTTGCTCCTTGATTGCCTACCCAAGCCTCGAACAGTGATGCCAACTTGTCCACCTGTGCTATCAGAGATTTAAGCTCATCCTTCACAATGTCCCTAACTTGGGCTTGTAAATCCACCACCAAGTTTGTTACCCATGCTGGGTGCTTCTTGTCTATTGCTGGCCAACTGGCTGGTCCACCCTCCCCAGTGTCACTGGTGTCCGTTGTTTCTTCTACACCCGTCTTCCGTTTTGCCCCTGATCTCACGGCTGGCTTGGATTTCCCTTTTTTCAAGGGCCGTGGTGGAGTAACCCCCGGATGCAGATCAGCGTTAAGTAGTTCACCTGTAGTCACATGCCCCTTTAACTGAATCTTGTGGGAGTCACTGGCCAGGGTTACTGAAGTACGTGAGGCTTCAAGGTCTGTAAAGGGAAAATCTAAATTCGGAGTTAACGATAGCCACCTTCCAGTCAGTTCAATTTCAGTGGCTACCACTCCTACAGCCCTCTGGAGCATCCTGTCAATAGAAGTTGGTTGCAATGAGGACGAGGTTTGCAGGAGTGTCATTTGCTTTTTGTCAACACAGGTTCGCTTCCCCATTATTCTGCTTGTTTACAGTACGTTAGAATATATGGGGTCACCTCTTGTAATGAATACTCTAGCACTTAACAGATATCAACAGGGGCCAGATCTTAAATAAGACTTAAAGTGGACCATACAATTTAAGAGAGGCAAAGGGGCACAACGGCACAGTATATGCTCTACACGGGGATAGAGCACTAACCTCAGTCCATACGATGTCTAGACGTCAGGTCCAGCCAATTCAGGGGCAATCTCAGGGGGGTGGCCCAGCCCAGCCTCCTCCGGGCTCTGATGGGCACAGACGGTCCCGCCCTTGGCCCGAGCTTTGCCCGGGCACGCCCGCTCGCATCCTGCGCCGAAGCTGCCTTTATGCGCCACCGGCGCAGAAGAATTCACGTTGGCGCCTCCTGGCGCGTTGAACCACGGGGGATGTAGTCCCCAGAGCAGAGAGGTGAGTGCTGTCACTGGCGCTGGCTTTCGTTCAATTAATGGCATACCAGATATGACCAAAGTAGAAATATTCATAATAACGTACAAGCATTAAGAATTCATTTGTAATTCACCATTATAAAAATAAAAAACATAATAAGCAAGACAGATTTCCTAAAATCTCATGAAGGTAGCCAGGTATAAAAAACTGGCCTTTCCCTAACTGGGACCATATCTTCATCAACTTGCATTTACTAGGATTATTTTGGATTATAGTTGTAGCATCCCCCCCCCAGCCCGGAGCTTTGTAACAGACCAAACCACAAATGGTGCTCTGGTTTGTACGTCTTTATTCTTCAGCATGCAACCATTAACTGAACGCACTGCATCACCAACTTTACTAATCACACCCAGCCACACCCATCAGATTACGTAATTCTTGTAAGGAGTCTACTGAGGACCACTAGAGTCTTCATGTACATAAACACAGGGCACGCCATCTCCCCTTTTGTTAAATAAAAAGTATGAACAAAATGATATATATGTTACAACTCCTCTATGAGCCGTCAGAGTGCTCACACCAGCCTTCCAGATCTAGTTGTACAAGATATTGGAGGGGTGCCTTCATCTGGCATCTCTGGAGAAGATGATTGACTTGGGCACTCAGGTGGACTTGCCTCACTTAAAGTGTGACCAGTCTCTGGTTATGGATTTTCCAGGTTGCTGGGCAGTTCATATGTCCTTTGCTCGCCACAACTCAAAGCGGTGTCTATCTTGTGTGTCCGTTTTTGCTTAACAAGATCTCGGTCTTTCTTGTATTGTATTGTATTGTATTGTATTAAGCACTTGTAAAGCGCACTGTCGCCCAAAGGGTATCCTGGCGCTATCAAACATGTGCTCAAATCAGCCGTAGATGGATATATGGCCGTGAGCAAATTGATCGAGGCAGGCTGATTATAGGATGGTTCAATCCCTGGGAAAGAGCCAGGTTTTAACTCCTTTCCTAAACTGCATCAAATCTTCTGACTGTTTGATATTAATAGGGAGTTTGTTCCAAAGCCTTGCTGCCGCAATGCTGAAAGCTCTCCCACCTAATTTAACCTTTCTGAATTTGGGCACCTTAACCAAATTGGCCGAGGATGAGCGTAAACTCCGAGTGGGGACATACCATGCAAATTTGTTCTGCATGGGTTTGGGTCCAGTACCGTGCAGAGCCTTGAACACCAGGCAGAGGGATTTAAACTTAATCCTTTCTGACACTGGAAGCCAGTGTAGCTCTGCCAGCGTTCGCGAGGAGGATGAGTATCTTGATCTTGATAAGGCCAGCTTGGCCGCCATTGTCTGGACCCTCTGCAGTCTCTCAATTAAGTACTTTGGAGACTCTAACAACAGTGCGTTACAGTAGTCTAGTCTACTCAAGATAGCACTTCTGACTACCAGTGCTCTGGCCTGTGAGGGTAGCATCGGTAGGATCTTTCGGAGCACCCTAATGAGGGCAAAGCAGCATCCAGCAGTTTTGTTGATCTGGGTTTCCAAGCTCAGTTTGTCATCGAACACCACTCCCAAATTACGCACCGTCTCTGAAGATCTTAAAGGAATATCGGTCGGTATAGGCCAGAAATCATTTGGCAGTAGGCAAGGAACTTTACCTGCTGCGCAGCACAGAATCTCTGTCTTGTCTGCGTTAAACTGAAGGGAATTTTCTCTCAACCAGTTTGATGCATCTTTCATGCAGGTGTGGAAATCTTCCAGGGCAGTAAATTGGTCTCCCTCCAGTGACAAGATGAGCTGCGTATCATCTGCGTAATTAATAAGGCTAACATTGTGAGCTTTAATGTCAGCCAACAATGGTCTCAAATAGACATTAAATAATATCGGGCTGATAGCAGACCCCTGAGGGACACCATGTGGATTGTTAGTGAACTCAGATTGAAACGGTAAAAGAGCCACTGCCTGTCGTCTATTGGAGAGGTACGATTGGAACCATTTCCATGCTGTACCTACTATCCCTATGCCCTTAAGCCTGGCTAGAAGTATCTCATGGTTAACCGTGTCAAAAGCGGTGGACAGGTCAAGCAGAATCAGTATTGCTGATTGCCCCCTGTCCGTCCGCATTCGAAGATCGTCCAACACGGTTACCAGAGCTGTCTCCGTTCCATGCCCTGGGCGGAAGCCGAATTGCACATCTTCCAGTATATTGTTAGTTTCCAGAAACTGGGAGAGTGCCTTACTGACCACCCGCTCTATGATCTTTACTGGGTAGGGCAGCAGGGAGATAGGTCTATAGTTCTTAGGGCATGCTGGGTCCAGTGTTGCTTTCTTCAGCAAAGGTGTCACCACCGCTTGTTTCCAGCGGTCCGGCACTGACCCACTAGACAGTGATTGATTACAGATTTGTCTAGTAATCGGAAATAGCTCCAAGCTCAGCTCTTTCCAGATTCTTTGTGGTAATGGGTCCAGCGGCGAGCCTGAGGAAATACCTAGTGCTACTCTGTTAAACTCCTCCATAGATGGCGGCTCAAAGTGATCTAGGCAAAGGGATTTTTCCCCCATACTTTCTCTTTCCTTTCCCTGAGGTACTTTTATTACCTCTACCTCAGCATTTCCCTCGGTGCAAGACCTACTTGCCCCAAAACCATCAAGAATATTGGTGATCTTTTCCTCGAAAAAGATCGCAAGGTTATTACAGAGATCCCGTGAAGGTTGTATTTTATTTTTTGTACACTCTGGCTTGGCGATATCCCCCACTATTTTAAAGATACTTCTGGCACTATTTGCGGACCTTAAGATCAGATCTGCAAAGTACTCTGCTTTTATTCTGCCAATGTCTCTCTTATAGTGAACTATTGCCTCTTTCCAGACAGTTTTGTCCTCCTCTAGGTATCCCTTTCTCCATTTTCTCTCTGCTGACTTACAACTCATCTTTAAGGATCTGAGTATTTCGTTTTACCAAGGTGCGGAAGGTCTGCCCTTTTTCTTATAATTCTTTAGAGGAGCAACCAGGTCTAACCTAGTGTTTATATGTTCACAAAAGGTCTCATAGTTTTCCTCTACCTGCCTATCTCCGTCAAAAGTTTCCTCCATGGAAAATACCGGGGAGAGCTTTGCTCTTTGCAAAAGTCCCTTCCAGTCCCTAACTTGGCACTTCCTCACGCCAGTGATATCGGAGTTATTCTTTTTCGCGTTATATACCCGAAATTGTATCAGGTGGTGGTCAGACCAATCCATCAACAAAGTGTCTACCTCTCCAACAGCTTGTTCTTCTGCAAAAATTAGGTCTAATATGTGCCCTCCTTTGTGTGTAGGTTCAGTGACCTGTTGTATTAAGTTTAGGTTCTTACAGGAGTTAATGAGACTATTGTAATTTGAGTCCAGACTCCCGTTACACCATAGGTTAAAATCCCCCATAATAAATAGTCTAGAATGTGTAAGTGCCATGTTAGTAAAAACTTCGATAATCGCCTGCAACTGTGTATGACTAACCACTCCGGGGGGTCTATAACACAGTATTCCAGTCAACATTTGTCCCTTATGGTCTTTTAGTGAGAAACCCAGCATTTCTATGCCATCGGCATCATCAACGTTTATGGGGGCAAAGTCCCATATATCCTTAAAGATAATCCCGACCCCACCTCCCATCCCTGTGGGTCGTGGTTTATGGAAGACTTTGTATCCTGATGGACAGGCTAAACCCGGCTCCATGTCTGATCCTGGGTGTGTCCATGTCTCGGTCATAAATAGGACATCTAGATCGTGTGTTTCTAATAATAATTGGGTCTGTAGCCAATGTTTGGGCAGGGATCTGACATTAAGCAGACCACATGTAAGGGCATCCCTCCAATCCACGTTTGACTTTAATCCGGCTATCTCTACAGAACTGGGCATACCATTCCAGCCTCCTATTTCCCCCAGGTCCCGCAATTCCTTACTTGTATAGGTAAGTCTCCTTTCCCCAACCTCTTTTTTCCCCGAACCGGCAGCATGGTTAGCGCTGTGCGCAGTCAGTGCGCGGACGGGCGCAGACGGGCTTGCCTTTGGTGCGCCTTCGGCGCGCCGGCGGCGCGCCGCTGCGCGCGTCCGCTGCGCGCACACGAGAGCATCTTGTTCAAATACTTCACAGAGTTCCCGCCACCAGCCCGCCAGCCAGCCGGAGGTGGGGGTGGTCTAAGTGGGTGGGAGGGAGGGAGGAGTGAGCTAAGGCGTTTCTCCGTTCAATCGGCACTGGAACCCGTGACGGACCGAAAACGCTAGTAAACAAACAATTCCAATCAGGGGGTGACTGTGCAAATATGCAATATGGGCAATAAAGTTTAAAAATTTTAAAAACGTCACGACAAAGACAACAATTCCGACTAGTTTTCCCAAGGTGCCCCCTCCCTGCACAACAGACCTCGATCCGCTGCGCGCCCCAAGCGCCTCCCGTTCAAATACTTCACAGAGTTCCCGCCACCAGCCCGCCAGCCAGCCGGAGGTGGGGGTGGTCTAAGTGGGTGGGAGGGAGGGAGGAGTGAGCTAAGGCGTTTCTCCGTTCAATCGGCACTGGAAGCCGTGACGGACCGAAAACGCTAGTAAACAAACAATTCCAATCAGGGGGTGACTGTGCAAATATGCAATATGGGCAATAAAGTTTAAAAATTTTAAAAACGTCACGACAAAGACAACAATTCTTGAAAACTGTGTCTCAAGCACGTAGTCACTTATTGGCTTAAGTCTTCATTTTGCATTTGTGAGAGGTGTCAGTGACACTGCTGGTGGTCCATTGTGGTATTTTTGTTCCAAGAGCTCTACCAAACAGCAAGGTGGCAGGACTTTCTCCTTTCATGGAGTGAGGGGTGGAACGGTAGGCACGAAGGGCTGGGCGTAAAGCAGACTTGAGGTCGATGCCTTTCAGTGCAGCACGTTGAACCACTGTTTTCAAAGTACTTATAAATCTTTCAGTAACTCCATTTACCTGTGGCCATAGAGATGTACTTTTCTGATGTTTGATGTTCAAACGATTAAGAAAGTCTTTGAACTTTCTGTTATTGAAGGGTGGACTGTTGTCAGATTTGAGAACGGAAGGAACACTCCTTGACGTGAAAATGTCATCTAACCTCTCAATGACTCTGTCATGTGTGGTTGATGATAAGTCTTCCACCAGAGGAAAACGTGAGTACTCATCGACAACTACCATGAAATGCTGTCTGTTGTTGAGGCGTCCAAAGAAGTCAACCGCAATCCTCTCCCAAGCTTGCTTAGGTAGATCATACATGTTCAAACCGTGCTGTCATTTTTGGAGATAGGCAGTTGCACAGATGCCAAACTTTATTTTTAAATTCTTTTTAGTTAGATTTTAGACAGAACCACAAAGTGCAGTACACAGACCAATAGAAAATAGCATACAGATCAGTACAGTATAGAGTACTCAATGTAAAAGTTCCAACAAATTGCAGTTCAAATGCTGTACTTGGCGATGTCCAGCCTCCCAGTCAGTGATAAAGGAAGCTTCATCCAGGTCTCCACCCACTCCTCAAACCAGGTCATCAAGTGTCCGTATTTAGCTCTCCAGAACTCATCCAGATCTCAGCTCAGCCAGACCCCCAAGTAGCGCACAAGTTCACGTGCCTACCGCAGTGGGAATTCCGATACCAATTCCTCCATCGCTGCCGTAAGTGGAAACATTATCGATTTAGCCCAATTTATAGTAATCCTCATTCTGCCACCAAATCTGGTGTACTCCCTTATCAGCATGTCCAAGTTGTCACGCGGATCCTACACGTATAATGCTAACATCATCCGCATACATGGACACAAGAACCCTGAGGGGTGAAAAGGCCAGGCCTCTGAATGTTTTTGCATTTGTCACCCCGAGTGGGACGGGTATGCCCAGACGTGGGTCCCGTGCTTTCCATGCCACTGGAGTCAAGCTATCCTGGCTGATGAGGGGTGAAACCCCGAAACCGGTCCTAGGATGCTTGTTTCCAGGCCAGGGAGGACCTGGCCTAGCAGTTCGGGCTGGACTGTTCCCATGGGGCACAGGGTCAAGATTGATTTGCACATGGCTGGGTTCAAACTGGAATGGCATGGTGAGCAAAAAAACGATGGATTTAGGCCCAGATCTCTGTACTGGGGTGAATGTATGACATTGTTCTGCATTCTGTCCATCAATTGTTGTTTTTGCCTCTTCAACCCAAAGCAGTTGAACAGAGTCAAAGGAAGAGGCAAGGTCAGGGGGAGTCTCAGACTGTGTGGTCGTATATAGTGTTGAATAGAATGTGGTCATTTCCCTCTGGATAGCGTCCACCCCAACATGCGCTCCATAGTTGTCATCATGTAACTGAACAATATAATCGCTTGCTCAAGGTTTGCTCAACATGTTGGCCAATGTCTTACCCGCCCTATTTCCCTCACCATAGCGTCGAGCACGGGCTTCCTTTCCTAGGTAATGGGTTTCTCTGTGTGCTGCCTCATCAAATTCAGTGATTTTGCTCCGAATGCTAGCCAGTGTGGACGCGCTACAGTGTATGAAATACTGTAGTTCCACTGCCTGGATCTCCTCTTCAAGTCGCGCAAGCTCCCCAGCCAGCGCCCGCAATACGTCTGCCTGTTTCGCTATTCAAATCCCTCAGATTATGGCCTTAAAGACCTTCCATAGGGAAGACAGAGATGCCATCATGCCAACATTGTGCTCAAAATATTCTACAATAGCCGTTTGAACCTCATCACGGAACACCTGATTGTGCAGTGCTCCTGCCGGAAGGCGCCACATAAAGGTATGCATTCTATAATCCGGAGGAGTCATCTCCAGCAGAACTGGAGCATGCTCCAATAATGTTCATGGCAGATGCAGGATATTGGTAGTCCATGTATCTATATTGTGCGTTGCCAGCCAGTAATCAACCCAAGACCATGCGGTATGGGTAGGAGATAAGCACGTGCCTTCTGTGCTGTCACCATGTCTGGATCGCCAGAGATCTATGAGGTTATTGTCGACTATTGTTAATCGCAACTGTGCAGCTGTATTTTGGTGTGGGGTTTTGGAGTCACTCGATCTGTCCGCCTTAGGGTCTAAGATAACATTGAAGTCCCCATCCCACAGAAGTGCTCCAGGTCCGAGCATGCTTGCCATCCTTCATATTCCTGCAAAAAGACTGGGGTTGTCTACATTTGGACCGTATATGGATATGAGCCTGAGCGGCTGGCCCTACAATGTACCGGACAGCATCACATATTGCCCCCGCTGGTCACAGAGAATCCATTGCATGTGACAGGGCAAGCCCTTATGGATCAGTATAGCCACCGCTCATGCATAGTTAGAATAGTAAGCAACGTATCGCTCGCCTATCCACTCCGCCTGCAGGTGCACCTGAGTGTTGTCGGTAAGGTGAAGCTCTTGTAGCATACAAATGTCAATACTGTGGTGCTGAAAGTATGCCATAACATGAAGCTCTTTGCGCCTATCATTGAGGTCCTGCATGTTCCAACTCACACATTTACGTGACGGCATTTGGAGTTATCTATGGGTGAGAACAGCTGGGCATGAAAGCGGAGAGCGCCATGCAAGTGCACTGCCAGCTATACCCTGAGTTGCAGGAAAGGGGGAGAAAAGGCAACAAAACATGTAGCGAACAAAAAACAGTCATCATCAGCAAAACTTCAATATACCACCTACCTCCCACTTCGGCCCCCCAATTGAGCCAAATGTCTCCAACCCACCCGATACAGAAACCCCTTTTGGCAAATAGTGAAAACAACCAGGGAATCATACCAGTGGAACAAACCAGAGGTTCAGCACTTTCCCAACCAGGGGGAAGCTGGGTGACCGGTGAGGTACAAAGTCAGGGTGGTCAGAGCTCGCCCAGGCAGACCCCACAGTGCAATCAGCTTGCAAATCCTTGCACCCAGGACTGCAGTAGGAACACCGCACAGCTGGCCACCACATCATAGCGAGCCCGCGGGCAGGCCACCGCCACCAAGCATCAGACAGCACAATTTCACCTGTTTAGCATAGAGGGTTTGTCAACTCAGTTGTTTTCCCTTAGATGTCCCAAATGCACTTCACGGGTTGCAGGCAGTGACCTCGCCACAGTGAGCGGAATGCTTTTAACAAATTTGGCAGCCACCTTTCGATCTGTGAACTAGTGAGTCTTCCTGCCATGGAATATTTGCAATTTGGCTGGGTAAACCAAAGGGTACGTGGCATCAATTTTCTGTAGCATAAGCTTGATTGGTAGGAAATCCCTCCTGGCTGCCTGCACCGCGATCGTAAAGTCTGGGAAGATGAACACTGAGTTGCCTTGATAGTTAAGTGTCCACTGATCCCTCGCCAGTCTCAGATCCGTGTCCCTATCTCTACAATGTAATAGCCGGTCTATTATTGGACGGGCAGGTACCCCAGGTGGCTGTTGCTGACCGAGTGATCTATGAGCTCATTCCACGATGAACTTGGGAGAAAGTTCATCTTCAAACAACTTGTGGAGCATTATCTCTACATAGTCCTCCATACGACCCATTGCTGTTGACTCCTGGATGCCCAGTATTCGCAGGTTATTTCCCCACGAGCGCATCTCCAAATCTTTGTTCTTGCTTTGGATTACCTCCAGGACCTGTTCCATCATAAGCAACTTCTCTCTGGCTGCAGAGTGCTCATTTTCAACCACCGATGTTCGTCGCTCAAGTGGGTCTATCCGAACGTCGCGTCTATCGATTCTCTCCATCAATTGATATAATCTGTCGGTCAGCAGATCAATTTTAGTGTCAATGGCGGTCAAACTATGTTTGAGGTCCAGGAACATAGCATGAATGTCCGGCTCCTGAGATGCACCCTCTCCCCTTCCTTGACACAGCTGTTGGTCATCCATAGGCAATTCTGTCTTGTGCTTCTGCCTGTGATGCTCAGAGGAGAGCTTGGACTGTTTCGCATCAACCTTTTCCATCTTGCACCAGGTGGAGTCCCACTAGGGTCAAGGACAGTGGATACGCAAGCCCAAGAAGATTGCAGGTGCCATGCATCATTACCTGCCGGGTCCTGTCTCACCCCTGTAGTGGCGTGGAAGGGGGGCACGAGCAGACCACACACGTTCCTGCTAGGTACATGACCAGAGTAGGGAACAAGGGTAATAGGCAAGGCGGCAGCCACAGACACTGGGTGCTCACTTCAACTCTGAAAATGGCAAGAAAGGGGGCATCCGCAGGAGTCCAACCAGGTCCTTCCTCACCCCGGCAGCATATTCACGGGGTATGAGCAGGCCAATTTGTGTCCATAAGTTGTAGCATCCCAATGCCGGGGCAGTGAAGCGCTTCTCTGGTCTCTCACATCTGGTCCAAAGCAGCTCAATGATACTTCAGGATCGCACTGTGTCATCCAAAGGGGAGCCTGGGCACATAGCGATGCCCCCCACTGTAAGTCTTGCCACAATGTGCCCAGGCACAGCACAGGGAGACCCAGGGCTCTCAGTCCAACTCCGCCGATGCTGCAGATGCCAATCTCGTCAGCCCACAGCGATGTGGAGGCAAAGGTATACCTCCAGTCCCCGAAACTCCAGCTGGAAAAATTAAGTACAGTCATGCCACGCTGGCCACTGGCTGACAGATAGCCTTCTTCCTTAAGGTTTCCGGGACGGTGTTCAGTCATCGTTCCCGGGGACGGCACTCGTCCAGCAAGGTGGCCCCAGCACAGTAAGCGTGTGGAGAATGGCATAGGATGGCACTATACCCACTCAGTGTCTATGCCCCGGTGAATTAGCATGCTGCACAAAGCAGTACAAGAGGGCGTGGCCTCTCCCACTTTGGCTGCTCAAGTGTTGGGTGTCATGCAGGCACTCACCCAGCCAGTTCTCAGTCGCTTTTGAGCATCGCCTCTGGTAGGCATCTGGGTCTCGCTCCCTGCAGGCGGCCACCTCACCTTCGAGACCGCCTCCGCTCCTCTGACATCAGGAGCCACTCATAGGACCTCCCTGCACTGATAAGGCCTAGTGCAGGCAGCGAACAGCTCCAAACCACCAATCTTCCTCCCGCTGCCACCCAGTGCTCAAATAAAAGGCTTACAATTATGCCTCAGGTCAAGGAGTATGTGGCCACCCGTGGGCAAGCCCCGTTGCCCCCGTCTATTAAGGATAAATGAAGGATAAAACCCTCTGGCTGGCAGAGCCTCACAGAGTGGAGGCCATCTTGTGGCCGGGCTCTCTAGCGCCCCCACAGATGACAAACTTTAAGCTCCCTTTCAACTTGTTCATCAAGACACAGGAACAGCACTCGGTCCCTGAGGGCTCTCTTAGTTGCGGCAATGCCACGATGTCCTTCGTGTGCCAGTTCAATAACTTGTTGCCTCAGGCTTAGAGTGATAGCTATTCTTGCCCCAATTAGTATGACACCATCATGTATGACAGAAATTTCTTCAAGAACAATTTTGAATTTCTGGTATCAAACATCATCTCTATGAAGGAGAGGGGGGTCTAGGAGCTCATTAAGGTCCAAAATTAATGCTCCCACAAATGACCGTATTGATCAAAGGGTATAAAGTTCTTATCTAGAGAAGTGGTAAACTGCTTGAGGTTGGTGTAGGACTGAGACACCAGATCGGGGATCCGATTGCCTAGGAGCAAAGGCCCTCACACACCCAAATGGGTGTCATGCTCCATCATAGGGCAGCTCCTTGTCGGGCTGGCGCTGCAATGCCCGACGGGCCCCTCGAGGGGGCTCTTTAACAGAGATCGTTTTGATTAGGATGCCATATGTGAAGTGTGAATGACGATGCCCTAGGTGTGAATCAGTGTAGAAGGGTATAGTTTGCAACATGAAATATGGGTTCAAATTAACTAAGGGGTACCAAGTCTTATTTTTAATATAGCAGTCCCCTTGATAAGGTTAAAAGCAAAAATTGACCGGATCTAGAAATTATGGTCTGGTCTGGCAAAGAGCCCCCTCGAGGGGCCCGTCAGGCATTGCAGCGCCGACACGATGAGGAGATGCCCTATGTTGAAGCATGACACCCATTTGGGTGAGTGAGGGCCATTGCTCTTGAGCAATAAGATCCCCCGATATGGTGTCTCAGTCCTACACTGACCTCATATAGATTCCCACTTCTCTTGATGGGAACTGCATACCCTTTGATCAATACCTTCAACATCATCTGAAAGAGGTCGAGTATGCTTCCTCCATGATTGTGTTGTAATGATTTTCTTGAGCTTAAGCATGTCTTTGCCAGTATTAGTAGCTGTTAGAATCTGTCAATAGAAAGAGCTGCAGGCGCAGTTGACTTTACTATGAAATTGATGTAGGCCTCAGCCGCTTTGGACGTTGTGCTATGATGCTGCAGAGGCACTCGTAAATAGTTGTCTGTGGGGTTTTGATCTTTCTCCAGTTTCTGCACATTAGTGTAATCATACTCTGACACAACCCCCACATCTCAATGCGAGGGGGCATCTTGGCTTTCAGATTTCTGAAAATAGTGAGCAACGCTTGAAGATCTGTGACAAGGGTGAAATGCTTTCTGTACAGAAAGACATGGAAGTGTTCACACGCCCATACTACAGCTAAGCTTTCTTTTTTTGGCTGAGAATAAGCAGGTTCAGTCTGAGATTGACTCTTGCTAGCATAGGCCCCAATATGTCTCTGAGCATCGGGCTGTCTATTATGTTGGGCAAAGATTACTCCCAACCCCACAGGGCTTGCATCCACCACGATTTCTGCATGCAATTTCGGATCAAAGTAAGCCATTTCAGTTTCATTTTCAATTGTGTATTTATTTTCTTGAAACTTCAGTCACTTCAGATGACCATTCAAATAGAGCATCTCGCTTTGTTATTTCTCCTAAAGGGGTAGTCACAGAGGCAAAGTCATGAACGTACCTGGATCAGTAGCTGGCCATGCCAAGGAAGGATCACAGTATGGTCACATTTTCTGGAGGGAAAGTAGGTGACAATGCTTGTACCTTTTCGGGGTCAGGAGTCATCTCTTTTTCAGAGAAAATATGCCCAAAGAATTTAAGTCAGTTCTTGTGAAATATCACACTTCTTAGCATTTAGGGCCCGATTACGATCTCGTTGGGAAAGCATTCCTACCGAATCAGTTCCGGAATGCTTTCCGACCGACTCGACCGTGAGTTGCCCGGACAAAGGAGTACAATGCATTTCATGTAAACACCCACCGACTCATTCAGAGTTCAATCTGTCCTACCGATTCGTCCGGAAACAAGCCCGATGCGACCGACTAATTCGCTAACGCTGAAAAATAGCATTCCGGACATTAACAGACTCGGTTTACTCCGCGAACAGATGACGATGCATCCGAAGCGGTTTTTGAACCGTGTTGGTTTGTGTCACAAATAGCAACTGGAAAATGTAAAAAAAATGTCAAAACAAGCATTGGCAATGCCAAATTAAAAACAAAAATTCAAATTATTAGCCACACCCACCAATCCACCTATATAAAGGGCCAAACAGATGACCATGATCCTTTGCACCAACTAAACTGCTGAGAGGACACAGAATTAGCCACAGATTCACTGCTCTCTGTCTCATACACTCACACTTCACCCACCACACAACTTGCACAGATTTTATTTAAAAAAAACTTATTACAAACACACACTCTTTTTCATATTCACATTCACCTTCACCTTCACAGTCACCCCCACCTTCACATTCACCTTCATTTTCACCCTCACCATGGCCCCAAGGAAGCAGCCACGTTTTACAGAGGAGTTGGAAGTGCTTGTAGATGAAATAGTCAGAGTAGAGCCACAGTTATTTGGGAACCTAGTCCAACAGACCCCCCTTTCCGAGAGAAATAGGATGTGGGACAGGATAGTCAACAAGGTGAACACTGAAGCACCTGTCCGGCGCACAATGGATGATATCAGGAGTAGGTACTATGATGTGCGAAGGAGGGTCGAAAAACTGCTGGCAAGAGAACACGCTCAAAGCCAGAAGACCGGCAGTGGCCCTCCTGCACCACCTGTGCACTTCACTTTCTGGGAGGAACAGGTGCGTGCCATCATTCCGCCGGAGGGCGTCTATCGAATACCAGGAGCACCTGAGTCTGGTGAGTACCTACTACACATTCCACTATTGTTACCAATTACACATCCACAGACATTACTGTGAAGGATACAGTGATACAAATGACAGTTATCAAAGTTACGAAAATCTAGAGTAAATTAGCATGTGATGTGTATGCCATATTGACAAACAACATACCTGCAATGAAATAGAAAATGTTATAAATTCCTACCATGTACATACTTCTTACAAACTCACAGCAAGGCTTTGTGCTCCAAACACCAGTCACCAGCGTCAGTCATCTTGCCAGCACAGTTTCACTCACTCACAGGAAAGCTGATTCACAGGAAGGATGGTTGGGATGGCTGGAAAGGTGGGTGTGGGCACAGGCCTGATGGGAGTTGTAGTCACAGCTAACACTCCTCCACCCACATAGCCCAACAAGCCCACCTGGAACTATGCTTTCCTCACAGTGAGTGGAAAAGCCCTTGCAAGATGGCTGACACTGGGGACTGCTGTTTGGAGTACAAGGCCTTGATGGGAGTTGTGGTCAAATCAAACAGCAGGCACCAGTGTCAGACATCTTGAATGTACACTTTACTCATTGTCAGGACATCAAACTTCCTGATGGTCTGGTTGGGCTGCCTGGGATGAGGAGTGTCTACACTGATTACATCTCCCATCAGGCTCTGTCCTACACACACCTTCCCACACAGCTAAAACAGCACACCTGGGACTATGCTGTCCCTGCTGGGGAGTGGAAATGTACTGGCAAGATGGCTGACACTGGGGACTGCTGTTTGGAGCACAAGGCCTTGATGGGAGTTGTGGTCAAATCAAACAGCAGGCACCAGTGCCAGACATCTTGAATGTACAATTTACACACTGTCAGGACATCAAACTTCCTGATGGCCTGGTTGGGCTGCCTGGGAGGAGTGTCTGCACTGACTACATCTCCTATCAGACTCTGTCCCACACACACCTTCCCACACAGCTCAAACAGCACACCTGGGAACATGCTGTCCCTAATGGTTAGTGGAAATGTATTGGAAAGATGGCTTGCACTGGGGACTGGTGTGGGGAGCACAAGGCCCTGATGGGAGTGGTGGTCAAAACAAACACAAGGCACCAGTGTCAGACATCTTGAATGTACACTTTACTCATTGTCAGGACATCACTCATCCTGGTGTGCTCTTTGAGCTGTGTGGGAAGGTGTGTGTGGGCCCAGGCCTGATGGGAGTTGCACAAACACACCTACTCACACCCAACCCAACTAGCTAATCTGGGCCTATGGCTACCTGGCAGTGTGGGGGAGTGTACTTGCAAGATGGATGACAATGCTACATGGTGTTGCACTTGAAACCAAATACCATCATGGCCATGTGCTACAAACACCAGGCCCCGTGTCAGTTATCTTACCAGTACATTTCCATTCACTCTCAGGGACTGCATACTCCCAGGTGTGCTGTTTGGGCTGGCTGGGAAGGTGTGTGGAGGACAGGGCATGATGGGACTTAAAGTCAGTACAAATACTGCTCCTCCCACCCAGCCCAACAAGCCCACCAGGAACCAATGTACCGGATAGTGAGTGGAAATGTACTGACAAAATGGCTAACACTGGGGACTGGTGTTTTGGACCACAAGGCCCTGCTGGGAGTTGTGGACAAATAGGCACCAGTCATCAGTGTCAGACCTCTTGCAAGTACATTCCCACTCACTGTCAGGGAAGCAGAGTTACAGGTAGGCTTTTGGTGCTGGGTGGGAAGGTGTGTGTGGGACAAGGCCTGATGGGAGTTTTAGCCATTGCAAATACTCATCCCCACACCCAGGCCAGAGAAGTCCTCTGGCCCTATGCTTACCTCACAGTGAGGGGAAGTGTACTGGCAAGGTGGCTGACATTGCTGCATGGTGTTCAACTTTAAGCCAACTCCCATAACGGCCCAGTGCACAAAACACCTTGCAACAGTATCAGCCATCTTGCTAGTACACTTCCATTCACAGTCATATACCCATAGACCCAGATGACCCGGTGTGACTGGGTGGGGGTAGGAGTGTTTGCCCTGACTACATCTCCTATCAGGCTCTGTCCTACACACACCTTCCTACACATCCCTAAGAGCTTACTGGATACTCTCTTTTCCTGACAGTGAGTGGCAATGTGCTGCCAAGATGGCTCACACTGCTGCATCGTGTCTGGAGCAGAAGGCCTTGATGGGTGTTGCAGTCAAGTCAAACAACAGGCACCAGTGTCAGACATCTTGAATGTAAAGTTCTACTCGCTGGCAAGTAAGCATGGTTCATGTTGGCCTATTTGGGCTGAGTGGAAGGAGGAGTGGTAGCCCTGACTACATCTTCCAGCAGGCCCTGACCTACACACACTCTTCCCACCCAGCACAAACAGCACACATGGAACTCTGCTTACGAGACACTGAGTGGAAATGTACTGACAATATGGATGACACTGGGGAATGGTGTTACTCGAATACTCGTTGTCATTGAACGACATTAGTTCAATGACAACGAGTATTCGAGTAATTTGAAATAGAAGGTTCAGATGCTTCTAATGATACAGTTTTTTATGCAATGGTAAAATCTTTTTAATGTATGTTATGTGAATTGATTTTATTGTGGTATTTTGGTGTATATATATATATATATTTTGTACAACAATTGCCCTATGCTTGGGAGGGCACTCAGCTGGACGCCTGCCATCTGACTTTCATTAAACGCTCCTCATGGCATTCCAAAATTGCTTCATTGCGCCTGACGCGTTTCGATGCAGGGCGGCATCTTCTTCATAGGCGTGCTATATGATTCTTTACAGGAAGTGCTTTCTTTTATTTTCTTTTTCATGCAAATTAGTATATTTGGCAAAGTGCATTACTCTCAGTGGCATGATAGGACATGTAGTTCCCTTGTAAGCATCATTGTTCCCTTAGTAGGGTCCTGTACTGTTCATTTTATTTACCAGCATAAATCCTTAGTAGGTATCGGTCCGTCATGAAGAGCTTCGCACGTTTTTGGCTTCCTGCGCTTCACAGCAAGGAAGGTTCCTTGCCACTGCCCTCTGTTTCTCGAAGAGGTGGTGCTCCTCCCCTACGACGGGGCCGCCGCGAGTAATTTTGTACAACAATTGCCCTATGCTTGGGAGGGCACTCAGCTGGACGCCTGCCATCTGGCTTCCATTAAACGCTCCTCATGGCATTCCAAAGTTGCTTCATTGCGCCTGACGCGTTTCGATGCAGGGCGGCATCTTCTTATAATAAATTCTTTTTATATATTGAGGAAACAATAAGTTCTTTGTGTGTTAGATCCAGTTATACATTCCTTTATATAATTTTGGTTCAGTGCACTCTGTTTGATCATAGGTGAACTAGCGATAAGTAGCATGTTAGAAATGGGGGTCTCTAGTTGGCAAGGGCTTGCACCTTTGTCCAAATAGGGACCCTTCTTCCTAGTCAGGGTAAAGGAGTTACAGTCCTAAAATAACCCCTGCTCACCCCCTTGGTAGCTCGGCACGAGCAGTCAGGCTTATCTTAGAGGCAGTGTGTAAAGCATTTGCACATAACCCACAGTAATACAGTGTAAGCACTACAAAAGGACACCACACCAGTTTAGAAAAATATCCAATATTTTTATATACTTAAGACAAGACCAAAAACGATAAAAATCCACCATACAGTACCTAAAAATCTTCAGTTATCAAAATATGCTTTAAAAACAGTCCCTTGATGTCGATAGCTCCGTCCGGGGCTATCACGGCGTTGTGAGCAAACAAATCCAAACAGTTCTGGCTGAACGCGGTGTCGCGGGCCAGCTACGGTGTCGGGAAGACCCACAAACAGTACCTTTTAGAAATGCAGGGCGTCGGCGACCTCTAGTTGTCACACGCGTTGCAGATCGATCTCCTCTCTGTTGCAGTCAGGAGCGCTGACGTCGGCAGGCGCCCGGTGCTGCGATGCGAAATGCAGCAGTGTGACGTGCAGTGCTCTCAGGTCGCGGTACAAGCAGCGGCTCAGTGGCGGTGTCGGATGGCGTAGTCGGTGAAACCAGGGTCGCTGTGCGAGATGAAGGTGGTGCTCGTCACTGTGCTGGCAGGTCACGGTGCAAGCAGTGGCGTCGTCATTGCTGAAGCGCTGTCGTCGGCTGACGAACTGGAGTTGATGGCGCCGGCGTCGGTAGGCCAAGGCTGCGGTGCGGGATGAGGGCGGTGCGTCGTGTAACTTTACGAGCGGTGCCCTCGAACCACGGTGCAAGCAGTGGCGTAGATTTTGGCGTGGAGCGGCGTCGTTGGGGATACCAAGGCATTGTCGTGAAGCGAGGCGGTGCAGAGTGCGGTGCCCACAGGTTGCGGTGCGAGCAGCGGCTCGGTGGCGGCATCAGCAGGCGTCGTCGGTGAGACCAGGGTCGCGGTGCGGCATTGCGGCGGTGCCCTCTGTGGTGCCAAGGTGTCGTCGTGAAACAAAGCGGTGTGGAGTGCGGTGCCCACAGGTCACGGTGCGAGCAGCGGCTCGGTGGTGGCTTCAGCAGGTGTCGTCGGTGAGACCAGGGTCACGGTGCGGCGTTGCGGCGGTGCTCTCTGCGGTACCTTCAGGACATGGAGTCGGCAGCGTCGTCGTTGAGTTGCTTTTCTTCTGTTGCAGCACAAAACACACAGTCCCCAGTGCTGAGGGCAGAAGAGCTTGAAGTCTTTGTTGTGCCTGAGACTTCTTGAACAGGGGGCAAGCTCTACCTCAAGCCCTTGGAGAAACTCACAAAAGTAGATTGCAAAAAGTTCAGTCCAGTCCTTTCACTGCCCAAGACAGAAGCAGCCACTGCAGGCCAACACAGCAAAGCACACAGCAAAGTGGTAGTTCCTCCTCACAGCTTTTCCAGCTCTTCTTCTTGGCAGTCTTCTCGATCCAAAAGAGTTCTATAGTTCAGGGGTCTGGGCCCCAATATTTATATCCCAAAATCCTTTGATCCTTTAGGCAGAGAGTGTCTGTGCCCAGCCAGAACCAGTTCTGCCTTCTCTGGTGTGACTTTCTGGCAGGAGGTGGAGACGGTATTGTCAGAGGCAGACCAGGCGCTTTGAGGTGCAAGGAAATCTCCTCCCCCTTCCCCAGTTGCAGCCCAGGTCTATTCCGCCCTTTTCTGACTCACCTAGACTATCTGGAGCCACTCCTGCTCCCCAGCCTTCTGTCATCCAAAACCCAGACAGGCAATCCACATTCCAACAGAGGCACACAGGATGACTGAGCAAGATAATACCTACTTTCTAAAAATGGTATTTTCAAACACAGAATGTAAAAATCACCTTCACTAAAAGATGCATCTTTAGATTCTGAGTTCAGGCATACTAAAATTCAATTTCTTACCTAGTTCCCAGGGCCAGTTATGTTTATAAGATGTTATAAACAAACTTCCCATTCTGTCCTATGGTGAACAGTTAGCCTTGCAATAGTGAAAAACTATATTGGCAGTAATTCACTATCAGGACATGCCACACACACCAGGGCATGTCCTACCTTTCACATACACTGCACCCTGCCCACAGGGGTACCTTGGGCCTACCTTAGGGGTGCCTGACATGTAAGAAAAGGGAAGGTTGGGGCCTGGCAAGTGGGTGCACTTGCCAAGTCGACATGGCAGTATCAGACTGCGCGCAGACTCTGCAATGGCAGTTCTGAGGTACCTTTTCAGGGCTACTCACGTGGGTGGCACAATCAGTGCTGCAGGCCCACTAGTAGCATTTGATTTACAGGCCCTGGCACACTCAGTGCACTTTACTAGGGACTAACAAGTAAATCAAATATCCGATCATGGAAACACCAATCCATAACACATTTTACCACAGGAGCACTTGCACTTTACCACTGATCAGCAGTGAGAAAAGTGCACAGAAACACTAAGCCAGCACAAACAGAGTCAAAACCGGGAGTTCAAAAGCAAAAACTCAGGGGAAACACGCCAAAAGATGCCAAGTCTAACACATGTCCCCTCCAGCTGAAAGTAGGGAGAACTACCCAACATCCTGGGAGTTCTCTTCACTAAGGTGGAAGAACCTGGACAGACCATCTGCATTGGCGTGTTCTGTGCCAGGGCGGTGCTCCACCGTAAAGTCCATTCCCTGTAGGGAGATGGACCACCTCAGCAGTTTTGGATTCTCACCCCTCATTTGCATCAACCATCTGAGGGGCCTGTGGTCTGTCTGAACCCGGAAGTGAGTCCCAAACAGGTAGGGCATCAGCTTCTTCAGTGCCCAGACCACAGCGAAAGCTTCCCTTTCTATGGCACTCCACCTCTGTTCCCTGGGGAGTAGTCTCCGCCTAAGGAAGACTACAGGCTGGTCTAGGCCCTCTTCGTTCAGTTGTGAGAGCACCGCTCCCACTCCATGCTCTGAAGAGTCAGTCTGCACGACGAATTCCTTGGAGAAGTCGGGTGTCTTGAGCATGGGGGCCGTGCACATGGCGGCCTTCAGGGCATCAAAAGCCTTCTGGCAGGACTCAGTCCAGATCACCTTCTTGGGCTGCTTCCTGGAATTCAGCTCTCTTAAGGGGGCAACAATGGTGCCATACCCCTTAACAAACCTCCTGTAGTACCCGGTGAGTCCTAAGAAGGCCGTCACCTCTGTCTGGGTCTTGGGGGCTCCCAAGCCAGAATGGTGTCAATTTTGGGTTGTAGGGGCGCCACCTGGCCGCTTCCTACCTGATGTCCCAAGTACACCACCCAACCCTGCCCGATCTGGGACTTACTGGCCTTGATCGTGAGGCCTGCCCTCTGCAGAGCCTTCAACACTTCACCGAGGTGCTGCAAGTGTTCTTCCCAGCTGGAACTGAACACTGCGATGTCATCCAGGTAGGCGGCACTGAAATCCTCCAGCCCAGCCAATACCTGGTTGACCAACCTCTGGAAGGTGGCAGGGGCATTCTTCAACCCAAAGGGCATCACCCGGAACCGGTAATGTCCTTCAGAGGTTGAAAATGCTGACCTCTCCTTGGCCCCATCGGTTAGGGCAATCTGCCAGTACCCAGACGTTAAGTCAAACGTGCTGAGGAACTTGGCAGCTCCCAATCGATCAATGAGCTCATCAGCTCTTGGGGATGGGGTGTGCGTCAGTCCTGGTGACGGCATTGAGCCTACGGTAGTCCACACAAAACCACAGTTCTGGAGTGGTACTGGGTGCAGCAGCCTTTGGGACCAAGACCACTGGGCTGGCCCAAGGACTGTTGGAAGGCTCGATCACCCCTAACGCCAACATCTTAGAGACCTCCTCTTTAATGCTGGCCTTGACCCGGTCAGTCAACCTGTAAATCTTGTGCTTCACAGGAGGGCTGTCACCGGTGTCCACGTCATGGGTACACCAGTGAGTAACACCTGGGGTCAGGGAGAACAGGGGGGCAAACTGTCCCAACAACTGGTGACAATCGCTCTGCTGTTCTGGGCTCAGTGTAGGGGAGTGGGTCACACCTTCCACTGACCCATCGTGCTGCTTGGTAGACAGGAGGTCAGGGAGAGGTTCACTTTCCTCTTCCGTCCCATCATCTGTCGCCAAGAGCATGCTCACTTCGGACCTCTCGAAGTGGGGTTTGAGGCGGTTCACGTGGAGGACCCTCAAAGGCTTCCTTGGAGCCTGCAAATCCACCAGGTAGGTGACATCACTTTTGCGCTCCACCACCTTAAATGGCCCAGTCCACTTGTCCTGCAAGGCACAAGGTTCCACTGGGGCCATGACCTACACTTTCTGCCCAGGTTGAAATTCGACCAGAGTGGCATTCTGGTCATACCACTTCTTCATTTCTTCCTGGCTTGCTTCCAGGTTCACCTGAGCGACTTTCCTGAAGCGGGCAGTTTGGTTCCTGAAGGCCAGCATGTAACTAAACACATCCTGGGGAGTTTTCCTGGGAGCTGCCTCCCAGCCTTCCTTGACCAAACTCAGAGGTCATCTCACAGGGTGACCATACAGAAGCTCAAAGGGACTGAACCCAAGAGACTTCTGTGGCACCTCCCGGTACGCAAAGAGAAGGCATGGCAAGAGGACGTCCCACTTACGCCTCATGGGTTCTGTTAGACCCATAATCATGCCCTTCAAGGTCTGGTTGAATCTCTCCACCAGACCGTTACCTTGTGGGTGGTAAGAGGTGGTGAACTTGTAGATTACACCACACTCCTTCCACAGGGATGTCATATACTTGGATATGAAATTGGTCCCTCTGTCAGAAACCACCTCTCTGGGGAACCACACGCGGGAAAAAATCCCCATTAACGCCTGGCCCACCACTGGCGCCGTCGTTATCCTGAGAGGGATTGCCTCCGGGTACCGGGTGGCATGGTCCACCAATACCAGGATGTACCTGTTGCCCATGGCTGTCTTTGGGTCCAGAGGCCCCACAATGTCCATCCCTACCCTTTCAAAGGGTGTTCCAACAACTGGAAAAGGTTGGAGAGGAGTTTGACCTTCCTCCCACTCTTACCACTTGCCTGGCAAGTTTGGCAAGACCTGCAATGTCCATCTGACTGCCTTCGCATTTGGGGCCAGAAGAAGTGGGTGACAAGCCTGTCAAAGGTCTTGTCCTGCCCCAAATGTCCTGCCAAAGGCACGTCATAAGCCAGACCCAGTAGGAAGGTCCTGAAGCGCTGGGGTACCACCAGCACACGGGCTGACCCAGGCTCAGCGACCTTAGGCTCACTGTACAGGAGACCATTCTCCCAGTAGATCCAATGTGATCTGGACTGATCACCTGCTGCCTGGTCTGCAGCCTGCCGCCTCAGACCCTCCAGAGAAGGGCACTCTTTCTGCTCCTTGCAAAATTCCTCCCTGGTGGGACCCCCTTCTTGCTGCCAATGGGTCAGCTCAGAGATGTCCCCCAGTTCAGCTACCTGCTCCCCTGTAGGCACCGGGGCGTCCCCCTCAAGGTCCGCCTCCTCCCGGTCCGTGGGAACTTCAGGGGCCAGTTTCCTGCGCCCCTTGCCCTTTCTCTTGGCAGGGACTTGGGCCACTGTTTCAGGCTCCAAGTCCTCTTGATCACCCTTTCCGGCCGCCATTGACCGAGTGGACATGCATGCCCACTCTTGCAACCCAAGCATCTCCAAGTGAGACCTGAGCTCAACATCCTTCCATAAGGACTGCTCCAGGCCGTTACCTAGCAGACAATCTACAGGCATGGAAGGGTTCACAACCACCCTCAAAGGACCTGAGACCCCCCCCACTCGAAGTGAACCTGCGCCACCAGACACTGGTGCTCTGAATTGTCTACAGCAATTACTTGGTGGAATGCCCCTGGGACTACCTGCTTCTCAGAGACCAGGTGACACCGGACTGAGGTCACCCTGGCTCCAGTATCTCTAAGAGCCTCTAACCTTTTCCCATTGATGGTCACCCAGGTGCTGTATTTCTTTGTGTTAGGGGGCACCTGAAGTCCTGGGACCATCTCACTGTCCCCTAGTGAGACGAGGGTCATTTCTGTGGGGTCCCCATCCTCCTGTGGGTACTCCTCCTCCCCAAGCGCTACACTAGCCAACACCTTGGACTGCCCACCGGTGGGTGGCTGAGCCCCCTTTGGACACTTGGGGTCCCCCTTCATGTGGCCCACCTGGTCACATGCAAAACACCTGCGGGGCCGGTCTCAGCAGGCTTTCCTGATGAGACCCCTGGCTTCTTATCTCCGGGGGATGGGAACCTTTACTCTGGGTGTTAATTTGGGGCCCTTTAGAGAACTCCTGTGTTTTTCCCTTGTCCCCCCACTTTTCTGCTGGGGACCCTGCCCACCTTTGGCTGAGTCTCCCCCAAACGCTTTCTTGTGGACCCTGGTACTCACCCAGCGGTCCGCCTCCATAGCAAGCTTCCTGGGGTCAGTCAGCTTACTATCAACTAGGTGCTGGCGCAGATCTGCAAAACATAGAGTAGACAAGTGCTCCCATGCAATCAAATTGTAGAGCCCCTGAAAATCTGTCACATTACTGCCCTTCACCCAGCCATCCAGTGACCGGCAAAACACATCCACACATTCCAACCAAGTGTTGGCATCAGACTTCTTACTGGACCTGAACTGATCCCTGTACTTTTCAGGAGTAAGACCATACTTAGTGAGAAGGGCGTCCTTCATGTCTGGATAGGTGAGGTTATACCCTTTACCCAAAGCTATTAAAGTATCCCTTGCTTCTTCTGGGAAGAGAGGCCACAATCCTGCTCCCCAATTCTCCTCGGGGACCCCATTCCTGTGAATTGCTGCCTCGTACCCCTGAAACCACCTTTGTATGTCATCCCGCTTCTTGAATTCTTTGCCTACATTTTTAGGGATGTGCACAATTCTGTCTGCCTGTCTTGACGAGTTGCTGCCACCATCTGAGCTGGCTCTACTTCTCTGATCCAGCTCCTTTATCCTGATCTCGTGATCTAACATGATCCTTTTCTCTTCCATGGCTAACTTAAGCTTCTCCAGTTCTACTGCCACTCTCCTTGCTTCCCGCCTGTCTTCCAACTCTTCTGGGGACAGGCCACTGCTGCCTGGCGTGGAGGGTGCCCCCCCTCCCAAAAGCACATCCACCATAGGAATAGGCTCCTCCACCTCTCCAGTGAGATCGCCAGACTGCTCGCTGGCATGTCTGGTTGCTACCCAGGCCCTCAGCGCCTTTTGTAGCTCGTCCTTCCTAGTGAGGCCTCTGACTTGGACTTTTAGGTTTTTGCAAATTGATCTCAATTCCCTAACATTGTAGGCTTCCAACCTATCCTCCTCAAAGGCAATTTCCAGGGATGCAACGGATGATGCTCTTGATTCCGGCATGATGAAGTAGCAAGTTCAAACTGGCAAGATCAAAAATAGGCCAAAAAGAAAAAGAACCAGTATGTGGCACGTAATGGTCTGCGATATGGTAGTAGTGCACACCAATCACTGTAAGTCAAGTGCAAACGCAAGTCCTATCCCACCGCTGCCACCAATGTTAGAAATGGGGGTCCCTAGTTGGCAAGGGCTTGCACCTTTGTCCAAATAGGGACCCTTCTTCCTAGTCAGGGTAAGGGAGTTACACTCCTAAAATAACCCCTGCTCACCCCCTTGGTAGCTTGGCACGAGCAGTCAGGCTTATTTTAGAGGCAGTGTGTAAAGTATTTGCACATAACCCACCGTAATACAGTGTAAGCACTACAAAAGGACACCACATCAGTTTAGAAAAATATCCAATATTTTTATATACTTCAGACAAGACCAAAAACGATAAAAATCCACCATACAGCACTTAAAAATCTTCAGTTATCAAAATATGCTTTAAAAACAGTTCCTTGATGTCGATAGCTCCGTCCGGGGCTATCACGGCATCGTGAGCAAACAAATCCAAACAGTTCTGGCTGACCGCGGCGTCGCGGGCCAGCTATGGTGTCGGGAGGACCCGCAAACAGTACCTTTTAGAAATGCAGGGCGTCGGCGACCTCTAGTTGTCACACGCATTGCAGATCGATCTCCTCTCTGTTGAAGTCAGGAACGCTGGTGTCGGCAGGCGCCGGGTGTTGCGGTGCGAAGTGCAGCGGTGCGGCGTGCGGTGCCCTCAGCTCGCGGTGTGAGCAGCGGCTCGGTGGCGGCATCGGATGGCGTTGTTGGTGAGACCAGGGTCGCGGTGCGAGATGAAAGCGGTGCTCGTCACGGTGCTGGCAGGTCACGGTGCAAGCAGTCGCGTCGTCGTTGCTGAAGCGCTGTCGTCGGCTGACGAACCGGAGTCGATGGCGCCGGCATCGGTAGGCCAAGGCTGCGGTGCGGGATGAGGGCGGTGTGTCATGTAACTTTACGGGTGGTGCCCTCGAACCACGGTGCAAGCAGTGGCGCAGATTTTGGCGTGGAGCGGCATCGTCAGGGATACCAAGGCGTCATCGTGAAGCGAGGGGGTGCGGAGTGCGGTGCCCACAGGTCGCGGTGCGAGCAGCGGCTCGGTGGCGGCATCAGCAGGCGTCGTCGGTGAGACCAGGGTCGTGGTGCGGCATTGCGGCGGTGCCCTCTGTGGTGCCAAGGTGTCGTCGTGAAACAAAGCGGTGTGGAGTGCGGTGCCCACAGGTCGCGGTGCGAGCAGCGGCTCGGTGGCGGCTTCAGCAGGCATTGTCGGTGAGACCAGGGTCGCGGTGCGACATTGCAGCGGTGCCCTTTGCGGTGCCTTCGGGACACGGAGTCGGTAGCGACATGGTTGACGTCGTCGAGTTGCTTTTCTTCTGTTTCAGCACAAAACACACAGTCCCCAGTGCTGAGGGCAGAAGAGCTTGAAGTCTTTGTTGTGCCTGAGACTTCTTGAACAGGGGGCAAGCTCTACCTCAAGCCCTTGGAGAAACTCACAAAAGTAGATTGCAGAAAGTTCAGTCCAGTCCTTTCACTGCCCAAGACAGAAGCAGCCACTGCAGGCCAACACAGCAAAGTGGTAGTTCCTCCTCACAGCTTCTCCAGCTCTTTTTCTTGGCAGTCTTCTTGATCCAAAAGAGTTCTAAAGTTCAGGGGTCTGGGCCCCAATATTTATATCCCAAAATCCTTTGATCCTTTAGGCAGAGAGTGTCTGTGCCCAGCCAGAACCAGTTCTGCCTTCTCTGGGGTGACTTCCTGGCAGGAGGTGGAGACGGCATTGTCAGAGGCAGAACAGGCCCTTTGAGGTGCAAGGAAATCTCCTCCCCATTCCCCAGTTGCAGCCCAGGTCTATTCAGCCCTTTCATGACTCACCTAGACTATCTGGAGCCACTCCTGCTCCCCAGCCTTCTGTCATCCAAAACCCAGACAGGCAATCCACATTCCAACAGAGGCACACAGGATGACTGAGCAAGAAAATGCCTACTTTCTAAAAGTGGTATTTTCAAACAAAGAATGTAAAAATCACCTTCACTAAAAGATGCATCTTTAGATTCTGAGTTCAAGCATACTAAACTTCATTTTCTTACCTAGTTCCCAGGGCCAGTTATGTTTATAAGATGTTATAAACAAACTTCCCATTCTGTCCTATGGGGAACAGGTAGCCTTGCAATAATGAAAAACGAAATTGGCAGTAATTCACTATCAGGACATGCCACACACACCAGGGCATGTCCTACCTTTCACATACACTGCACCCTGCCCACAGGGGTACCTTGGGCCTACCTTAGGGGTGCCTGACATGTAAGAAAAGGGAGTGTTGGGGCCTGGCAAGTGGGTGCACTTACCAAGTCGACATGGCAGTACCAGACTGCGCGCAGACTCTGCAATGGCAGGTCTGAGGTACCTTTTCAGGGCTACTCACGTGGGTGGCACAATCAGTGCTGCAGGCCCACTAGTAGCATTTGATTTACAGGCCCTGGCACACTCAGTGCACTTTACTAGGGACTAACAAGTAAATAAAATATCCAATCATGGAAACACCAATCCATAACACATTTTACCACAGGAGCACTTGCACTTTACCACTGATCAGCAGTGAGAAAAGTGCACAGAAACACTAAGCCAGCACAAACAGAGTCAAAACCGGGAGGTCAGAAAGCAAAAACTCAGGGGAAACACGCCAAAAGATGCCAAGTCTAACACAGCACATAAGGGATCCTTTGTTTTTGAGTTTTTCAAATTACCCAGTCCCTTCTTGGCTTAATTGGGTGACTCTCTTTTTTTTTAGTAATAGCAAACAATCCTACCCACTCCCAAAACAACCTGTTCACCTGGGCCTATGGCTTCCTGACAGTGAATGGAAGTGCACTAGCAAGATTGCTGACACTGTTGCATGGTGTTTGGTGCACAAAGCCTTGTTGGGAATTGCCTTCAAGTTTAACATCATGCAGCAGTGCCAGCCTCCTTGCTAGTACACTTTCCCTCACTGACAGTTAGCCCTCGTCTCAGAGGAGTTAGGTGGGCTGGGTGGGAGGAGGAGTATTTGGAAAGGCTGCAACTCACATCAGGCCCTGTCCAACATATACCTTCCCACCCAGCACAAACAGCCCAACAGGAACTAAGCTTACCCACAGTCTGTCCAAATTTACTAGCAGGATGCATTTCACTGGTATCTGACTTTGCCACAACTAGCAACAGGGCCTTGTGCACCAAACAGCAGGCACCAGTGTCAGCCCTCTTTGTCAGTACATATCCACTCACTCTCATGGAAAGCATAGTTCCAGGGGTGCCGGTTTTGCACGTTGGAATGTGTGTTGTAGCACAGGGCCTGTTGGGAGATCTGGCCATTGAAAACACTCCTCTTCCCACACAGCCCTACAGTCCCACAATGAAGCATGCTTACCTGACAGTGAGTGTGAATGTTACAACAAAATGCCTGAGACTGGGGAATGGTTTTTGGAACAAAAGACACTGATGGCAGGTGGTCTAAAGGCAGACACCTTTCCCCAGTGTCAGACATCTTGCATGTACATTGCCACTCAATGTTAGGAAAGCATACTTCAAGGTTGGATGGTTGGGCTGGGTGGGAAGGTGTATGTAGGACTAAGCCTGATGCTAGTAGGAATAATAGCAAACACTCCTCCACACACATAGCACAACCACTTCATCGGGGGGTATGTCTACCTCACAGTGAGTTCATGTGTACTACCAAGATATCAGACACTGTGGACTGATGTCTGGAACTATCACAACTAACATATTAGCCTATGTGCTACAAACACCAGCCACCAGCGACAAACATCTTGCAAGTGCACTTACCAGCATTGTCTGGACAACACTCTTCCTGGTGGCCTGGTGGGGCTGGGTGGGAGGAGGGGTGTAAGTTTCACAATTAGAACACTAGCACTCAAACCTCTGTTCATCAAAGTTCTTTGCCACAAAATGGCAGAAAGCAGAGTTTGGGAACTCATCTGTCTCTGCAGGCTAGTACAAAATACATGATCTGTGTAGGCACAAAGCTAAGCAGTAACACATTGTGCTACTCACAGTTATTCCCATGTATATAATGAGATGAGAACAAGAAGCACCTCACTCACAACAATCCAAAAACTTTCAGGAAAAAATACCAGACTGTGAGTGTGTAGGCAGCCACACCAATGTGACTGCTAAAGACATGCACTAAGCCCAGTACCAAGGCCTCAAAAATAACTACATTGGGAGAGAAAGAGTACGTATGCCACCTTGAAAGTACAGATGTGGAAAACACCAACACACCTGTGTCATTCACAGGGTGTCACAAACCAGTCAATGTCTTTTGACATGTAATGTCAAATAAACACAACATGCCCATCTATGCACATAGCTGGACATGCTCATCAATCCCCATCTTGTCCAAATTACATTGTTCTCCAAAAACATAGGCCAGCATCATGGCTGAAGGAGGCCAATCTATGTACATTAAGGTTCAGTAGCCTATGTAATGGGTATGATTTGAGGGGCTGTGGACATTCACATCAATCATTGTGTCTTTTATGTACCCACAGGGCAAGCTGGGAACACCTCTGGAACCAACCTGGACAGCCAGTCCCAGACTCTGGTCGACCCTGAGCTCTCCGGCGTTGAGGTCTCTCAACCATCTTCGGATGATGAGGGTCGACCTGGCCCATCAGGTTTGGGTCACCCCACAGCACTACCAGCGGCTACATCAGTGTCCTCTGTGACCACTCCCGCCTCAGCTGACAACACTCAGCAGACCCCTACCCTCACGGACTCAGCAGCCCAGGACACAACCAACAGCACAGCAGCACGGGGCTCTCTGGAGTTGGCGGACAACAACATCCCTATCAACGAGGAAGGAGGCTCAGTGTTGGCTGTGCTAACAACAACTGGTCCTGCTCGGGTGGATAGGGGTGGTGGGAGGGGCCATGGGGACCAGCGGGATCTTGCAGCTGGTGATGCTGGTGAAGAGAACCCAAACCTCACCAGGATCCTCAACACATATGAGGATTCCCAAGGAGATTTTGGCCAGGTCGTTGGGATTCTCAGGACCATTCAACAGCAGTAAGCAGCTCAGACCCAACGAATGGACATGTTCATGTCCAAAATGGATGACATGATTGCGGTGCACAGGGACATTGTTACCTCCCTCTGCCGGATTGCCACCAACATGTCCACACCTCCTTGTGTGCCCACAACATCTGGTGTATCAACATCTGCACCAGCCACAGGGAGGGATGTGGACTCTGGCGGAGAGCCCCCTGCACCGCCGCTGCCTGCACCTGAGGGTCCCCCCCCAAACGTGGGAAGGGTCATCCAAAGAAGCATCCTTGAGAGACCGAAGGCTACGCATCACCCCCAGGAAGTGACAACCTGCTCCTGATATCCTCCATTGTGTGCCAGGCGTTCACTTGACTGTCAATGAACTATCCCACATTGACTGGAGGGTCTAAGTTGGACTTTGGACTCAAATAACTGTGGATTTACTTCTGAAGACTTCCTCTACAAACACTACCAACTCCTCTCTGCACTTTGCTTTTTATGTTTTGTTAAGCACTCCCCATTCTGTGAACTATAATCATTACGTCATGCACTGAAAAAAATCACTTTGTACAAAATACTTGCTCATGTCGTGACTTTTCTTCCCAAATGTACACATTGAAATGACGCACAAAATCACAAAGAAGAAAGTGTCAACAACATTGGTAACAAATCACTTCATAAATGTTATCACTGGCTTTTGAGTAAATGTACCTTCTCGCAGCATGATAGATAGACACAACCAGGTTATCACACTACCCATAGAACATGGTACAGATTCAATGGAAGTCTATTGCCTTAAAAAAATAGTATCATTTACAAGCACAATCAACAATCATTGTCAGCAAACCAGATCATCATGGAACATGTTTTGTTTTATTAACTAATATTTGGATGTGAGAAAACAGACAACGCACACCTTAATGTGGAGCACAGGTTCATTCTCCAGATACAACCCGGCGCCTTCACACAAAATGAGATCACATCACACTGTGTCAAAAAGCACAAAAGAACAAAAGATGACCATCAGGTCTGAAGTAAGTGCATGCCAGGGAATTCCAATACAGTTAAATTTTGGAATATGTCACTGCATCATGGGTCTGGGAGGTCACAAGTTTGCAGACGACAAGGCAACGTACCCTGGTAAGGAGAAACATAGAACAGAGACAGGAACTCATGAATCAGTTGGCCACATGTACAAGAGATTTACATCAAAAGCACAAAATTGTCTCTGTGAACACTAGCTAGGATTCATGTTAGCACTGTACCTGTTAACCTACAAACTTAATTGAACCATATATATTTTTTTAAAATCATGTTAAGTATCATACACTCACACGCATACATACACTTGTACACCAGCAACACACAAACCAAAAATTGGGTTTTGTCACCTCGTATCATTGCATACTTATACTCATGTGAAAAAGTTGTGGATGAGCTGTCTTCGAAAATCCAGGCCCTCCTCCTCATCACCACTGCCAACATGTCCCAGCCCTGGATCCTCCCTCGCTGGCAGCTGCTGGTCTCCGTCATCCTGTATGAGAGGTATCTCACTCCTTATAGCCAGGTTGTTGAGCATGCAGCAAGCTGTGATGATTTTACACACCTTCAATGGTGCATATTGGAGGACTCCTCCTGTACAATCCAGGCAGCGGAATCTTCAGTAGGCCAAAAGTCCGCTCCACCACTCGCCTGTTCCTAGCATGTGCCTCATTAAACCGAACCTCTGCAGGGGTGACAGGATTACAGAGTGGTGTCAGCAACCAAGGCAGGTTGGGGTATCCAGAGTCTCCTACATTGAACATAGAAAAGACTTCAGTTGTCTGACAACAGAGCACTATCTGACATATAATCAACACACACCACAACATGAACCTAAAACATCGCCTACCAACAAGTCAGGCACGCTCAGGTTGCAGCTGAGACATCAACTGGGGGATGACACTGTTCCTCATGATGTACGCATCATGTGTAAGCCTGGGCGGTGAAATTCGCTACGCTCGCGAAGCCTGCGAAGTTGCGGTAACTTCGCGATTCGCGTAGAACGCGAAGCTACCGTGCGCTACGCAATTTGCGGCGTAGCGTAGCTGTTTTTCTTCATCGCGCGCTCAATATACGTTCTCGCCGCGCGGTAACGACCTACCGTGATTCTGCGTTCGCCGACGCGACTTCCTATCCGTTCGCGGGCGCCACGAGATTTGGAATCCGGCCGCAAGTTCCCGCGAGAGTGTGCGACCGCGAACACGCTCATTCGGACGCGCGATCTGACTTCCGGCGGCAGTGTTGGTAAGATCGCGATCCCGAACACGAAGAAACTACATTCTGGCGATGAATATATCTCGAGCATCATAAAACCTTCTCGAAAAAGATGAATTCGTTCATTTTGCACAAAAAACTCCTCAGGTTGTCATTTAGAGATGTAGTTTGGTGAGCAAGGAGTCCTTTTCTCTTTTTCCAAGAGGAAGGAAGTGCCCCTGATTCTCAAACTTCCTGTTCCTGTCCAGCAGGCTCCTCCCAGTGTTTTGTCCATGTGCTGTTCACTTGCATTTTGATTTTGACCTGGAAGGATCACTTTTTGTGTCTGTCTGCTGCATCATATCATTGGATTGGATTTGAGGACTCTTGGATTTGATATTTTACAAGTAAGTTGGAGAATTGGTGTACTTGTTTGTTTGATTGGGGCTTGTTTGTACCTACATTTTTTGGGGGATTTCCATATTTTTTTAAATGTATTGTTGTGGCCTGTAGTTTCTGCAGGGGCCTAGTTGTTTTTCTTTGATTGGAATTTCAGCCAGTAGGCCCAGACTTGAGCCCGAGGTACCCATGGGTGCAGGTTTCTGTGATGTCTGTTGAATTTAAAGTTTAAACATCATGTAGGCCGGGCATCCATGGATGGCCTTGTTTACTTTTGAATTGGTAAAAGTGGTTTTTGGGGTGTATTTTATTTTTTGTGGTGTTTGTTGCGGCCTAGTGTGGCAGTAGGCCCGGCGGTAGTCATCCTCATGGGTGCATAAAAACTGTTTTTTGTTGTCTGTTGAATTGTAACATAATTGAGGCCATGGATGGCATTGTTTTTAATTGGTAAAAGTGGTTTTTTGAGCGTATTTTCTTTTTTGTGGTGTTTGTTAAATAAATAGGCCTTTTCAGCCAGTAGGTAACCCTGGGCCTTCAGCTCGCGGACTTTGGGCAAGTCCGCACTGCGCGACAACGCGGACTTACACTTTTTAACTTCTTCGCGCGCTCAATGTACGTTTTCGCGCGCGATAACGACAATTTGTGACGATCGCGATGCCGAACACGCAGGATTTACAATCTGGCGAACAATATCTCTCGAGCATCATTAAACCTTCTCAAAAATGTTGATTTAGTTCATTTTGCACAAAAAACTCCTCAGGTTGTCATTTAGATGTAGTTTGGTGATGAAGGAGTCATTTTTTTTTTGTTTTACAATTTGTTCCAAGAGGTAGCAAGTTTCCCAGAGTCTCCAACTGCCTGGTCCTGTCCTTTTTCTTCACTTTTTGTTATTTTGGGTGGCCTGGCCATGTGGGTGGCAGCCATTTTGTGAAGCCAGGCATTGTGCTTTTGCCTTAGGCCTGCATTGTCTGTCTTGTCTTCCTTTTCTTGTTGTTGTTGGCGGCCATTTTGTGTGAACAGCCACTGTGCTTTTGCCATAGGCCTCAAAGCTTGTTGCGGCCTAGTGTGGCAGTAGGCCCGGCGGTAGTCATCCTCATGGGTGCATAAAAACTGTTTTGTGTTGTCTGTTGAATTGTAACATAATTGAGGCCATGGATGGCATTGTTTTTAATTGGTAAAAGTGGTTTTTGGAGCGTATTTTATTTTTTGTGGTGTTTGTTAAATAAATAGGCCTTTTCAGCCAGTAGGTAACCCTGGGCCTTCAGCTCGCGGACTTTGTGCAAGTCCGCACTGCGCGACAACGCGGACTTACACTTTTTAACTTCTTCGCGCGCTCAATGTACGTTTCGCGCGCGCGATAACGACAATTTGTGACGATCGCGATGCCGAACACGCAGGATTTACAATCTGGCGAACAATATCTCTCGAGCATCATTAAACCTTCTCGAAACTGTTGATTTAGTTCATTTTGCACAAAAAACTCCTCAGGTTGTCATTTAGATGTAGTTTGGCGATCAAAGAGTCATTTTTTCTTTGTTTTACAATTTTTTCCAAGAGGTAGCAAGTTTCCCACAGTCTCCAACTGCCTGGTCCTGTCCTTTGTCTTCACTTTTTGTTATTTTGGGTGGCCTGGCCATGTGGGTGGCAGCCATTTTGTGAAGCCAGGCATTGTGCTTTTGCCTTAGGCCTGCATTGTCTGTCTTGTCTTCCTTTTCTTGTTGTTGTTGGCGGCCATTTTGTGTGAACAGCCACTGTGCTTTTGCCATAGGCCTCAAAGCTTGCGGCCTAGTGTGGCAGTAGGCCCGGCGGTAGTCATCCTCATGGGTGCATAAAAACTGTTTTTTGTTGTCTGTTGAATTGTAACATAATTGAGGCCATGGATGGCATTGTTTTTAATTTGTAAAAGTGGTTTTTGGAGCGTATTTTCTTTTTTGTGGTGTTTGTTAAATAAATAGGCCTTTTCAGCCAGTAGGTAACCCTGGGCCTTCAGCTCGCGGACTTTGGGCAAGTCCGCACTGCGCGACAACGCGGACTTACACTTTTTAACTTCTTCGCGCGCTCAATGTACTTTTCGCGCGCGCGATAACGACAATTTGTGACGATCGCGATGCCGAACACGCAGGATTTACAATCTGGCGAACAATATCTCTCGAGCATCAGTAAACCTTCTCGAAAATGTTGATTTAGTTCATTTTGCACAAAAAACTCCTCAGGTTGTCATTTAGATGTAGTTTGGTGATCAAGGAGTCATTTTTTCTTTGTTTTACAATTTTTTCCAAGAGGTAGCAAGTTTCCCACAGTCTCCAACTGCCTGGTCCTGTCCTTTGTCTTCACTTTTTGTTATTTTGGGTGGCCTGGACATGTGGGCGGCGGCCATTTTGTTAAACCAGCCACTGTGCTTTTGCCATAGGCCTCCAAGCTTGCGGCCCAGTATGCCAGTAGGCCCAGAGGTAGTCACCATGGGTGCATAAAACTGTTTCTGTGTAGTCTGTGTAACTTTGGCATCATTTAGGCCCTAGATGGCATTGAATAGATTAAATTGAATTCCGAAATCTGGCTTTTTTGGAGGGTCTGACTATTTCACTTATTGGGTGTGGTAAATAAATGCATTTTTTGCGTGTGTACTGTCATTATAATAGTGTTGTTGTAGTGGTTGTCTAACTTTCCAAAGTGTTTTTAGCCATGTGGATTTTTGTTTTTGCATGAAAGCGGTGTGTGTTTTATAAGGCATCCTTTGTCTGCCCATATATAGGCCTGCTTGAGTTCATTGTTTGCCGTGCCTTGTGCCTGTGAGTCACCATGTTTCTGGGGGCCATTTTGTTGTGGTAGTTATTAGTGTGCTGTTTTTGCCAAATAGGCCTGCGTGTCTTTCCATTTTTCCTCTTGTTTTACTGCTGCCAAATCCATCCCCATTGCCAGCTGCAGCTCCCTGATGCTGCTATATAATACATCACACGTGACGTGATGCACAAATTTAGGCCAAACATGCTCCAGTACATTTTAGTTTTAGTTCTTTAATATTCTTATTCTTCCAGAGTGTACAGTAGCCAGTAAAGCCCTGGCCTTGTTGTCAACGTCTCACAAATGGCTACACTGTGTGTTGTTGTTGGAAGAGTTTCTGAAATTTAATAATTGAGGCCACCACACACTAAGTTCTATATTCTATTTGTTTGATTTGTGCTATGTTTGACTGATGTTCTGCCTTTTTTGCTTTTAGGTGCACAAAGACTGAGGAGGAGGTGTGTCTCTCAACATTGCCTGTTGCACTTCCAGACAGACATCCTGCTGCTGGACACACAACGTGACGTGTGACCTGACTGACCAGACATCTCTGCAACTGAGTGCTGCTGACATCTGAAGAAGATGGGCCCAAAGAAAGCAGGTACCAGGTCCTCCAGTACCAAGAAAGTTGCTATTGAGAAGAAGAAGGAACAGAAGAAGCAAGTGACACTGAAGTCTGGTGTGCCGGCCAGTACCTTTTTGGGAAAAAAAATTGCGCCTGCAGCAGCGGTGTCCGGGAGGCAAGCTGGGGGCAGCACATCCGCATCAGTGGACCCAACCCACCAACCCAGGGCCAAGCACATGAGTGGAGAAGAGGTAGCCAGCCTAATGGTGGAAAGCAGTGATGCTGAGCCGGAGATAAACTTATCGCTATCTCAAAGTAGTACCCAATCAACGCAGGAGGAAACACAGCAGATAAGTGGTCAACAACAACAGCCGCAACCACCGCCCGCAATAGTAGTTGTTGTTCCTCCTGAAGTAGGGGCAGTTCCGGAAATTGAGCCTCATGCAGAGGTAGAAGAAGAAGCCACTCATTCAGAAGATCCATTGTCTTCCAAATCCCCAGCAAGGAAAAGGAGGGGTAGTCCATCGAGTTCTTCGCCAAGCCCCCTTCTGATGATCTAGATGCCACTTGGAAGCCTCAAACTGAGTCTGAGAGGGAGCCACGTTCCAAGACCAAGCTAGGGAAAAGGAAGGTTCCAGAAAGCCTTACACTTATGGAGGTCGATGTAGAACAGCAAGATGATGATGATGACGACGAGCCAGTCATCATGAACATCACTCCCGGCCCCGAGGAGATGGAGACCAACATTCTTACTCTATCCAAAATCGCTGCGAGGGATGTAGCACGCATACCTCCACAGGTAACACCAACACGACCTACAGCTTCCATATTTGCATTAGCAAAGGCCCGGCAGCGACCTACATCCAGCACAACCACCACCTCTGTAGGAGTAGGTAGTGGTACAGCAGCACAGAGTCAAATTCAACACACACCCTACAGATCATCCGGCATTGGAAGTGGCACCTCCAGCAGGAGGCCAAAGTTAAGCTCCCCAGTTTGGGACTTCTTTACGGTTAGCGAAAAGGAGGAGAACATTGCTATATGCTCCATTTGTAATACCTCTGTTAGTCGTGGTAAGCTTGGTACAAACTATGGTACCGGAGGCCAAATGACCCATCTGAAAAAACACCACTTGATCAGCTGGGAGGACCACCTTTGCGACAGAAAAAAACGGCAACCACTGGTGTTGGTGGGGATAAAGGAGTAGAAGAAGATCCGATCACGGTGGAAGAGGAAGGACAGGGAGACATTCTCACTAGTGGTACACAAGGTGTCCCTGACCCCAGCAGTGCAGTCTTAACGTTGCACACATCTTCAGCAACATCTCAGTGGCACAAGAGTAAGAGTCAGCCGGAGACACCAAGAAGTACCAGGTCCGCACTACCAAAAAGTGCGTTGAGCCTAAGAGAAAGGAAAACCATGCAGCCTACCATTATCAGCATGTTTGGGGGTGAGGGGCAGTACGAACGCAACCACCCAATAGCACGTTTGTACAATGCGAAGCTGGCTAAAATGTTAGCACTGGACCTTCTCCCTTTTTCTTTTGTTGAAGGGTTGGGTTTTGTGGAATTTGTGTCAACCATCTGCCCAAAATGGCATGTTCCCAGCCGCTACTATTTTGCCAGAGTTGCAGTTCCAGCACTACATCACGACGTGCTGGAATTGCTAGGAAAGGCCTTGAAGCAGAGTGCTGTTCACAGTATCCACCTGACTACAGACATGTGGACCAGTTGCCAAGCCACAGATTACATGTGCATCACTGCACACTGGATCAGTTTTGTGGGTGTTAGAGAACAGCTATCTGCTGGTGTTGATACTGCAGAGATTTTTCATGCCACTCGCAAACATGCAACTGTAGCCATGTTTGCCATGGAGAAATCTCATACTGCTGCAAACATTTTGGAAGAGTTTAACACCAAGGTCTTTGAGTGGCTGCGCCCAAGAGGGCTTACGATTGGTTTTGTTGCCACGGACAACGGCAGTAATGTAGTTTTGGCCATGCGCAATGGTGGCTATTTCAGGGTCCCGTGTTTGGCACACTGCATTAACATTGTTGTTCAAGACTTTTTGAAAAATGAATCAAAAGTCAGCAACTTACTGGTCACCTGCAGAAGAATATGCACACATTTCAGCCATTCTTTTAAAGCCCGGAAGCAGCTGAGGGTCATTCAACGTGAGCATAAACTGCCAGTCAAAGCGCTCATCCAGGAGGTGCCAACACGTTGGAACTCAACTTATTATATGCTTGATCGTCTGTTTGAACTGTACATACCACTCAATGCTTATGTCATGCAAAGAATAGGGGAACCTACTGTGAGAGGCATGACCGTTGAGATGGCTCAATGGGACCTCATTAAATGCCTGACTGAGATGCTACTTCCTTTTGAGATCTTCACACGTGAAGTCAGCAGGGAGGACTGTACTATGGGCCAAGCTATCCCATTGTTGCACATGCTAGAGCAACAGCTGAAGGATGTGTCTGAAACGTACACAGGTGTGGATGACAAACAAGACGCATATCATTTGGCGGAGACCTTAGCCGCTCGCTTATCGGAAAATACAAGGATTAAAAATAAAATTTTGTCACAACCACATTACATTAGTGCCACAATTTTGGATCCACGGTACAAAGTATTTCTGAACAGCAAGGCAGTAATTCCTTTTTCGGAAGTGGATGTTGCCAACTACAAAACTTTGATAGCTAAGGAAGCAACTATTTTCGAAAGTGAACGGCTGTTAATTACAGGCCCCCCACCACAGGCCATAACCAGTACTACAGGGCATCCAGAGTCAAGTTATACTTCGGAGCCTGAGGGCAGTGCATTTGCCTCCCAGCAGTCACCTACACCAACAATAACATCAAGAACAGGATCGTCCGCAGCACAATGTGCAACTGATTGGTTTCTACAGCAGGGGTATGGTAAGTCCAGTGCTGATGCAAAGGCAAAACCGGCCGAGCACATCCGAGCACCCCTTAACATTGAGCGGATGGTCCAGGCCTATCTGGATGACCCAACAGAGGTCTTCATGGATGGAAACCCATTGGTGTATTGGTATGGGAAAAGAAGCCAATGGACAGTGCTCAGCAGGCTGGCGATAAAGTATCTCGCTTCCCCTGTCGCAAGTGTCTCTTCTGAGCGTGTTTTCAGTGCTGCTGGTGCCATTGTAACTTCGAAAAGGACCAGTCTCTCGGCCCAAAGCGTGGAGAGGTTAACCATGATCAAAATGAATCAGCACTTTATACCACCGGATTACAAAATACGTGAATCACAGCAGGAAGAGCAGAGCGACTTGGATGACGTAAATAGTGCGTTACAGGACCTACTTCTGTCCGAACCACCAGAGTTTGAGGACGAGCTCCTCTTCCCTGACAACTAGGCTTTCAAATTGTTGCTTTCTTCCTTCCTTTATGTGTCTGTGTATCTGTCTTTCTGGTTCAAATCAAATCACAACAAAACCATCACCACCGTCTTCTTTTTATTTCCCTATTGGAGTTGCACGTCTGTGCATTTAACTGTCCACTCTTCAGAGTCCTGCTTCATCTTCCTGTCTCGCACGAGTACATTTCCATCAAGCCAGACATTAGTACAATAAATGTTGCCTTTACCAGTCCCGCCTCCATTAGAAGTGAAACGTGACTACTATAGCTATCCTCCGTTTTGTTTTCAAGCTGAAACTCATCAGTGTCCGAAGGCTACAGCCTCAGCAGGCATCCAAAGGTCCTCACTGTCAGGACAGAAGGTACTTGGCAGAGAAAGACAATAGACTCTTCGAAGAAACTTGCTGACATTTGTGCAAACTCAAATGACCAGCAATGAGCACTACACAGGCCGCGGACCATCATCACAGTGCTGCTGACCATGGGAAGCAACTTAAACTGTGACAAAGGTGCCACAGATGAATACGACGAAAACCGAAACAGCGCCTAACACTCAAAATGAATGTGGACTGGAGTAATAATGATGAGGCCACTGCCCCGCAAAAACAAAAAAAAAATGTCATCACTAGGCATCTGATGATCTGACAGCCAAAGAGAAGAGCAAGACAGGTAATGATGGAATGCATTGGATGTTTGCAGACTCTGAGCGATTGCTGTTGTTTGTTGTTGATGTTGTGCATGAAGTCGAACTCTACTCTACTAGTTAATCTACAAAGTGACTCAAGTAAATAAGTGACAGTCAATGTTTCCTTTCTTGTTGTTTAATAACCAAATTGTACTCCTACTACTGCAGGTGCAGGCCAATATCTGTTGCAATTTTTTAATATGGAATATGGACTTAATCGGAGTCAACAATACAGACTGAGTTGTAGTTGGACAACACGTACCACACCATGATGATGACCATACTATCTTTTCGCGCGCAGTCATTCAGTTGGATCAGAGATGATTCAAGGACTAATTGCATTTCATGAAGTGGCATAAGGTAAACATAAACACAACAATTCAACAAGAAAGTAGTAAACACAGCAGACCTACATGTCCATGTAGTGGTCTAGTCGAGTCACGAGTGTAGTGATGACTGACAGCGGAGCATTGATTTTGTCAGTTAATTAGGAAAATGCTAAGTTGCTGTGTATGCCTTTTGTCTGGCTATGTCAAAAATTAAGGTAAATGGAGGTTGGGTCACGGCCGGGCTGGTGCTGTGGTGGGCCTGTTCTGTCCTGTTGTTGTTGTAGCTTAATGCTGTAAACAGAATCTACACGATATATCCAAGCCGCCTCACTCTGAAAGTGTTCTCTCTTCTCTTCTTGGACTCCACCGTAACTGATGTTTTTTTTTTTTTTTATTCATTGATTTCTCAATACCCCTTTTGTTTTTCCATCTAGACGTTACAGGCCGGCCTTTACCCTGTGCTTGCTATACTGGGAGACACAACTCACATTTACCTTACCAATCGGCATCAGGAAGGCCACCAAGATTGATGTGCGGAGCGTCCATGGAAGATAGGACCAAGAGGAAGGACGAGATTCAACTCCACAATTTTAGCATGATAATACAGTAACTTTAGTATCATTCATCATTCATCTTTTAATTAATTTGATTCCTTTTTTCTCTGCAATCATTAGGACTGTGTGTTGTGTGTTTGTTTGCTAATTGATCCCTACAAATGTTTGTTAATTGTCTTTGCTATCTTTACAAGTAAGCCCAGTACAACATGGAATTTGGGTCTCTGAGGGCATATTACAGGCAAGGCAAATTGCATAGAAATAGAATATACTGGTGCCCTGTACTGTCTAATTGTCTAGTAGGAGTTATTATGTACTACTCATTAACCATCAAGTTATCTAATCTTCATCATTAACGCATGCATTTCCCTTTTCTCGCTTTATTGATTTTTTGGATAAGATCATGGTCGTCTGCCAAGATTGCGCTTTGCTTTTGTTGTCCATGCATACTGTTTTTCATTTTCAAACCTTTCCCCAAACCCCCTTCCCATCCATTCATCAAACCCTAACCCTCTTCCCCCGGGCTGTGATTTATATTGAGGTGTGATGTGACTACATAAAATGTACACCAATTGATCACACGCTTGCTGGGGCAGATGTGGTGAAAGCAACACTAATTCAATTGCAAGGCAGGGCGAGGAGCTTCTTCTGCTTGGCCACCCATGCTCAGTCTATGTGCATTGTCATTGTGCAAGCCGTCAACGGCTAATAGTAGTACATCATAATTAATTGCCGTCATTGATTGCATTAATCATCAAACTCCTACCACACAGCAGTAAAGGTTACGAATTACGATTGTGTTAAGTTAAGTGACTCACTCGACAGCACAACTGCAGTTTATAACTTCTTGTACTAGGCTGTCCCCGCCACCATTATGTTTAATTTGACTTTAGCAGTTGCAACTGCAATATTGTTTGTTTGGCAGTCGTCTTCTGTACTGTATTTCACTTCGTTCGACTACTCCTCCAACAGTTTTTCTCAGGCAAGTGACTGTCTCTTTTTTAAATTTTTTAGCAAATGCTACTGCCAGTGTCTACTCTAGTACTACCACCACAACCATGGCATCTTCTACATTCTCTATGGAAACCATGCAGCCATCGCTGTGCCGAACGTAGTCATCATCAATCACAGGTAAGATAAGTTTGGTGGGAGGTAGAATACTAGTAGGACAAATAACTCGGTGAGGGGTACCGCATCTATCTGTTTGTTATACATCATCGGCAGATTATTTAAATCAAACACTGGCTGCGGCCCTGCAGCAGCAAGCAAACCAATGTGACGTTAATTCATAAAACAGTAACCCCCCACAAAACATTAACATTGTATGTTTAAGTATAAATATAATTTATTACCCTAACAAAAATAAACTATCCCACACCTGACCCACCCCTCTCCCTAACCCCAACCAATGTCCAAAACGAAAAAGTCCAAAGAATGTCCCGAAACCCCAACGCCCAATTCCCACCCACCAAAACAAGGAATAAAAAGGGGCAAAGCAACAGGGTCCTCGATGTTATAATCGGCGGGCTTTAAGGTGTTTGTCCACCAGGAGTTTCACCCGCTCCTCCATTTGCTCCTCTTGCCGTGCCATCCGGAGGAGAATCTTCTTGCGGAATGCCCTGCAGTGGCATCCACAATGGGGGACAGCAGCAGTGCTGGCTGTTAATGATTTGCGGCGGCTGGCTATCAGACCGCGGCGCCGTACCGCTGGAGTTGGGGCCTGGCTGGGGCCCGGGGCATCGGACGAGGCTGCAGCTGCTGCCGCCTCCTCCTCCTCCTCCGCCAGAGCCACCAGCCTCCGGTACTCCCGGCATATGGCCTCCAGTTTCCGGCGCCGGGCCCTGACTGCCAACTCCTTCCGCGATGGTTTGTCTTGGGAAAAGAAAGAAAGAAAATATTGTTGTAACCAGTACTCTTACATAAACAGTAACACAAAATTAATTCAACACATAATGGCACAGTAGCACTAGCAAGAAGCACAGTACATAACATTTGTGGTAATAATCTATCTATCCTCCCACTTCCTCGGCCTCTAACATTTGTGGGAGTTTCAGGCATTATACTAGCACTATGGACTCCAAGCAGTACACAGTACACCAGTGTTCTTCTTATCTCTAGTTTAGGGAAATGACATAACCTGGTTGTAGCCGGCATTGCCAGCTCGGTCATCTATGCTTGAAGCCAAGACAAACATACGAGTCATGACGCAGAGTAACATTAGTTTGATTTACTACTGTTTGCAGGTGGGGAAGCTCGTATTTTTCTATTACGGGTGGCACTGGCCATACTCTCTGTTACATGGAGGGCAATTGCTCAATTTCACAGTGCCTTGGCTACTACAAAAAGGCAGATTATATATCTGATCCAATGATCGTTGCTTTTATATGGGACAACGACATAAGGTCAGTAGCGGTCGTTGGTGGGACTCGGGGAGTTTGGCCGGGCGGTGGCGTGGGTAGGGGCAGGATGGGGGTAGTAAACTATGGATTACGGCCAATTACAGGTAAGTAAACATATAAATAAATGAAACTAATTTTGTTGCGCACACTGCATCCCATTTGGCGGTGCAGTGCGCACAATGAAATTCACTTTATTTATTTGTATGTTACAGTAAAGTTACCTGTATTTGCCCGCGTAATACATTGTTTACTACTACCCCCACCCTGCCCCTCCCCACATCGGCTTTGGTACGCTGGCGCGGTTTCTTTAACATTCCCTAAAACTGAGCATCCCGTGACAGTCTCCACCTATGCTGTCTATGATGAATACATACAGGCATCCATCCATTCTAAGTAAATGTCAATCATTCTTCTTAATCTCTCCACAAACCTTACTTTGTTTCACCAACAACAACGCATGTGTCCACTCACTCCGTTGCTTGCCTTGGCTTTGAGTTTCACCCAAACACCGCTGATGATTCTTGCTATCCACGGTATCCACCCATACTGTGTCGCCCACCCAGGCAGGCATCCATTCTTCTTTCACCTTCCACCCATCCTTCAACAACACATGCATCTGATTCCTATCAGCCACCTATCCATGCTTCCAACGTATCCTTCTCTGCCAGTCATCATATTAAATCTCGCCCGCCCTTCCTCCTTCCACCCTTCTTTCCCTTTTTGTTCAACACATCCATCAAGGTCATCTGATCTGACTTTTAGTCTCCTCCATAAAACTTTCACAGCTGAGTTGGAGTCAGATATAAGAGGCCATTGGTTAATGAAGTCACGCTGGTAATGCTATTGGTACTGCATTGCTCATGCTGCTAAGTAAAGGGTGTCTTCTTTATTAACCGTTGTATAATGTTCACTACAACTTCATACCTAATAAGTCTCAACATCAGTACAGTGAGTGAAGTCCACTCCACACACCCTTCCAGCTAGTGCAATGTCAATAAGTCATGAATATAACTTACCACCGCCCGCCACTGCTGCTGGCTCACCCCCTGTATCTCCTGCCCCTCCGGAATGGCCGCAACGCCATCGCCGCTGGCCCCACCAGCACTGTTGGTCGGTAGTACGCCTAGCAAAAACATGACACATTTTTAGATGCCTGTACACCTCCCCCTATTTATTATTTTTCACTAGCAAGATTGAAAAAAGGTTAATACATATTTATTATTATAAATCACATTCAATAGTCCAAATCGGGTACTAGAGTACAGTCAGTAGACAGACACTAATAGTGTTATTATGGTCCCTAAGGTCATTATTATACTATACTCTACTCTTTGCAAAGTTAGCCTGAGCCATGCAACCATTTTTCGCTTCATGTCTTTTGCGCATGTTACCTCGCAGCTTGTTGTGCAGTAACAGTAAGACGCCTTTTGAGCCCACATGAGCACATACAGCTACTGTCTGAGCGTTGCGTACAAGAGGTCGGAAAACAAGCCACTTTGTTATGGAGTTCCGTTAGTCCGTATTACTTAGCCATAGGTAACATGTTACAGTTTTTTGGCAGGACTGACAAATGCTTGCATTAAATTTAACACGCACCATTTTTCTCAGGCAGAGGATTCCCTTCTACGAGTACGAACCAGAGATTTGCAGAGCTTATGAATGATGCATGTAACCAGTAATTCTACGTTCTACGGTGAGGAGTCGCCCAGAATTCACACAGATCTTTTGTCTATATCAGCATGCACTTGTTGCAACAATTTTTATTGTTTTAATCTTATGCATTTTGCTGTTGGAGCTGGCTGGAGTACACTGAATTTTATAGAACAACCTACAGAAGTTGTCATTTGAAAATAAACCTTTTGAACTTACACATAGACTATGTGGTATTTGGTGTGGTGGTGGTGGTGGACTTACACGAGTGAGTGAGCGAAAGTGTGTTATGTTCTGGGTTGTGGAATCATAATCATTGGGTATCTTCGGGTGGGGGTTCGGGGACCTAATGAGACACTAGCTAGTCGTTCAGGGGATTGTGGGTTCACTTCTGACTGAGGTGTGAGGAACGTCCAAGTTCCAAACTCTCATCACCAACATCCTCTTTCATTGTGCATAGTTCTGCATGGGGCTGTGCAGAATACAAGTAGTATGTACTATATCCTATTCCTATCAAAAATAGTCAAATATCTGGTTGTGCATTTTGTTTGTGGTAATTGTCAAAGCCTCAAGATTAAGAAGCCTAGAAGAGGACAACCGAAAGGACTGGACTCAGTGGCTAGAGCTATTAGTATTGGTCAATCTGAGTTTTATTCAAAACCGTACAATAAAGAGTGGCAATGCAAACTGGGAAAGCTTAGCGACAGACTAATATTAGTAGTACAGAGTACAGACATTCATAGCAGAGGCAGTTAGAACTTAGAGGCAGGGATAACCAGAATTTAGAAACAGATAGTCAAGTCAAGATCAACTGATCAAAGAATCTTTTGTAAAAAAGATAATTAGGGAGTGGAGCCAGAATTAATAGTTCAGAATAAATAAGGTCCAGTAAAAGTTAGGGCAATATAATTGTTAATATAACCACTGGAGGACTTACTGGGACCAGCAGCAGGGCCCTCGGTAGAGGAGCGGTCCTCTGGTGGTTGTCCCGCCGACTCGGACCCCGTCTTCTTGCCCCTGGGTGCTGCAGATCAGTGATCATGTAAGATATAATAAAGAAAAAGAAAGACACAAACATTAATGATTGCTGTGAAACAAATAAATTATCTTAAAAAAACGCTCAAAAAACGTTTTAGGAAACAAAAATTGCTATAAAATTGACCTATCTAATCCGATCGCCTACTGGCTTGCGGAATTCACGGACAGTCTACTTATTGGGGAACACTAATTCAGTGTTCCATTCTGATTGTTTCAAATAAAATCCAGAACACTAACTAAGCCTAAGTACCACCTGACCTAGCCCACCTATTCCAGGCGGGCCAATTGTTCATTAAGCATGCATTTCAATTTTTTATTTCCATCAAAAATGCATAGGTGAGAAGGAGGACACATGCATAAAGTCAGTGCATAATGCATACATCAAATTGTTGGTTGGTTGCGTCTGATGTTCTGCAGCTGACTGACACTGCTAAGCTAAGCTTACCAGTACCACTCACTAAACAAACTACAAAAGGACTGGGGTAAGCAGCACTCAGTGACAGAGGATGCGTCACGCAGACCGCTCAAAATTATCAACTAATAGTAACTAAACCTAGTATCAAATCCATCCACCACTATTTGACAGGAGGACAAAGGAAAGACTACAGTCTCTCTAGCAATAGCATTACCTAACTGAAGTTCTCTAAAGTAAACTCTTACATAATAATGACAAGCGAGCGCAAAGTTGCAAAAAGTAAGAGTACCGCCCAGCACCTGTGTCCTACAATCACAGAAGATTTTGAAACGTAATTTACCTGCAATGTAAGCAGCATTATTCTTGTTATTATTTGTAAAAAATGTATACACAAATCACAATACTTATACTACTATATATATTGGCTACTCACCAAGCCCCACGACCTCGACACCTAGCAGGTCCAACAGGTCCTGCTCCCGGTCAAGAATGTCTGACCACCGGTGGGCCAGCTGGTTATGTGTGCGCCGGACCGCGGAGCAGCGAAACACTGCCCGACGCACCTTCGCCCACCGACGGTGACGCTCCTGGGTCGGGTAACCGGAGCCTGGCCTGCCGCCTGCTGCCAAGGTCAAGGGGAGGTGGCGCTGAATAAAAAAAACAAGGGCGGCCACCTCCTCCTCCGTAAACAGCTGGCGGGCTTGCACCCCTGCGGGGCGCAGTCTGCCGCAAGGCAGGCGGCGATTGGGCGCACGCCCCTTGCCCTTCTTTGACCCGCTGCTGCTACCCTTCGCCATGGTTCTGGGGTGGGAGGAGGTGAAAAAGAAAAGTTAGAAGGGAAAAATAAAGTTAGGGGAAGAAGTAGGAGCTTAAAGAAGAAAGTTATATAAAACAGTTGGAAAGTAAAAAAACACAGTAAAAAGTAGAAAAAAATGCAAAATATAGACTTAGGCAGAGAGAGAGATAGGTAAGAAATAAAGAAAAATTGAAAAACTGTGTAAAAAACTAAGGATTGCAAAGATTGAGGGAGGATAGAAAAGCAGGCCCAGAACCATAGCATAGAGTGGTAAAACAAGATGGCCGCGCCCATCGCGACCGCATGGGTAAGTTTGCGCGATATTTCTCCCCGAGCACGCACAAAACGTCGCGAACACGTACAACGCGTTCCCGAACATGGAATGCGCATCGCGAGCACGCTATACGCGACCCGGAACAGGAAATAAGGGATCGCGAACGGGCGGGACAAGTGAAAATCAAAATGGCCGCGCCCATAGGCGACCGCATGGGTAAGTTCGCGCCCCGAGCACGTAAACAGCGTCCCGAACACGAACGACGCGTTCCCGAGCAAGAAAACGCATCGCGAACGGGCGCGCCAAGCAGCTACGCACGCTCGCGAGCTATGCGAAGCTCGCGTAGCGCTTCGACGTCTTCGCGTAGCTTCGCGTAGAGCGACTACGCGAACTACGCCCAGGGTTAATCATGTGCAGATCAAGGGAAATGTGCATAGACATGGGAGATCATCATGTCAGCCAGAGATACCACCTGGACATTTATTGAGTGGTAATGTTTGTGGTTTCTTTATGTCTGCTCATTGGCTTGTGGTGGTATCAAAGCAACGTGGGTATCATCATATGAGCCAATGACATGTAGTCAAAGAATTCCCCCTCGATGTCTGTCAACTGTCCTGGTGTCAGGAACTTAATGTAGAGGTGCAGGAAATGTAGCAATGCCTCCAACACATCCCAAAGAACATGGCTGAACATGGTATGGGACATGCCACCAGATGTTGCCACTCTATACTGGAATGACCCCGTGGCAAAGAAATGTAGGGCTGCCATCACCTTCCCCTTGGGGGTCAGCACAGTAGGATATGGGCATGCAGGCTGCAAATGCGGGGCCAACTGCTCAGACAACTCCACAATAATTGGCCCGGTGAAATGGTATCTTCTGATGGTATCCCGTTCTTCCATGGTCTGGAGGTCAGGGAAGGGTCTGTAGACTAGAGGTCGTCTGCGATACCTATGTGTAGAGTGTAAACAGAGTTGGTGTCAGTTTACAATGTACAAAGCAACATGCATTGAAACAAACTGAACATGAAATCTGAACACAATAAAGGTACAGAACATTGGAAATACACATTTCTATGAAAAAGGCTGACCCTAGAGACCTATCACAGCATTAGTACCCTTTCCAGACATGTTACCAAGGTATGGTGACACAGCAATTAGAGTGCTGTACTGTAAAAAGTATCTACTGTCTGTCACTGTTCATGTGATCAAGCATCACATACTCCACAACCCCCTACCAAATAAGCCAAGAGATAGGTTTGTGACAACAATTACATGGTTGAAAGGTACCCACAATAGGATCATGTAATGCCAGATATGTGGGACACATGATACATACAGCGTCTCACAGTGAGAATCATGCACACCACTGTCATAGGGTGGACACTGTCATGTCGTCATGTCTGCCAAACACATACAATCACATACACAGAACATGAACAATGTAGGTGTTGCATATATTACGCCATCATCCACTTAAGTCTGGGACACAAAGATATAACAGTAATTCACAAAACAAACACAAGCTGATGTGGCTGCTTAATGTCACGGTCCACTAATTCAAAAGTGAATGCATTACCCATGACTTAGACACAAAAGATTTACAGTCGGAAATCTCACAGATTGCACACTGGGTCACACAGTCCACCAAAGTAGTGAATATGTGAAGAAAAAACATGTGTATCCCCCAAAACTCATTGGCACTCTGACCAAGCCGCATCCGAACCGATTCAGGCACAGCCATTGGCTGTTGGTTGTTATGGTGACAGATGGGGGTTAGTATTCAAAGGACGTGGTAGCCGCATCCGAACCGATTCGGTCACAGCCATGGGCTGTTGGTTGTTATGGTGACAGACGTGCATCTCGGTTCATGTCCTCATCGCATGGAAGCCGGCTCGGCAACCTTCCATCACCAATGTATCAAAGTCAATTGCGGTCCGATGATGTTTTTGAACGTCGCTGTAGGCGTGTCGTTTGCAAGCAATGTTGTGCATTGGACCGATTCGGATAATGCAACCAACGCAAACCTATAGCTTTGTCCGCATGGAATTAAGACAGCCTCTGCCTTTTAGTTATGTCTGTCTGTTCCCTAGACACTTCACTTGCCTGCACTACCTGCATCATTCCTGCACCTCTCCATCTCTCTGCTGCTGTGTCCACATCCTCTGGGAGCTACTATGGCACGTACAGTGGGCATTGTTCCAGCTTTCAGCAAGGAGGAGAACCAGGCTCTGTTGGACACCCTCCTGACACTGTACAGCCAGCTCTATGGCAAACCAGAGGAGCAGGTGAGTGATGATCACACTGCATTTTCATTGGACATGTGCAATCACCATGCTATACTACCATTAGAAATCTCATTGGCAAGCATGTAAAATTGTATTTGTAAGTTTAAAAGTGTTTAGATAACTGTTCTGGGCAGGTATGCTGCTGTAGAAGTGTGTGTACTGGGGTGAACATCTTATCACTGTTCTCGTGGGACGGAGTCATCATTGAACCCAGGACAACTGCACAGAATGCCATATGCCTAGCCCTTAGACATTGTTGCCAAACTGACCATGAAGAATGTGTACAGGTGTCTGACTCAAAAACATGTTGCATGGGCACTAAGGTTCTGTCACCATGTCATCCTTACAGGTCAACGCCCATGAAAAGGCCAAGATGTGGAGGACCATCGCCCGGAAGGTGTGCTCCGTGGGGTTGGAGCTTCGGCGCGTCCATCATTGCCGCCAGAGGCGGCAGGACCATCGTGGCTGGGCAAGAAGATCACTGAGGTCCAGCTGGGCCTGTCACGTCCAGCCAAGAGGGGCGGGCACCGAACACTGACCCCCCACATGCTCCACATCCTAGCGGTGTTCTTCCCTGACCTGGATGGGCAGTTGAAAGCCAGACAGCAGCAAGGAGGGGGTGAGTATGTGCCTTTTCGCACACCTTTATTAAGCATGCCTGTTACAGTACCTGAGCCTGCTGCCCCTATTACTGGTTGTAAGTCAGCCAAACCCACTGATCAGTTTTGTAAGATGCATATGCACATGGATTATTTGATGCCTGGTTATGCCCCTTTCATCAGGGAGATGTGAGTCAGGTAAGTTCAGGGAAGTGACCATAGTGCCATGCTCATGTGATCACCACAAATCACAAAAACATGTGCATGGAGGTAACCTTCTGGAGTAATGCAAATGCCCAAGATGTGCCAGCACATTGACTAATGTATGACCTGTTCTCAGTGTGGTTTCCACAAATGTGTGAAGAATGTTGTTATTGGAGCAAACAAGAGTGAAGAGGCCATGCTATACATCCCTGCAGCAGGTGACATCATGATTGAGGCATTGGTGAGTTTTGTTTGCTCATTGTGCCACTGTTAGGTCCCAGCCGTGCTGCTCAGTGTTATCAAATGTATCCCATGGGCCAATTACAGGTTTGCTAACTCTGGTCATCTGTCAGACTGGCCTGTCACATGATTGTGTGGAATATTCGATTCTCTCCATTCAAAGGAGTGAGTCCATGTGTCTGACTCTGTAGCAGTGACAAAACATGCCATTCACAGACAAACACAGGTGGTCACTGGTTGAAACATGGCTGAAAATGTGAGGTCTGATGTTAGATACACATTCACAACAGTTGCCATGTGTGTAAAAGCTGTTGACTATACATACATGGGGCTTTGTAAACCATGTGTATGATGCATCACTGTCAGCCTGAGAGGTGTAAAATATGCATCATTTTGAAGTGAATCAACAAAATGAGATGGGAAAGAAGAGCAATCTAAGCTGTAGGAAGTGTGCAATATGTCTAATGGAAGTGAGGGACATTCAGACTTGGGCCATACAAATGGGGACCTCTGCAGTCTAGACAGGATTGGTACACAGTGTTGACTGGACTCATGAAGAATGGAGGTTCAGTACTGATAATATGTACAGACAGTGCAGACGGGCCATTGGCATGGTGTTCCACCAGAAGCATTGTGAAGATGTAGTCATTGGACTTGGAAGTGTATTGACCATTGTTCACATCTAACATGGTGAGCTGTTTACAATGTGCACAACATTCTGATTCATCCTCATGACACTGTGCATAGATGACACAAGACAATGGGCCACATGCCTCTCACCCTAGCTATGCCTACTACCTTGGTGAATCCTCAATCAGAGTCAGATGTGTGACCTGATAGTAGAGAACCTAAGTTACAGGAGAAATGAGCACACGCACTGTTATCTGTGTGACATGACTCATGCAATGAGTATGCAAGCTTAAAGTTGGACAAGGATGTCATTTGATCTGTGACATTAGTGCCAATGTGTCCCAATTTGATGACTAGGGATTGCAGAATGGATACCATGTCTCAATTCAATTGTGTGAATCTTATTCCCATTGTGAGCTCTATACTCCCTCGCAGGAGATGAGACAGGTATGTCAGGACACGAGACTGTCAGTTGCAAAAGACGATACATCACCTGCTACATAGTGAAGTAGTCGACATTGTGGTTGTGGCAACTGATGTTGATACACCCAATGCTGCAGATTACCACATGTGTGAGGGAGCAATGGTTAACTTGCCGAATGACAAGTGCCATGTATGTAAATGTATGAAAAGTCGATAGCACTAGTAAAAACAAGTATTTGCAATGCAATCGGTCTCGCATTTGTGAATTTTTTGTTTTTGGCATTGTAAATAATTTTGTTTCTTATTTACGTTTATTTTTTTGCAGTGGAGTGGATGTATGTTGTTTGTTGTGGGATTATGTGCTTTGAATTCAAATCAGATATGGAATTGTATAGTGGGTAGTGTATGTGTATTGTAAATATGTGGTATAGTGATTAGATAGGGGTGAGAAGTGTATAAATTAGAAAGTAAGAATGAGAGGGATAGGTAGTTTGTGTATGAAGTGGTAAATAAATTGAAGACAACACATAAATAGTGTGTGAGAAAGAGAGATAGAAGGGGAGATAATGTTATAGATGCATAAAGAGGCTGTGGTTGTGTATGTAGAAGATAGTGAAAAAGAGGAGGAGAGTGTGTGTTTGGTTATTATTTGAAAGGTATGGTATTGAAAGTGTGTGGAAAGATATGAAGGGAACTAATAGTATAAATGCTGGATTTGTATGTGAGAGAACGAGATAGTGGTGGAAGTGAGTATGAGAGAGAGTGAGAGTTGTGTGCAATATATGAGTTACAGGAAAAAAAATTTAAGCAAAGAAACAAATAAAATAGGAGATGAAAGACTAACGCTATGAAGATATGTGGATTAAAATAAAATAGAAGATGTAAAAAATTATAAAGCATTCCAGGGGATGAGTGAAAATTAGAAACAACCATTAAATACGTTTTTTGATTTATACCACAATGGGCGTCACTGGGCATTCACAGTTCAGAGGTACAGATATAGGAAGCATTTTGCAGGTTTTAATGTATTGTAGAAGTGTTGAAATTAAGTCCACTGTGATATCCGCAATGGGAATTGCCAGTCCATACCTTTTACTTTGCTGTGCCACAAATATCCACTGGATTTGTTTTGGATTTTTATTATTTACAAAGGCCCACGGATGGAAAGCAGTAAAACTGCACTGACTTAACGGTGCAGAGGACACACATGGCATGACTGTGCGAAAACACTTTAGGAATGCCTGCCAGCAAAAGGAGCTCGGGTTGGTCTTTAGCAGACACGTTTGAGTAGCAGTGAATGGCGCCCTGCCACTGAAGGTAATTGCTCTTCCGGGGGCAAGTGGAGACAGCGGGCATAAAGGGTCTCTCTTATACCTACGAAAGGGGCAATGAAGCAAAACATTCTCCGGACAAAGCTTGGTGTCGTCACCATTAACAAGAAACACAAGAGCAATGTTAGTTTTCGTGCTCTTCTCACCCCTTCTTGTTTGAAGCACAAGTTTTATGCAGTTTTATGTAGCGCTAACTCGATCCGAAGGGATTGCAGCACTTTACATGGTGTCTTTGCAAACCAGACAGCTGCGTTGTCTGATAGCTTTTAACCTAAAAAGGAAATGAGGCTTGGGTGGCAGGGGGACTCTCCACAGAGGCAAAAAAAACATGAGTACCCCTCACTAAAATAAATAAATAAACAAGGCAAACTATAGGAACACAGAAATACATCCAGATTTCAGTCCATAAAACCAAAAACAAAAACCATGCACTTCCTGGGGAAATGAAGAAAAGTGGCGACACCAGCAGACGAAAGCAGTAAGAGTAACAGAGCGGGAGATTTCGCAGTGGGACGAATGGGGCGTAAACAGTGTGATGGTGTTAGTTTCACAATGCAATGTCTGCAGATCTCTTTTGAAGGAGAGTGAAATGTATTAACCAGTGCTTAATGGAGTTTTAAGGTACAGTGCTACAGCGGATGTCCACCAGATGGGGGAGCAGCGGTGCTGTGATGCTGCACATAACCAGAGACTCCTTCACTAGACCTGAGGTTCAAACCAAGATCATGGACCTACCTGTTGACGGAGACTATACGTTCGAAAAACAAGTCGATGATACCCCACAAACCAGTAAACAGGTCTGTTGGACCAAGTACAGTGAGAACAGCCCTAATCATGAGATCAGAGAGAGGAGAAAGAGTGAAAAGAGAGACACTAAAAGGATCACAGAACTGGCCGGTATTGTGAAACCAGCAAGAATATAAACGGGGACCATGGCATGCATTTGTGGGGACCACATGATAGATGTGATATTAATAACCATAACCACTGCTTAATTTGTGCCGGCGTTTGCCGGTGCTCGGGACCAGCACTTGTTTCTTGACACTGGTGTATATTTATGACAGTCCAACACATGGAGGGCTGTCTGTCTATTTTTAAGCATCAGCAGACGATTTAACATATGAATGCCAGTTCGTTCCTATAGCTGTGGTTGGCCAGGGTTAGTCACATCTGCAGGGGTGTGATGCTCAGCACTGGCACCGGTCCTGGCTGCGCTGGCAGGGAGAGTGCGCGGTGAAAGCTGATGTGGAGTCCGCTGAATTGGAATATCTTGGGTGCTGGCGCTTACTTTTCCACAAATTAAGCACCGACCACAGCAATGCTCCAGAGGCCAGCTGAAGCGGCAGTAATGAAATAAACCCCAGCAGCTCCTGAAAATCAAAGACCTGCGCGGCGCCCGTCTGAACACCACCCGCGACAGATGCACAAATTTACAAATTGCATTTCACGCAGCCATAGAATTGAGTTTCTTTGTTACCGAGCGAGAAGTTATGATTCCTGGGGAGAAATCGCCTGAAGCAGAAAGAGAGAATCTGCTGAAAACACAGGCAATTGTTTCAGAAAGATATTGGAAAAAACAGCCTGTGCGTTTTCTTTTGAGGGCCGAGATGCCAGCAGTTTAATTGAGTTCTTCCCTGGTGGTGATATACCTATCATGTATAGTAATACATTTACCAGCTGAAAATAAACTCTGCGCCTCTGTTACCTCCATCACTGTTAAACATTTCATCAAAAATGTATTTTTCTAATGCAGTTCTCCGCGCACGGCCGGCGCTGTCACAGCAGCCTCCAGCAGACGTCATTAGAGGTTGAATGACTGAAAGCACACGTGCGCTGTGCCTGTCGAGATGTAAAATGACTTCTTTGAGATGGGGTCACACCCTCGCACTCATAGACAGGCCTATTCCAGCCGCCCAGCCTGTCTGCAGAGATGGCTACGCCTGTGTGGTGGAAGGCTGGTGGATGCGGAGAGGATGTGGTCTGACGGCTAGAGCTGCCGACTTTGGTGCTGGAAACCAAGGTTCGAGCCTCGGGGTCGCGTCCACATCCTGTGATTCTGGGCAATCACTTAATCTCCCCGTGACCCGCGCTATATAAATCTGCATTAAAAAAAAAGCACTCGAACAAAAAAAAAAAAGCAAGATGTTTAAAAAACCAGCGAGACGCTAGTGCGAACAGAGGCATGTCGGGATATCCAATCCGCCTCCTACGTCACAGAAAGGACTTTATAAGCAAGCATTGAAAATGCAATAGGACTCGCATTTATGCGAGACCTATTGCATTAGAATCGGAAGTGCGGGTGGGAAGAAGGCACGAACGGGAGGAGAGGGGGCTGGTGTGGTCTGAGAAGTCACGGACTGCAGGAGGGGAGGGGGGAATGCAGGGGAACAAAAATACTGTTGGAAGTAAAGGAGCTGGTAGCCGTGGAAGGATACAAATGACGAATAAGGAGGGACTAACAAGCCTCAAACCAATCGGAAGGCAGCATTTAAGACAAAAGCCAGTGGGCGGAGCTTCCACGAAGCTTCCACACTTCAGTATATACTGCATGTCTCGCAAAGCGAGACCTAATGATGTAGTTGTTTGAACTGTGAGGATTTGTGATGTTACCTATGTGCCAAGAACATACAGATGACTTATGTGAATCTTTTTCATTTTTGTTCACAGCATCAGCACCAGCCAGCGGAAGAGACAGTGCCACGGATGTAGGGGGAGCAGTTCGCCAGTCTGGGTCCAGTGCCGATTCAGACGTGGAGGCATCCACTGGCAGGGAGGATGAGGGGAGCCACACTGAGGGCAGGTCTGCAACTCCATCTGCAGCATCGGAAGACCTGCCCCTGTCTCCCCTGCTGCCCTCAGTGTGGAGGCAATCGACATCCTTAGGCAGATCTCTGTGGGGCAGACATCAGTGCTGAATGTGCATACCACTCTTTTGACACAATGGTGTCATTCATGGAGGGCATTCACTCTTACATGTCTGCCCTACAGAGATCCAGTCAGTCTCTGGCCTCCACACTTACGGCAGTAGTGTCCCAGCTCCAGCAGTCCCTCCCCCTTCTACCTTTTCCCCATCCACTGTCCCAACTACCCTCCCTGACCGAAGCACACGCAAAGACACATATGCACACACCTCAACAGCCACACGCATCACACAGACACACAGACACAAAAGCAAACCCACACACATGCACACTCAGGAGACAGACAGCACACTCACCACCACAAACACACCAGCAGACAGCACATATACATCCATAGACACTCTGCATACATCACAACCCTCTGCCTCCACAACCCCTACCCTTTCCTCTCCTGTTCCCCCCTCTGCCCAGAAACTCTTCCTATGTGACCAGGCCTCTTCCCTACCAACCCATCCAAACCCCCTCCCAAGAAGAAGAGGCAACCTACCCCTCCCGGCCCTGACATCTGAACCTGCTGCCCCCCCTCAAAAAAGCCAATGTGAAACCCCCACCCGCAAATCCTCCAGGTCTCGCAAGTCCCAAACCCCTCCACCCACCCGTACTTCTCAAGACCAGCCCAGTACCTCCCACACCCAAAAATCCCCTCCCAAAACTGTCTGAGTCGCTCCCTTTTGCTTTACCTTCCATTAAGGGTTATACCATCGCCAAAAAGGTAAACCCAAGTCCATCCTATTCTCCATCTAGCCCTCACACTACTGCTGCCCCCCTCAGTCTGAGCCTACCACTGCAGTGGAACCACCCCCCTCAATCAGACACAACCACTGCAGTGGACCCACACACCCCTTCTGATCCCATCCCTCCCAAAACTCAAACCAGTTCTCCCTAGTTTTGTCCCTTTGGTGCCTGGCATGACCCCTAGATGCCCTTCCCAGGGGAGGTGAACCCTTGCAGTTTCAGTACAGGCAACAGTTGATGGGCAGGATGTTTGGGCCCAGTGCACATATGGACAAATATGGACTGGCCATTGGCCTTGTGTTGGTTATAGTTTTGGTTTTAACATGCAGAATAATGCATGTCTCCAGTTTTTTCTGCTGATTTCTGTGTCCCACAAATTGGTTATAAGTCAACTATATTTCATGTACAATTAGTTGTATAAGTATAGAATGATGTTAGTATGTCATGGATTGCATGTGGTCCATGGAGTATGTGTCCTTTTACAGTATGTATTCAAGATTTTCTTGTCTACATTTGCTGGGTGTCATCGTCCACATCATTTTTGGCTATGAGGGTGACATGAAGTCGTCAACCTTTTCTTTTTACATCACAATTGCACATAGGTCATGCTTTCATATGTCAACATAGTGTAAGTGTTCCAAATTGCAACAATTCAGGATGAGCATGCTGAATATGTTTGTGATGTGCAGGAAGTCACCTGTCTCATCATTACACCTGGGTACATATGGAGTTTGACTACGTGGTGGTGACTTTGGATACACCCATGTACACAAGGTAATGGTACAATACTTGTATGTGACTTGATAGTGGTTGACCCATTTCTATGTCTTCTTGAGATCTGGTCGACTAGTGGCAATGACAACCTTGCCACAGGTGGCATGCCACTGTAGGCAATTTCCCTTCATGGCTGTGTACTCATCTGATACATTGCCTGAGCCCATGGTGAGTGTAAGGTGAGCAGTATTCTCACAGTCTTCAGACCCTGTTGCCTCCTAGGACTTAACTTTTTACAGATATTCCTGTTCGTCAAGGTGTCTGTGGTCTCAATAGTCCAGTGCTTTCTTATTCATATGTGAGTCAGGCCATCCTGCTTTGGTCTGGTTACAGCATGTTAATGTTGTGTTTTTTTCTGTCCAAACTTGAATTTCATATTTACTGCCACACATCATTCGTAGTTGAGCATATGATTTGTGTGTAGGTTGTCATTTGTGCATGACTGACAATGGTGTCCTTTTGAGCTTTGCTTGATGCTGTTCCAGATCACACAGAGCTGAACTAGGGGTGCTGTAAGTCTGTTGGATTGCCCTGTGCTACATGTGGTATGCCAAGTGAACAGTGAGTGCACAGACGTTTTGCCGGTCCATCTGCCGTGCAGATGCCACTGGAGCCATTGTCACATCCATGCTCTCAGTTGCCACACAGGGGAGTATGTGGAATTTAGGTTGTGAGGCCTAGATGCAAGTGTGTTTAGCAAGGTTAATGTTGCATGTGCTAAGCTGGCTCAAACAAGTGTGGAGGTGAGAGCGACTGATGATTCCAACTTTGATATGGATTGGAGACTTCTACGTAATGGAGCCAGGACAAATTTATCTATTGTCAGAGAGTATAAGGTATGGGTTAAGTTCATGGGCAGTTCTTGTGTAGGAGACGTGAAGTAGCCACATTGTCCCAATGTGAGTGGTTTTACATGCGGGGGTGTGAATCAGAGTATGGAAGCACGTTAGACTGGTTTAATCCTGTGCAAGGTGTGGTAGGAATAGGTAGATGTGATAGCGGTATATCCAGCTAGACAAGGTCGGATTATGCAGGTGATGAGACCTGTAGTCTGTGGCACTATTGTGAGATATGGCTGGAACAGTGCATTTTCAATGTGTGAGGTTAGTTGTTAATGTGCATAAGTCAATGGAGTTATTGGGCATGGAAGTCATATGTGGATGTGACAGGGCCACAGTGAGACAAGGTTAAACTAGTCATATGTGACAAAGTGGAGAAGTGTATGTAGATGGTATACACCAGTTGTGTAATTTAGGGTGCTGAACTGTGAAATGTGAGGTGTTGTATAGTTGATGTATGTTGTGTTTGAATCTGTGGATGCATCTGTTTTAGAAATGACAATCTGTAGGACTTGAGCAGAGTTGGGTGGATGTATGGTGATATGCAAATGACTGAGTACATATTCATTGAGCTATGTAAGCTATGTAAGTGTCTTGTGAGATGTGGTGATGTGTGAAGTGTGCATGTCAGAGTGGGTTGTGATGCTGCATGTTGTGACATGAGTGCAGTCCATGCCATTAGTGAGGGTGCAACTGGTGATGAGAGTGGTCCATTTGACATGTTACGTTTGGCGTCTGCTGAGGAGGGGTTGAGAACTGTGCATTGTGTGCATGTCATGTATGTGAGAGTTGTTGTGTACATAGTGATGAAACGTGGTGCTGCAAATGTAGGTGTGGATGTGAGAAGGCCAGCGCCAACGTGATATTGTACGAATCACGTTGGAAGAGTTTGAGTACAAGGCTGGAGCTTGTGTGGCAGACATGCTTTTCCGTCTAGCTGCACCAGAGGGTGCTTGTGACGTGTTTGTGTGTATGATAATTTTGAGAGATGAGCATGTACTTCGAATTGGATGTGAGAGGGGTCATACCTGCACAAGTGGAGTTCATGCAGGCAATGTGGTTATGTTGAAATGTACATATGTGTAGATTATGTGTATGTAAGTGTGCAGAAACAGTAGCCAGAGTAAATATGAAGATGTGGAATGTGTTTGCAGCAGCTTGTTGTCTGCCAATGGATGTTCCTGACTGATTGTTGTAATGGCCACTTTGAGTACCCTGGCATGTGCCAAACCTATTAGCATCACAGGACAAGTCGCCTCCACCTAGCCTTGCCTTGTCTGAGTTGTGTGTGGGCATGTGTTGAGTTACCCTTTGTAGGTAGTTGTGGTCACTGATTGGTCATTCTTGCCCTTGGTTACTGCCCTGGGATGGAGGTGGTGATTAATTAGATTGTAATGTCATGATGCCGGAACATTGAATAGCAGCCCACTGCTTAGAGGGCTATTGCCCCATCAAGTGAAAAGTCAAGGATGAGTGTTGTTGTGCCACCTGGGGTCAAGCTACTCCAGAAACGTACCCCCACACTTCCCAGGAGATTACACAAGCATGGGTATTAATGGCATTCTGACTTTGAATGTCCAAGGTATAGAGGCACCAAGCGAGTGGACTCATTGTGATGATATCTCTGGTTGTGCTGAGGACAACACATTGCACTGTAAGCAAACTCACATGTGACACTGGAACAGTACACCCAGTTCCATAAGTGTTAGCATTGTAAATATTTTGGTAGCTCTTACATAAGTTTGTAAGGGTAGCCCTTGTGTGTGTCCATGAGGGCTCCCATTTTGCACATTAAACACTGCCTAGAGCCTGAGGGCATTATGTCTTTGTTGTAGTCCTCCTTGACATTTCTATAGATTTAGAGACAGTGTTTCAGTGCCAAACGTGGATAAAGCAGACTTTATTCTGCACATATCCTTCATCCTCACAAGATGTACCCATATCCCCTGGTTTGAGGATGGCTATGTCAATTGTGTTTGTGAGCCACAGATTGAGCCTCCCCTATGGCATCCTCACCAGTGCTGGCAGCTTATCTTACACACTAGGCTATGCACTAGAGCCTCCAAACCCTGTTGGTGGATCCTACGCCCTGAGACTCATGTGTACTCCTACTATTTTGCAAGACACAATCAGCACATTCAAAATGGGATTATTATTTAGCGGCAAACACTACAGCCTGAGGAGCTAGATGCAAACTTGCTGTGAATGACATTCTCCAAAGATGACCGTGTACACATACAGATTGGGTGTTGTGTGCAGCACCCCCAGTCCACACATGGTGACTGTATACAACATTGTTGTTGGTTCATGCTTCTCTCCATACCAAGGAGGAATTTTGTCTCCAATTGTTTCACTGACAACTGTGACACAACAACTTCTAGGTTGTAGTGTGAGGCTCATACATCAGTACTGAGTGGTGGGGTCTGTGGAGTAGTGTGTTTTGTGGGCCAATATCCTCTGGGCTTCACTGTACACAGACTTATCACAATGTCATACTTTTGTGAGTGGATTGGAGTTCTGTTACCCTGTGATGTTTCAGTGTGTGTTGTGGTGGACTAATGCATTACCTTTGTGATGCATACATATGTGTGGTTTTGGCAATTCCTGTTCCACCATCGAATGTGTGTTTCTCCTAGTATTTAGAGGGCTAGGTATACACACCTGATGATGACATTCCCTCATTGGTCATATACAACATACTATGGACCCATGGTCGGATTGGAATCACAATGATGCCTGGGCACTCTGTGAGTAATTGGCACACATTCCATGATCATCACTTTCATAGTAGCCTCTATGATTTTACCTGTCAAGGGAGTTTTCAAAAAAGCACACAGCTGCTGATCAAGTGGGAGTGGTGGTAGTTTAGACTGTCCAAATGAGACTTGCCTCCCTGCAAGGCCCCTACATACAATGCAACCTGCCTGCACCTGCCATGCCCTAAAAGTCATGGGTGGGTGGAGTAGATGACACTGCTTCTGGCAAGGCACGTAACGCAGTGCGCCAAGGTGAGTATGCTCCAAAGTCTGGCCCCCCTCCTCAATTTTCAGCACAGCTGGTGAGCGGAAAAGAGATTGGCACCACATTGTTGTGGCCTGGTGGGGACTGGGGAAGTGAGTCAGTCTCTTAGTGTGGTTTACAAAGGCCCCCAAACTGTGGCCCCAGGTGACCCTGGTGCACCAGCCCATCGACCAATGCCCGATTGCCCACATAGCCAATCCAGGCATTAATGGACCACTTTCTGATTTGACTCAACACGCATATGGCTCAATGTGCTTCAGCCCCCCCCCTGTCATGTGTGTCATCCCTGGCTTAGACAGCTTCCACACACACACATAAATTCCTTGTTCTGCTGTGGGTGGCTGGTCTGTCGTCTCTGCGCATCAGCACCCGAGTATTTTGGAGCTTTTTAAGGGGCATTTACTGGATGGTGCATTTTGTTTGTTTTTCAACAGTCCCTAGAGCCCCAACATCTCCACTCTGCCCATTCATTCAAGTTGCCAGTTACGTTTTGCTGACACAGTGTGAGACTGCATTGCCTTCAAAGTGACCTTTAGCTTAGCTTTTTTGGGAATTTGCAGCAGCTTGTTCTCCAACTGTAGGTATTGAGGCTTTTAGCATGATCAACAGTTATATTGGCCAATTACTCATTGCTGGGAGTGTTAGCCCCCCAATCCCCAGTATGGCTACACATTGAGGCACTTTGCATGATCACCAGTTACATTGGCCAATTACTCATTGCTGGGAGTGTTAGCCCCCCAATACCCAGTATGGCTGCACATTGCTGGGGGTATTACTCGCCCAACACCCCAATTGGCTCAACATTGCTGGGGGTATTTGCCCTCCAAACCCCACATTGGCTCAACATTGCTGGGGGGGTTAGCCCCCCAATCCCCAAATTGGCTCAACATTGCTGGGGGGGTTAGCCCCTCAAGCCCCAAATTGGCTCATCATTGCTGGGGAGGTAAGCCCCCAAACTCCCAAATTGGCTCAACATTGCTGCGGGGGTTAGCCCCCCAAACCCCAAATTTGCCTCAACATTGCTGGGGGTATTTGCCCCACAACCCCCAATTTGGCTAAACATTGCTGGGGGGTAGCCCCCAATTGACTTTACATTGCTGGGCGTGTTAGCCCCCCATTCACCCAATTGGGTGATCATTGCTGGGAGTGTTAGCCCCCCCACATTGGCATTATATTTCTGGGAGTGTTAATCCCCCACTCAACCAATTGGCTAATCATTGCTGAGAGTGTTAGCCCCCACCTCAAATTGGCATTACATTGCTGGGAGTGTTAGCCCCCCCACCCCCAATTTGCTAATCATTGCTGGGGTGTTATCCCCCACCCCAAATTGGCTTTACATTGGTGGGAGTGTTAGCCCCCGATTGGCATTACATTGCTGGGAGTGTTATCCCCCCACACACCCAATTGGCTAATCATTGCTGGGAGTGTTAGCCCCCCACCCCAAATTGCCATTACACTGCTGGGAGTGTTAGCACACCCACCCCCAATTGGCTAACCATTGCTGGGAGTGTTAGCCCCCCACCCCAAATGGGCTTTACATTGCTGGGAGTGTTAGCCCCCACACCCCAATTGGCTGTACATTGATGGGTGTCTTGCCCCCCCCCGAAATTGCATCTACATTGCTGGTAACATTCACCCCCTCCCCAAATTTGCCTGCAGTTGCGCCCCTGCTTTCTCTGGTATTGTCTTTCATGGGGTAGTTGCATTCTTCTGTAGGGGTAGGTGTCTAACTTACCATCTGCGATGACTGCGTCGGTTGGGGTTGTAGTATACACCGTAAACGTAGAGTAGTGGCAGGACATGCACGATGGGATCCATATCTGTACAGTCTCAGTCACAGGAATCGTGTTGTGGCGCGAATCGGAGCTGAAATACTCCCCTTCTGGCTGCTCTGACACATCTGTTGTGGCGAAAAAGTCGGTGCATAGGAAGTACACATCGTACTTGGCCAGTGGGAATCATACATCGGTAGTGGCTCCGGACGGCTCCATCGGACGACTCAGAAGACATTTCGTTTTGAGTATCCAGACGGATTTGCTGTGACCGAGTCGGTCGGTAAGTTACGGCTTTTGCCCATCGTAATACGTTGGTGGGGAAATATGAGGCCGGATACGAGTCAGTTGGAAGGTCCGACTCCGGAAGGCTTTAAGATGCCCTTCCTAACAAGATCGTAATCGACCCCTAAGTGTGAGACCACAGCATAAACGTATAGATAAACAGTAATAAAAACAAGAAAAGAAGAAAAAGACACTCAGACACAAATTTCATCTACAATTTTCCATATTAAAAAAGCATAAAATCGGGTTGTATATAGTAAGTAAGTCCGTTTTTATATAGCGCAGCTACTCACCCTTACGGGTCTCAAGGCGCTGGGGGCCGTCGTGGAAATTAAGTGAGCTATTGCCCAGAGTCACATGGTGCTGAGCTGAGCTGCCGCCGGGGATCGAACCATGAACCCTGTGCTCCGAAGTCAGCTGCCCTGGCCGCTGCACCACACCTCTCCACATTAAAGCTGGCCATAGGCTCTTGCAGGAATTTAGCAGCCCATTCTTAATGAATTCCGTACCATAAAATGATCTAAAAACTTATTTTAAAATCAATAAAAACTGCAACAATCTTGTACAATCTTGTACAGGATAATACATTTTCTACTTTCCGCAGTGAGAGAGGGGGCATAGAAATAAAGTGCAAATGCATATTAAACATGTCTGAATATTTGAATATGGATACTCAAGCTTTGATAGTATAATATATAAAAACGTGTTAAAATTTCTGATAATCTTACACAGGTTATTGCACAAAAGTTATTTCCACTATAGAAGAAGAAGCAGTAAATTGCAGATAAAGTGCAGATGTTTTCTAAAGTGCCATGCCTTAAGAGAGGGCATTACAGTGTCCTTCTTGCTAGTGGTCCTTCACGACAAGGCTCGCCTTCTTAGCCATAACGAATGCCAGGTGAACGATGCCGCTGCATGGCATACAAGTTTTTGTAAAAAGGAGAGGGCAGGTCTGCACGGTCTAAAAGTATATTTTTTAAGAAGAGGAACCAATAATTTTTTCCTGGGAACCCCATACAGTGGACAGAAAAACATAATATGCAAATTAGACTGAACAAAATTTCCATTACACTGGCAAGGTAATCCTTTAGAGAGTAGCATTTTTCAGGGTACCCCAGCATTAATGGTGAGTAATTAAAGCGAAATATCATGAGATCAAAGTGATGCAGATAGTTCTGTATGGAAAACAGATAAGGTTCCAAACCTGTGTATGAGGGGATTGAGCTATAGAACACAAATGTGGCTTTGTTTTTTTTGGACGCCACTCTTTTGGCCATAGCATTAGCTAGAAACAGCTGCTTCAATTTTTTCTTACTACTTAACAGGCACGGGTTTGGCAAGACAAATAAGCCAGGGAGCCCTATTTTCTCCAGAGCCATTTTAACATATGAGATCCAAGGTATGTCAAGGGATGAGTCTAGTTTTAGACAATTTTCAAGCCCCCCCTGATTTAAAGAAACAGTTTCTCTTGTCCCAATTGAGTGCCATAATAGCAGGGGGGGGCTTATATTTATCCAAAACATAAGGTGTACCAACTCATCGTGGCACACAATATTAGCACAGCTACGTTAGATTGCTAAGAGATTTTTTAAGAAAGTATCCTCAACACGCTTAAACTCCTGGGTGTTCGCCATGCCCCAGATAGCTGCCCCATATGTGGCTGTTCACATGGATTTAGCAGTGTAAATGGTCAACAACTTGTGCACTGGTTTCATGCCTAACGTTTTGCTGAAGTTTGACACCACATAGATGGTCCTTTCAAACATGGCCACTCTGTTAGCCACCATTGGATTCCAAGAGTACTTATCATCAAAGAGGATGCCCAAATAGGAGAAGCTCATAGCCTCATCCACCCTACACTTGTTAACGCAAAAGACGGACACTTCTTTGGTCTTCTACCGCAAATCAGGGTAAAGCTTTTGCTTTCATTGACCTGTACGTCTAGCTCCTTCATGAAAATAGTGTAATCCTCGATCAGACTTTGCAGTGCTCGGCCCGTCCTGGCCACAAGCACGGCATCGTCCACGAAGAGAAGTATGGGAAGGGGCTGGGTGCCAATGTATGGAAATTCTCTAGCTCTCCCTACCAGGGCTGCCTCCACTCTATTAGTATACAAGGAGAAGAAGAAGGGAGCAAGGACGCACCCCTGGCGTACCTCCCCATCTGATCTTAAAAGGGTTTGTGCATTCACCCTCCCGACCACAGTGCACTGAGGCACTTGCCTCCGAGTACAACTGCCTGATGAAAACAATGATGGCATCCTCTATTTCCATCTCATACATGAGAGCCCAGAGTTTTGAATGTGAAACACAGTCAAACAGAGCTATTAGGTCGATAAAAGCTAGGCATATAGTACCCTTTCTTGGCAATGGCATATTTGCCTATTAGCATGTTCAAATTTAAACATTGGTCAATGGTGCCTATCCCTTTCTTGAAACTGTGCTGGGTGTCAGCCAGAATATTGTTTGAACCCAATCCTCTAGTCTATACAGCAGTATATGCCACATCACCTTCGAGGTGGAATCAAGTAGTGATAATATAGGCCTGTAGTTCCCTAGGGTGTGACTTGTCCCCCTTTTTTATAAATTGGTACAATGATTGATGGTTTCCAGGTAGCCAGACAACATATCCTTTCAATTGCATGCAGCCCATTAGTGGAGCCCACAAAGCTTGGCAGTCCAAGAAAACATCGACTACAAACCCATCGGGACCAGGGGCCTTGAAACATGCTCACTGTCTGAAGGTCCTCCCAGGCTTTCTCCTTCAGCTCCTTCACCCTGAGTTTCCGAGCCTCCTTATAAAAAGCATGTGGTCTTCTAATGCATTCTCTATCTTTGGGGTTGATACGCAGGGCCAAGTGTAAATCAGCTATGGCATTACTCAATCTTGAAAGATTTCTGCAGCTGATGGCACACCAAAACTGAGTCCTTTATATCTGAACAAACCAAAATGCATTGAAAAAGCAGTAATGTATCTACAGTTTCCTTCCAGTTCAAGTTGATGGTAATCTTTGTTCAGATCAAGGCGGAAGACTTTGGCGCCATTCAGATGTGTGATCATGTCCGCAATGTGTGGACCTGGATGTCTTTCTCTTTCGATTGCTTTGTTGGCCTGTCACATATCAACACAAATGCGCACTGAACCTCCACTGTCCTTTTTTGGCACCACCATAATGGGTGAAACCCACGGTGTTGGACCAGTAGAGTGCTAGATGATGTGCTAGATGATGTCATGCTTTACCAGTGTTTCTAGTTCTTTCTCAACGGCTTCCTGTAAGTGAAAAGCAATTTGATGGTGTCTCTGTGCAACATGGAAAATATCTTCATTAACGTGAAGTTGTACCTTCATTGTATTAAGTTGTTGGATTAGGCCCATTGCTGTACATATAATGTCATGTACAAGTTAGCACTCACTACACCATTTGCAACTGTCTTCCATTTTGTATGTTGACCGAAACTAATTATTTTGCTATTCCGAGAAATGCCCTCAGCTAAGTTTCGTTTCTGCAATAATGATCAGTTGGTGCCAGCACATAGCTTTCCCACTAGATAGAAGTCCTCTCCCACCTGTCTGGTACTTTGATCATAGCACAGGGTGAAAGGGCCTTGGACTGGGGCGAGTTGTGCAAGATATGGGAGCAAGAACCTTTTTTTTGTATGTCTTTCACTGTTCAGTTGCAGCAGCCTGGAAAATTCCATTGTGGGCGTGTTTCGACTAACCATGCAATGTATAATGTATCCATGGTTGTGATTCTTCAGTTCCCTCTGTAGCACTCTTCTGAGACTGTACAGACGGGGCCCCGCTCTGAGCGTATATTAATAAATATTATTGGTGTACATTCTCCACTGTCTCCCCGACTCTTCATTTGGAAAGGAAGGCAGAGAAGTGGTCACTTCCTTCAGTTGGCGCCCGAACAGGGACTCCTTTGGGTTATGACCCATCCCTTTCCGTAGGTGGAGGGGAGGATGAGAGCATCATCAGGTCGTACTGAAGGCTCAGGGATCCCTGCACGAAGAGCGCTTGTACTCGCAGCTGCTGCCTCTGTCCCACCGGAGGGTGCCTCGCCCAGTGGTTGTCCTGACTGGTGTCCTGAATGACGAACCCTTGATCTGACTGTTTGGTCCAAAGAGTCAGCGGTGGAGAACTGGGTTGTCTGTGTTTTCAATATCAGGTGAGTCTGTTTTGGTTCTATGCAAATGTGGCACCACTGTGTTTTGGATTTGTTTCAGTCACAGGGCTGTTTTGGTGAAAAGTGTTTGCAAATATTTGCCAGGTAAAATAATGAGTTTGTTTTCTTTTCTTTGCAATGCCTGGTTTTAGTAAGATTTGGAGCTTGTGTTGTGGTTGTTGTTCTACAGATGCACGGCTAGCAGAATCCCAGCCTGCGCCTCCTGAGGGTAACCCGAATTATGATATGTATATAAAACATGGCCTTGGCCCTATTATGTTTAGTACATAATGGCACAGATATACAAGGGACAATGCGGCGTTACAGTGGCCTTTGACCAGCTCTTTTGATGAACAGAAGATTGGATTCCTGGAGGAACAGTTGTTCAAAAGACATAGTTGACAGTCTATGCTTGATTCTGTTCGTACATGGCAGAAAGAAGCAAAACAGCGTAGACGTAGTTGACAGTCTATGTTTGATTCTGTTCATACATGGCAGAGAGAAGCAAAACAGCGGCACTTGAAATTAGAGAAGGATCCTAGAAAAGGGAGAACGCAGACCCTTATGCAAAAGGCGGTGGCTTATGATAAATAAAAGCAGGAGATGGGAGTGGAATGTGAAGATAGGAGGTTTTGGTTACACATTGACAAGTCTTATATGATTCAGGAAGATGGTGATACTTTTATGGAGGCTTTGTTAGATGCCCGACCCCGCCACCATATGTCCCGGAATGGGTACATCCTGTTATTCCCCATCATCAACAACCACCTGCGCAAAGTGTATCCGTGGCTACGGTTGTCACGCCTACGGCTCCTGCTAGTGTACCCCATGCTCCTTCCCCTCCGTTACAATCGCTGACTACAGCACTACCTGTTACTCAGACTCCAGTCATTCATCCTCCATTGACATCCATTGTTGATACACCAGTGCGTGGTTCGGGGGATAGGGATCTGACCAAATTCAGAGAACGCTTGGGCCGTAAGTGCGATCTGGGGTAGGAGAGGAGGAGAAGCGAGCAATAGCAGACCAAGCCATACGATGGGCTCGTAATGTGATTTATAGTGTGGAGGATGTTTGGCAGGTCACGAAGGATCTTGAACCATTTGTACAGCAACATGCTCTCAAGTATATGTCTGCTGCACTGACTGATCTTTGGCGTACACATATTGAAACAGAGGCCCCCAAGTATTGTTTGATATCAGAGACCGTGTTTCTGTAACTAATTTGGAACCAGGTCAAGTGTTTGGGAATGTTTCGACTTTAATATCTTATAGGGGTCGATTAGATGACAAGAGTCTTACCCAAATCACACAGTTTCCCAAGCGAGAGGTCCATCCCATCTACCATCCAGCAATACCTGAAGTGATGGACCAACATAGACAGGCTACTAGACCGGGGGTGGATGCCCGCTTTCAGGAACAGTGGGTTTACACCCCATGGAAGAGATGCGATGTTTTGGCTCTTAAGGCTACTTTGCCTGACCCTAGGAAAAATCTCACTGCCTATTATAAAGAATTGACTGAGGCTGCCTCTTCTACTGTAATGACACTTGCTGATATTGAAATGTTCTTTGGCCTTCTAGTTCCTGTTGACATTTGGTGACAGGTCCATACTCAAGACCATGTTGTTGAGTTGGGTGGAACATGGGATGTGATAAGGGGATGGGACCGAGATAGGAAGCCAGGAGACAAGCCACGGGCGGAATTACTTGCATTGCCTGGTTGTATAATAGCATACATGCATACACTCATTCCGCCTAAGAAAGTTAGTTGGGACAGATTGACTGCCTGTTGGCAGAAGAAAGATGAAAGTGTGTCTGATTTCTTCACTAGGTTTGAAGAAACGTTTCTGGATTACAGTGGGCAGATCATGTCTACGGAAGGGGGAACGCAGTTATTTGTTGATAGATTTGTCACTAATCTCCTCCCTGAAATAATGTCTAGACTTCAGACATCTGAGAGTACTTGATCTACATCTTCTCCTTCTGTGATATTAAATATGGCTCAGTACTATGAACATAGAGATAATGAGGACAAAGATAAAACAGATAAGAAACATAAGGAGTTGAAGACTAAGGTGTTATTGCAACATGCATATCGGGGTAATTCTAGAGGACGGGGATCTCAACGACAATTCCCACATACTAGATAGGCTCCAGTGACGCCTTTGGGACAGAATCAGTGTGCTTATTGTAAGGAGGAGGGTCACTGGCGCAGCGAGTGGCCCGTACTTTTGCAGAAAGCCTCATCGACACAAGGACGGGGTTCTGGACCTAGAAGTCGTGGGACAGATAGACCACAGAACACTACGGTTTCAGCGACACATTCTGACAATTATTTTGATGACCCTAGAGATGGACAGTACTATAATGACAATTATGACTTTGACAAAGCGGCAGGTACAGGGTAAGGGACCAGTTCAAATACCTGTAGATCAGCGTGGCCCTTATATCAAAGCGGATGTACAAGGATTGACTAAGGAATTTTTGGTGGATACAGGTGCTACAAAGAGTTCTGTTTCCCTATACATGGTCCCTGGGGCAGCTCTGTCTGGCCATAATAATGTTTCGGTGGGTTTTTCAGGAGTACCAGTTGTAAGCCCCATCTCACGCCCCCTCGCTCTTACTATTGGTCCTTTCACTGTTGACTCCCCATTTCTTTTAACATCTAATTTTGGTGAGAATTTTATGGGTTTGGTCTTATTGAAGAAACTGCATGCTACTATCTATTGTTCTCCAGATGTTAGGTTTGAAAACCCCAATTTTTATTATTTACTTATTCCGTGCCATAGTAGGTTAGCAGTGTGCGGCTAAATGACGTTCCATTTGCATTCACGTTATGTAACCGAATAGCACTCGTTACAACGCGTACCAATACAACGCGTACCATTAAAACGCGGGTATTAGTACAAGTTGTCAATTACAACAAGATACCATTACAACGCAAACTTTTACCCCGACTATGCCTTTACCACGCATGCCATTACAACGCAAAAACATGCGTGGTAAAGGTATAGTCGTGGTAAAGTTTCTAAGGTAAGTGACAGTCCTCTCACTACATTTACACTACCCAGCACGACCCCCCGACACTACCCTAAACCCTAAAACACTACCCTACACTACACATACACCACAACACTACCCTAAACCCTAAAACACTACCCTACACTACACAAACACCACAACACTACCCTAAACCCTAAAACACTACCCCCTGCATGACCCCCCGACCCCCATTCCATTCCCTACACTCAAACACTACCCTGCACGACCCCCGACACTACCCCAAACCCTAAAACACTACCCTACACTTCACAAACACCACAACACTACCCTAAACCCTAAAACACTACCCCCAGCACGACCCCCTACACTACACAAACACCACAACACTACCCTAAACCCTAAAACACTACCCCCAGCATGACCCCCCAACCCCCAGTCCGGTCCCTACACTCAAACACTACCCTGCATGACCCCCCGACACTACCCTAAATCCTAAAACACTACCCTACACAAACACCACAACACTACCCTAAACCCTAAAACACTACCCCCAGCACAACCCCCTATACTACACAAACACCACAACACTACCCTAAACCCTAAAACACTACTCCCAGCACGACCCCCCAACCCCCAGTCCGGTCCCTACACTCAAACACTACCCTGCACGACCCCCCGACACTACCCTAAACCCTAAAACACTACCCTACACTACACAAACACCACAACACTACCCTAAACCCTAAAATACTACCCCAGCACGACCCCCCCGATCCCCCTAAACCCTAAAAAAGTAACCCCCACCCCATGCCCAATCCCCCTTACCTCTCTCTCCTCGTGGTTCCGCTCTCCTCCTGGTTCCTGCTTCACGTTGTCTCTGAGGGGCAGTGCATGTCGTTATGAGGAAACGGAACAGCCTCTGTTTCCTTACAATGACGTGGATCGTCTAAATTTTTTTAGAACGCATCGTCATTTACTATACATACCTTTACAACGAAATTCGTTGTAAAGGCATGCGTGGTAAATGACCATGCGTTCTAAAAAAATGCGTAGTAATGACTTCGCGATGTACAATGGTAATGGTATCGCGAAGTAAAAAACTTGTTGTAATGGCTATTTGCCTATGTAACCCACTGAGTTATCCTTGTAATGCGCAAGCCTCAGTTGGCAATGCAGCGCGAGAAACGAAATTCGTTTTATTTATTTATATGTGTACTTACCTGTAATCGGCCGTAATCCGTAGTTTACTACCCCCACCCTGCCCCTCCCCCGCCCCACGTCAGCGCCCAGCGGCACACCCGCCACCGACCGCTACTGTCTCCGGGCTGACTTGTGGTTTGATAGTTGTGTTTGGGTGCTATGAGGTTTGTGGACCAACGTCGGTGGTGGTGCTTGTGAAATGCTTGTTTGAGTGAGTAGCGACTGTGCTCTTCGTGTGGAGGTAAGGATGCCTTGCCTCAGCAAGCTGTGTTGTGTGGGTTTGTTTTGTTTGACACGGTCTGAGGACCGTCTTTGGGAAAAAGTACTTGTAATTCCTTTGCCAGGCAAAATAATGCATTTCGACCCTTTCTTGAAAATGTCTGGAATGAGTTTAATTTGGTCTCTTGTTGTCGTTGTTGTTCTGCAGATGCCCATTGGAAGGAGGTTAGCTAGCGCCTCCTGACGACACTTTAAATTTTGAAGAATGGAAAAATAATAAATAAATAAAAATATGGTTTGATCAGAAATACTAGCAAGAATGTACATTTGTTTTGACATAGGAAGAATACAACATGAGAAAAATGTAAGGAAGGGATATGCATTTAAATTGAAAACAGTGTTGTGACAATTCAAGGTAATGTATATTTATGCTGAACAGACATGCATTCTAAAGGTGCAGTAAGGAGAGGTGAAATACATGCTCGTAATTCAGTAGCACGGTCTCTCCATGAAAGGGGGCAGGGGTTCTGAAAAGGGAGCAGTGTGTCGGTACTTAGAGCTTTCCAGCTTCAGACACGAACTGCATTCTGAAAATTGGCACGTAGAAATTCGGTGCAATGCTCAGAAGTTAACATATGATTGATTTGAGTGGGTGTGTTTCATTTGGATTTGCCCACAATAGAATGTGTATTTAATTTGGAAAAAGTGTTTCAAGCACTCCAGGCAGTGTGTCTTTATGCTGAATAAAAGGATTTTCAAAGTTGAAAAACATAGCTTGTGAATTCAGTGTGTGGCAGGCTTGCTATGGCCTTCGGTGAGATAAGGAAGGAATTCCCAAGGAGGGGGCTCATCGAGCAGAGAGACTTAGAGCAGCTCACGCTGGGGAGAGAGTTTTGTAAAGCCAGAAAGGAAGCTCCTGACACAGACAGGCAGAGATGACCAGCGCAGACTTTCCTAGGGCAGAGTGCCAGCAAAAGATATTAATGGGGTACAGATTAAAAGAACAACACAGGAGCTAAAAAGAATTGGTTCATGAGTTTTGTGAAAGTGTGTATCTAGAGTTTCCATAACACTGTGGGATAGAATGTCCTGGAGCCGGTGTCATGAGATTCTTTGTGACTCCGTTGGTTATTGGATTACTCTTCTCTGATCAGATTAGGGTGCAAGTACAGTAAATATTGGGTCTTTTCAAAAAAAGTTGTAGAAAGAGTAAAACAATATATATATATATATATATATGATGGTACAGAGAGGGTTTGCTCAGAAAAATTGTTTGCAGGGAATGAAAAGTGAGTTAAAATGCGTTGTTTCATAAGCGGAAATAAAGGTGCAATATCAAAGCTGTTGGGGTTTTAAAAGGAGAAATTACAAAATAAGTTTTAGAAAGGGTTGCAGCAACAATTGTTTGTGATTCAGGCCTGATAAGGAAAGATTTGTTTTGCAAATTAAAAGGAATAGATTGCCTTTTTCTGTTACGTATTTAACATAGCACAGTGTAATGAGTGTTTTTGGTGGGTGTTTCAGACACATTAGTTGTAGCACATGTTTTATGCTTTCTTGCTCTGATTATTGGTCCTTTTTACAGTGGATTTCTGTTTTAGTTAATGTCGAATTGTGGTGAGCATGTGATGGGTTTGGCCTCCTACTATTACTGCTCTCAAGCAGGTGAATGTGTGATGTTGGGCCTTGTTAGAAATGGGGGTCTCTAGTTGGCCATGGCTGGCGCCAATGTCCAAATAGGGACCCTTCATCCTAAGTCAGGGCAAGTGGGCTACCCACTTTGATAACCCCTGCTCAACCCTGTGGTAACGTAGCACGAGCAGTTAGGCCTATCTCAGAGGCAGTGTGTGAAGCATTTATGACCATGCACAATAAGGCAGTAACGACACCACAAAAGGACACAACTCAAGTAGGTATAGAAAAATAGTATCTTTATCTAAGGTTTAGCACGAGACTCTCAAAAGCGTTTTAACCAGTCACAATGCACGTAAATCAGTAGGGACTTAAAAAGGCAATAACGTATTCACCAGAACGTGGCACTGACTGAGTTCAAGGCCTGGGTCTACGCGACCCGTTGCACACCAGATACCTGCCGTTGGACGGGGACACAGCACGTAGCTTCTCGAAGAAGCGGAGATGGTGACAGGCGGACTCCCAGCGACCACAGTTCACGACTGCAGTGGTCCGCAACGTGCACTCACAATGATTCGGGCACTCGGGTACAGGCGGGCCCTCAGCGGCGGCAGCACGCGGCTGCGGCGGCCCGGGCTGGTGGTGGCGATGACTCGCGTCGTGCAGTTCCGTGGTGGGCCCACAGCGGCAGCAGCTCTCTCCTAGCTGCGGCGGCCCACAGGACGACTCACGATGATGCAAAGTTGGCAAAGATGTGGGCACTCAGCGGCAGCAGCTTTCTCTTAGCTGCGGCGGCCCACAGGACAAATCACAATGGTGCAAAGTTGGCAGAGGTGCGAGCACTCAGCGGCACCAGCTCTCTCTTAGCTGCGGTGGCCCACAGGACAAATCACAATGATGCAAAGTTGGCAAAGGTGCGAGCACTCAGCGGCAGCAGCTCTCTCTTAGCTGCGGCGGCCCACAGGACAAATCACAATGATGCAAAGTTGGCAAAGGTGCGAGCACTCAGCGGCAGCAACTCTCTCTTAGCTGCGGCGGCCCACAGGACAAATCACAATGATGCAAAGTTGGCAAAGGTGCGAGCACTCAGCGGCAGCAGCTCTCTCTTAGCTGCGGCAGCCCACAGGACAAATCACAATGATGCAAAGTTGGCAAAGGTGCGGGCACTCAGCGGCAGCAGCTCTCTCTTAGCTGCGGCAGCCCACAGGGCAAATCACGATGAGGCAAAGTTGACACAGATGCGGGCACTCAGCGGCAGCAGCTCTCTCTTAGCTGCGGCTGCCCACAGGACAAATCACGATGATGCGGAGTTGGCAAAGGTGCGGGCACTCAGCGGCAGCAGCTCGCTCTTAGCTGCGGCGGCCCACAGGACAAAGGATGATCTCAACCAGGCTGGCACAACGGCGGGCACTCAGCGGCTACGGCTCTCTCTTAGCTGCGGCGGCCCACACAGATTCAGCGAAGGTTCCGAAGGTTCAAATTAAGGCGGGCGCTCAGCGGCGGCAGCTCTCTCTCAGCTGCGGCGGCCCACACAGATTCAGCGAAGGTTCTGAAGATTCAAATTAAGGCGGGCGCTCAGCGGCGGCAGCTCTCTCTTAGCTGCGGCGGCCCACACAGATTCAGCGAAGGTTCTGAAGATTCAAATTAAGGTGGGCGCTCAGCGGCGGCAGCTCTCTCTTAGCTGCGGCGGCCCACACAGATTCAGCGAAGGTTCTAAAGATTCAAATTAAGGTGCGCACTCATCGGCGGAAGCTCTCTCTTAGCTGCGGCGGCCCACACACAGAGTTAACAAGGGTAACCAGTCCGCGTTCCTCACAGTAGAACTAGAGGTTCCGGATTATTCGACGGAGGCCTCACCTGCAAGTAGAATCCCTAGCACAGGAATTCAGACGGCTGACGGGGTGAAGTCTAATGTCCCTGAGACTTCAGCAGGAGGCGCTCTCAATTCAGGCCCTCGGGTAGTTTCTTCAGCAAGCTTGGTGAAAGTTTCAAAGTCCTTTCCTCTGTTCACTCGGACAGAGTTTCGTCTTGACATCCAGAAGGAACACACTTGAAAAAGGTTTCAGTGCAGCGTTTTATACCTAAAAAGTCTTTGTTCTCTGCAGTCATAAATCACTGCATCCAGCCAGAACCAGTTCGGTGGGGTCGGGGAGCACTTGGTTTACGAGGCGACATCCTGCCCTTTGAGAATCTGAGGGTCTGCTCCAAAACCAGACAGTGAAAACACACGCTAGCAAAGCCTACAGGAAAGCTTAGGCCAGAAAATACCTTGTTTCTAGTAGAGGCATTTTCGAACACGGGCTACGCTAATAATCCTTACTAAAAGATGTATCTCAATGTTCTGAGCTTAAACATACCAAATTCGACGTTCCTATCAGGGTCCAGGGGGCAGGTAGGATTAGGGCATGTAATACTCAGCCTGCCCATTTTGGCCTATGAGAACGGATAGCCTCACAATAGTAAACAGTGAAATGGAGGGTAACTCGCTATTAAAACATGCTACACAGACATACTTTAAAAGCTGCTTCGGTGGGTAGCGCAAATCAGCGCTGCCGGCCCACCAGCAGTATTTGGTCTACCAGCCCTGGGCACACACAGTGCACTGATACTAGGGGCTGACAGGTAAACCAAACGAGCCAATTATGGTTATCCCAATTCATACAGTTATCTTTACACAGGGAGCATTCACGCTGTGTCACTGATTGGCAGTGGCATAGCGCCCAGAGCATCTAAATCCAGCCAACATAAAAGGTAAGAAGCGAAAAGAGGAAGGGAGACCCGCGCCAATGATGACAGGTCTAACACGCGTCCCCTCCAGCTGAAATGTGGGGAGAACTAACCATTCCCTTGGGAGTTCTCATCACTAAGGCAGAAAAACCTGGACAGATCGTCAGCATTGGCAAGTTCTGTACCAGGGCGGTGTTCCACCGTGAAATCCATACCCTGTAGGGAAATGGACCACCTCAACAACTTGGGATTCTCACCCCTCATATGCATCAACCATCTAAGGGGCCTGTGGTCTGTCTGAACCCGGAAGTGAGTCCCAAACAGATATGGTCTCAGCTTCTTCAGCGCCCAGACCACAGCAAATGCCTCACGCTCAATTGCACTCCACCTCTGTTCCCGGGGAAGTAACCTCCTGCTTAGGAAGGCTACCGGTTGGTCTAGTCCCTCCTCATTGATCTGTGACAGAACAGCCCCTATACCATGCTCTGAGGCGTCTGTCTGGACAACAAATTCCTTTGAAAAGTCGGGCGCCTGAAGCACGGGTGCAGTGCGCATGGCAGTCTTCAGGGCGTCAAAAGTGTTCTGACAGGTGTCAGTCCAGTTTACCTTCTTTGGCTGCTTCTTAGAAGTCAGCTCAGTCAAGGGTGCAACAATGTTGCCATATCCCTTGACAAACCTCCTGTAGTACCCCGTGAGTCCTAAGAAGGCTCTCACCTGCGTCTGAGTCTTGGGGGGTTCCCACGCCAGGATAGTTTCAATTTTGGGCTGAAGGGGCACCACCTGGCCGCTCCCCACCCGGTGCCCCAAATACACTACAGAACCCTGCCCAATCTGGCACTTACTGGCTTTGATTGTGAGGCCTGCCTTCCGCAGTGCCATCAATACCTCCCAGAGGTGGCGCAGGTGGTCCTCCCAAGAGGAGCTAAACACCGCAATGTCATCCAGGTAGGCGGCACTGAAGTCTTCCAGCCCAACCAACACCCTGTTGACCAGCCTCTGAAAGGTGGGAGGGGCATTCTTCATTCCAAAGGGCATCACCCGGAACTGGTAGTGCCCATCGGGTGTGGAGAAGGCTGACCCCTCCTTTGCTCCCTCGGTCAAGGCGATCTGCCAATACCCAGACGTCAAATCAAATGTGCTGAGGTATTTTGCAGCCCCTAACCGATCTATGAGCTCATCAGCTCTGGGGATGGGGTGCGTGTCAGTCTTCGAGACTGAATTGAGGCCCCGATAGTCCACGCAGAACCGAAGTTCTGGGGAGGTACCAGGCGCTGCAGCTTTTGGTACCAGGACCACTGGGCTGGACCAAGGGCTGCTAGAGGACTCAATCACTCCAAGGGCAAACATTTTGGTAACCTCATCCTTAATGTAGGCCCTTACCCGGTCAGTCACTCGGTAAGCCTTGTGCTTAATGGGAGGACTGTCCCCGGTGTCCACGTCATGGACACACCAATCAGTGACACTAGGTACCAGGGAGAACAGATCACTGAATTGCCCCAACAGTTGGCGACAATCACCCTGCTGCTCAGGGGTCAGTGTGGTGGAGAGGACCACACCCTCCACTGACCCACCTCGCTCCCCTGCACACAGGAGGTTAGGAAGGGGCTCGCTCTCCTCCTCCATCCCAGCATCTGTGGCCAGAAGTATGCCCACTTCAGACCTCTCAAAGTGGGGCTTCAGGCGGTTAACATGCAGGACCCGCAAGGGGTTCCTGGGAGACTGCAAGTCCACCACGTAGGTAACAGGACTCTTATGCTCCACCACCTCAAAGGGGCCGGTCCACCTATCCTGGAGCGCACACGGCTCCACCGGGGCCATGACCCAAACCTTCTGTCCAGGCTGAAACTCGATCAGAGTGGCATTCTGATCGTGCCAGCGTTTCATCTCTTCCTGGCTGGCTTCCAGGTTTGCCTCAGCAAGTTTCTTGAAGCGCCGAGTCTGGTTCCTGAAGGCCAGCATGTAACTAAACACATCCTGGGGAGGTTTCCTGGGGGATTGCTCCCAGCCTTCCTTGACCAGACCCAGAGGCCCTCTTACCGGGTGACCATAGAGCAGCTCAAAGGGACTGAACCCTAAGGACTTCTGTGGCACCTCACGGTAAGCAAACAACAGGCATGGCAAGAGGACGTCCCACTTACGCCTCATGGGCTCACCTAGGCCCATAATCATGCCCTTGAGGGTCCGGTTGAATCTCTCAACCAGCCCATTACCCTGGGGGTGGTAAGGAGTGGTGAACTTATATGTTACCCCACACTCCTCCCACAGAGACTTCATGTACTTGGAGATGAAGTTAGTTCCCCTATCAGACACCACCTCTCTGGGGAATCCCATACAGGAGAAAATCCCCATCAGTGCCCGTCCCACCACGGGGGCCGTCACTGTCCTGAGCGGGATGGCCTCAGGGTACCGGGTGGCATGGTCCACCAAGACCAGGATGAACCTGTTGCCCATGGCTGTCTTGGGATCCAGAGACCCCACAATATCAATGCCCACTCTCTCGAATGGGGTGCTCACAACGGGAAAGGGCTGTAGTGGGGCCTTAATCTTCCCCCCACTCTTCCCACTTGCCTGGCAAGTCTCACACGTCCTGCAGTGAGCATCTGAGCTCCTGCGCATCTGGGGCCAATAGAAGTGGGTGACCAGCCTCTCAAAGGTCTTGGTCTTCCCCAGATGTCCGGCCAGTGGCACATCATGAGCCAACCCCAGTAGGAAGGTCCTGAAGCGCTGGGGTACCACCAGCACACAGGCTGACCCAGGCTCAGCAACCTTAGGCTTGCTGTAAAGGAGGTCGTTCTCCCAATAGATCCAATGTGACCTTGTCTGGTCACCTACTGCCTGGGCGGCGGCCTGTCGCCACACGCCCTCAAGAGAAGGGCAGGTTCTCTGCTGCTCGCAAAATTCCTCCCTGGAGGGCCCCCCTTCCTGCTGCCAATGGGTCAGCTCTGGTAGGTCCCCCAGTTCGGCCACTTGTTCCCCTGTAGGTTCCAGGGCATCCCCCTCAAGGTCTGCTCCCTCCGGGACCGTAGGAACCGCGGGGGCCGGTTTCCTGCGTCCCCTACCCCTTCTCTTTAAGGCAGGGGCCTGGGCCATACTTTCAGGCTCCAGACCCTCCTGAACATCCTTCTGAGCTGTCATGGACCGAGTGGTCACACACGCCCACTCAGGCAGACCCAACATTTCCAAATGAGACTTTCTCTCCACCGTAGCCCATGGGGAGTTCTCTATATCATTGCCCAACAGACAGTCTACAGGCATGGCGGGCCTCACAGCCACTTGAAGAGTTCCTGAGACCCCCCCCACTCGAAGGGAACGTGAGCCACTTCACACTGGCTCTCTGAATTGTCCGCTGACACTACAGGGCAGAATGCATGGGGGACAACCTGCTCTTTGGACACCAACCGGGAGCTGACAGCAGTCACACTAGCTCCGGTGTCCCTGAGAGCCTCCACCCTATGGCCATTGATGGTCACCCACTGCCGGTACTTCTGAGTGTTATTCGGCAGTGTGGGGTTAGGGACCTTCTCAAAGTCTCCTAGCGAGACAAGGGTTAACTCTAAGGGATCCCACCCACCTTGGACCTCGACCTCCTCCCCCCCCAGGGCTACACTGGCAATCTGGCAGGATGGTGCACGGGGTGGTGCACAAGGGGATGCATTGGGGTCCCTCTGGGGACACTGGGGATCATAATACCGGTGGCCCACTTGACCACACTTGAAACAAGTGAGTGGCCCCCTCTGAACAGGCCTACCTGTCGGGGACACTGGCTCCTTCTCAGGGGGAGGCTGGGACACCACTGCTTGGTTCCCTTGGGAATTACTTTGGGGCCCTCTCTGGAACTCCTCGGCTTACCCTTGTCCCCCCACTTCTCTGCTGGGGACCCTGCCCACCTCTGGCGAAGTCTCCCACAAAACCTTTGCGGCCCGGGTGTTCACCTAGCGGTCCGCCTCCTCAGCAAGCTTCCTAGGGTTAGTCAGCTTGCTATCAATCAGGTGCTGGTGTAGCTCTGGAAAACAGTTACTAGAAAAATGCTCCCACGCAAACAAATCATACAATTGCTCGAAAGTTTCCACTTTGCTACCCTTTACCCAGCGATCCATTGCTCTGCAGAAAAAAGACACATATTCAACCCACGTGGTACCCTCTAACTTCTTACAGGTCCTAAACCTCTGCATGTACATTTCTGGGGTCAAACCATAACGGGTCATCAAAGCTTCTTTCATATGGGCATACACCATCCTGCTCTCCTCAGGCAGGTCCAACAGGGTATCCCTACCATCACTCACAAAGCGCCCCCACAATCCCGCTCCCCAATCCTGCTCAGGGACCCGGTGGGACACCATTGCTATCTCATATGCGGCAAACCATTGCCCAATATCCTCACTCTTGTGAAAATCCTTAATGACATCCTTAGGAATATAAACTCTACTCTCAGGAGTTACTAAAGGTATGCTGCCACCAGAGGGGAGACCGGGACACTCCTCGCCCTGATCTCTATCTCCCTCAACATTTTCTCATGTTTCATTCTCATTTTCTCAAGTTCAATTGACAATCGATTCTTCTCAATGTCTAACTTCTTACCCTCAAGGTCCTTCTGACCTTCCAATTTAGCCATCTCCAAACTATGCCTCCTATCTCTCTCCCTGTCCGCCAGCTCTTCTGGGGTCAGGCTCCTTTGGGATACACTAGTACCTGGATTGGAGGGTGTTCTATCTCCCCCCCTCTACTGCATCATCCTGCTGCCCTCCAGCATTCTCTTCCTCATCCCCAGCGGACTCTCTCGCTTCCCACCAGGCCTTCAGCGCCTTGTGGTACTCCTCCTTCCTAGAGAGACCTATCACGGGGACTGCGAATTGCTTACAAAATGACTTCAGCTGTTTGGCAGTATAGGTATCTAATCTTTCCTCCTCAAAGGCGAGATCCTCCGAAGCATTGGATGTTGGCCTTCCCATATTAGCAGTACTCATGGCTGTGATCAACAATTCAATACTAAAATAACCAACCCAAAACAAATTCGAAGAGGGAAAAAAATCCACGCGTGTCTGCGCTTTGGTCTGTACTCCCTAGTGGTGTCTACCAGTTATTGTACGTGGATCACAAATGCAAGTCCTGATCCCACCGCTGCCCGCCAATGTTAGAAATGGGGTTGTCTAGTTGGCCATGGCTGGCGCCATTGTCCAAATAGGGACCCTTCTTCCTAAGTCAGGGCAAGTGGGCTACCCACTTTGATAACCCCTGCTCAACCCTGTGGTAACGTAGCACGAGCAGTTAGGCCTATCTCAGAGGCAGTGTGTGAAGCATTTATGACCATGCACAATAAGGCAGCAACGACACCACAAAAGGACACAACTCAAGTAGGTATAGAAAAATAGTATCTTTATCTAAGGTTTAGCACGAGACTCTAAAAAGCGTTTTAACCAGTCACAATGCACGTAAATCAGTAGGGACTTAAAAAGGCAATAACGTATTCACCAGAACGTGGCACTGACTGAGTTCAAGGCCTGGGTCTACGCGACCCGTTGCGCACCAGATACCTGCCATTGGACGGGGACACATCACGTAGCTTCTCAAAGAAGCGGCGACGGTGACAGGCGGACTCCCAGCGACCACAGTTCTCGACTGCAGTGGTCCGCAACGTGCACTCACAATGATTCGGGCACTCGGGGACAGGCGGGCCCTCAGCGTCGGCAGCACGCAGCTGCGGCGGCCCGGGCTGGTGGTGGTGATGACTCGTGTCGTGCAGTTCCGTGGTGGGCCCACAGCGGCAGCAGCTCTCTCCTAGCTGCGGCGGCCCACAGGACGACTCACGATGATGCAAAGTTGGCAAAGATGCGGGCACTCAGCGGCAGCAGCTTTCTCTTAGCTGCGGCGGCCCACAGGACAAATCACAATGGTGCAAGGTTGGCAGAGGTGCGAGCACTCAGCGGCACCAGCTCTCTCTTAGCTGCAGCGGCCCACAGGACAAATCACAATGATGCAAAGTTGGCAAAGGTGCGAGCACTCAGCGGCAGCAGCTCTCTCTTAGCTGCGGCGGCCCACAGGACAAATCACAATGATGCAAAGTTGGCAAAGGTGCGAGCACTCAGCGGCAGCAACTCTCTCTTAGCTGCGGCAGCCCACAGGACAAATCACAATGATGCAAAGTTGGCAAAGGTGCGAGCACTCAGCGGCAGCAGCTCTCTCTTTGCTACGGCTGCCCACAGGACAATTCACGATGATGCGGAGTTGGCAAAGGTGCGGGAACTCAGCTGCAGCAGCTCGCTCTTAGCTGCGGCGGCCCCCAGGACAAAGGATGACCTCGACCAGGCTGGCACAACGGCGGGCACTCAGCGGCTACAGCTCTCTTTTAGCTGCAGAGGCCCACACAGATTCAGCGAAGGTTCCAAAGGTTCAAATTAAGGCGGGCGCTCAGCGGCGGCAGCTCTCTCTTAGCTGCGGCGGCCCACACAGATTCAGTGAAGGTTCTGAAGATTCAAATTAAGGCGGGCGCTCAGCGGCAGCAGCTCTCTCTTAGCTGCGGCGGCCCACACAGATTCAGCGAAGGTTCTGAAGATTCAAATTAAGGCGGGCACTCATCGGCGGCAGCTCTCTCTTAGCTGCGGCGGCCCACACACAGAGTTAACAAGGGTTACCAGTCCGCGTTCCTCACAGTAGAACTAGAGGTTCCGGATTACTCGACGGAGGCCTCACCTGCAAGTAGAATCCCTAGCACAGGAATTCAGACGGCTGACGGGGTGAAGTCTAATGTCCCTGAGACTTCAGCAGGAGGCGCTCTCAATTCAGGGCCTCGGGTAGTTTCTTCAGCAAGCTTGGTGAAAGTTTCAAAGTCCTTTCCTCTGTTCACTCGGACAGAGTTTCGTCTTGACATCCAGAAGGAACACACTTGAAAAAGGTTTCAGTGCAGCGTTTTATACCTAAAAAGTCTTTGTTCTCTGCAGTCATAAATCACTGCATCCAGCCAGAACCAGTTCGGTGGGGTCGGGGAGCACTTGGTTTACGATGCGACATCCTGCCCTTTGAGAATCTGGGGGTCTGCTACCACACGCCCAGTGGGAGGTGGAGCCATCATTCACCTCCCACGGCCCTGCTCAGATCAAAGAGTCACCCCTCTCCATACTCTAAATGCCGATCTCTCTCTCCAGCCAGGTCTGACCCAGCTGGCCCTGCTGCTCCAAAACCAGATGGCCAATACACACGCTAGCAAAGCCTACAGGAAAGCTTAGGCCAGAAAATACCTTGTTTCTAGTAGAGGCATTTTCGAACACGGGCTACGCTAATAATCCTTACTAAAAGATGTATCTCAATGTTCTGAGCTTAAACATACCAAATTCGACGTTCCTATCAGGTTCCTGGGGGCAGGAAGGATTAGGGCATGTAATACTCAGCCTGCCCATTCTGGCCTATGAGAACGGATAGCCTCACAATAGTAAACAGTGAAATGGAGGGTAACTCGCTATTAGAACATGCTACACAGACATACTTTAAAAGCTGCTTCGGTGGGTAGCGCAAATCAGCGCTGCCGGCCCACCAGCAGTATTTGGTCTACCAGCCCTGGGCACACACAGTGCACTGATACTAGGGGCTGACAGGTAAACCAAACGAGCCAATTATGGTTATCCCAATTCATGCAGTTATCTTTACACAGGGAGCATTCACGCTGTGTCACTGATTGGCAGTGGCACAGCGCCCAGAGCATCTAAATTCAGCCAACATAAAAGGTAAGAAGCGAAAAGAGGAAGGGAGACCCGCGCCAATGATGCCAGGTCTAACAGGCCTTAATGTAAGTAGTGAATGGTGTTTGCCCCCCTTCCCGAGTTTTGCGAATGTGCCATCCGCTTTGTGGGCAACAGGCGATGTAGATTGTGTTTACAATTCTGTGATTGGTTGGTGTGAAGTTCATGAAAAAGTGTTTTTCCTACATCCTACTGTTCTAGCCATTGCTATGCCTTTGCTAATGGTTCCTTCTGCTGCTCAATGTTTTTCTATTACTGATCTAAAATACATTCTTTGGCGGAACAATTTATTTCAACAACAGGTCTTTGTCCCGATTCACATTGACTGGTAGGAGTCATAGGCTCTGCTGCGCTTCTTAGGACTATGCAGAAAGACAGAGCATCTATACATAGGTTTTAAAAGAGGTAGTTACTTGTTATTGTTTCAGACATGCAGCAAAGTTGTAGGGACAGTACAGTTACATAGTGTTAGACATGGCATCCATGACGTGGTTTTCCCTGACTTTTTACCTCTACCTCCTATGTTTTGATGCCGTGCTGGTTTCCGTTTTTGCTAGCTTAGATGCTTTGGGTATTTTGCCACTGCTGATCAGTGCCACAGTGCAAGTGCTTTCTGTGTAAATTAATATTGGCTTGGTTCTTCCTGCTTTGCGTATTCTGTTTGCAAGTAGATCCCTAGTGAAGGGCACTGGGTGTGCCAGGGCTGGTAAATAAATAGCTAACAGTAGGCTTGCAGCGCTGATAGTGCCACTCACATGAGTAGCCTGGAAAAGATGCCTCAGGCCTGTCACAGCAGTGCCTGCACGCAGTTTGTACATAGGAAAAACATATGGTAGGCCCAAGGTACCACTCTAGGCAGGGTACAGTGTATGTGACAGGTAGGATATGTACTGGTGTGTATAACATGCCCTGATAGTGGCATACTGCCCATTTTGTTTTTCACTATTGAAAGGCTATCTAGCCCATAGGACAGAATGGGGAATGTGTTTATAACATTTTACAAGCACATCCTCCCATAGGGATAAGGTAGACAATTGGAGCCTGGACTCAGAATTTGGTAACACACCTTTTAGTAAATGATGGGTTTTAAAATATGTGTTTGCAACAGGCACTTTTAGAAAGTGGCTATTTTCTTGTCCAATTTTTCTGTGTGTTTCTGCCTGATTGTGGATAGGCTGTTTGGTCTCAGTGTGACAGAGACTGAGAATGTGCATTTGGTGTGGTGTCCTCTTGTGGTGTTTTATTGTGTTACTGTGAGTGCTGATACAAATACTCGACACATTGTATTTGGGATACGACTATCTGCTCATGCACAGCTCCTAAGGGGTGAGCAGGGGTCATCTAAAGTGTGTATTTCCCTTACGCTGACTAGAGGAAAGGGTCCCTATTTGAACAAAGTTACCTACCTTTGCCCACTACAGACACTCGTTTTTTTTTTAACAAATTGTTCTTATCTTTAGTTTTGACTGACCAGGGAGTTTGTTTTTAAAAGGGGTAAGTATTTTCGACAGGAGGTTTCCTTCTCAGGTCACCCACTGTCGAAAGGGGGGGTAGGAGATTAGCTCCTTGGCGACTAAAGGACTAACATATTAAATGAGGTGCATGGGGTGCATGAGCCTTAACTCTGAATGCCTAACACTTGATACTGCGTTCTTTTTTTCTTTCTTTGGTTTCTGTGCTTGGTACATATATTGTTGTGTGCTGTTTTGTGTTGTAAGTACACAAGACGGCTTGTCGTGCGCGCTTTCTGTCTTTGACGCTACCATAAGAGCCCTCCCGAGCGGTCTAGGAACGGTCATGAAGGTGGCTGTCTCCATAAGACAATCGGTTGGACTCGCCTTAGCCACAAATTTCACAGATATGGTACTCCATGCTGTGAACATGCCCTTGAATAAATAGAGACACAGCACCTCACCAGTGCACGTCTAACTGGCTATAACAAAGTACGGTTCGGAAAAATTGTCATGATTAAAAGTGTGTCACCTTGAAGTCAGCCATGTTACTGCCCCTCCTTTCTGTAAATTGATGGAATTGAATTGAAAAGAAGATGAAAGGACGGGTAGACTAGACTGATGTTCCCTTATCTGATCCTTAAGGGGAACTATAGGTTGATAGCTCCTGTTTAAATTTGCAGGTGGCACCACCACTATTGCTCATGTTACCGCAACACTACATACAGTCGCAGAGACATCACAAGTTCTTTATCAGTTAGCCTGTAATTGCGCTGGCAGCCCTTACTAGAGCTGGTGAATTGGTAGGCCAGAAGGAAAAAAGGAAAAGAAAATGAATGTTGCTAGATGCCTATGTTTTTCCCCTGGTTATGATTACACATGGCCCAGTTTGTGTACTGTATGATGCACATGATGCACAATACTTGGAAGGGTACCTGTATGCCCCCGGTAATTGCGCACCACACATTTTAGTGGTTAACAGTTTGAAGAGCACATAGCTCTACAGGAGCTTGTTTGGAACAACAAGTTTTGCTGGAGAATTCATGTACTTGCTACATTATGCTTAATTTGCAAGTTATATATATATAATCAGGATCTATGTTAAATTAGCAATTTTAAATTTTCCTGCCACAACTATAACTTGAGAGCATGGTCACAAATGCAATACTTATGTTGGCTCCCTTGGAAAAATAATTCTAGAGGTGTCTGCAGACCTGCACAGCAGCGAAGGTTCACAAAGTAGAGGCTGTGTCGTGATCTCTATGACTTATTGAACACAAGCTTGCTAAGACGAGAAACACAAACAAGCCATTGCTTTGAAATTCCCTTTTTGAGGTTCTTCAGATGAATAATATAGGAATGGACAGATGCAATGATTCAAAGTATGTCCGGATTGTTCTTTCAGAGCTTAGTAAATGAATTAAGGCTTACCCCGCTACTTGGTATTGGGAGAGAAAACAATTAATTGTATAACGTTTTATCCTTGCCAGTTAATTAAAACTCTGCATTCTACCCACTAATAGGTCCGGGACACCCTGCAGTCATCAGAGGGGCCCCGGACGTGATGCACAGCCTGGCTGCTTGTTATGGAACATCCATGAATATGATTGAGGTGGAGCTGCAGAGCAAAGAAGTGCTGGATGAGGCAGTACCACCAAAAAACAACTCAGAGAGAGGGGCTATCCAGGAGCCCCAGCCTGTTGGTCCACCTGTGCTTGAGTCCTAGCCCATTGAGCCCAGCCTGTGGGCTCGCCTGTGTTTGAGTCTCTGCCCCCTGGTCCTCTTGAGTCTGACCCCATTTTTCCTTGAACCCGCTGTGCCCGGAGTATTGAGGCACAATTTGCGCCCCGACGGAAGGACAGTGCACCAGAGGGAAGGTTGAATGAGTAGGGATGGACTTCATGGATGAAGAATAGGGTGCAAGTACCCTGTCTATGGAGCCAGCGATAGAGTAAGGACAAAGAGATTGGTGCACTGGCCTGGACACTGGACAGGATTAGTTGGGGCTGTCCTCCAAGGAGGGAGGGTGCTCTATCCTGAGTGAAGAGGATTTTTCCGGAAAGAGCTAGACGAGTAGCTCCACCACCGGTGCTCAACAGTGCCTACGCCAGATGAACAATAGGAGCCTGCCAGTGATGGCTCTCTGAAAGACACTGGAATGAAGAGTTTTTCCCATCCCCCTGTTCCCTGGTCATCAATTCTATTGCATTGCATTTCTCTCCCAATTACCATGTATCATTTTGGTCGTTCCATTATTGAAGAAGAATACCTCTTTGCAGCCCAGCTGACATATAGCTTGCTTGATAACAAGTTTGCCTTGGATCTTACTTTATAATGTTTACTTTCACAATTATGTTTTACCTATGAGGAAATGGTCTGACAGATGTTGCCTCTCTTTCCTTTTCCCCCAATGTTTGTTGCCTCGTCTATGCATCACACATTCCATCAGCTACAACGTGAAAGTAGGTTTCTGCCCTTAGTAAAAAGGGGTTGCTAACGCAAAGAATATGCCCATGTATGCACAGTCTCCCAGCTCGTTGTGCCTGCTGTGTAAGTACACCAACTCCCAAGAAAAAGGATATCCATGCAATACAAATGCTAAGATCATGCTTCAGAAAGAGATCGATGGGTTGATGAGCATTGATGCAGACACTTTTTAGGTCAACATGTCTCTTATAGTTTCCCTGCTTAATAGCGAGCATTTGAACACTTCTGAGTATTAAGATATTGATCATGTGAATAGAGATTTCCCCTCCTGATTAGAATTGTAAAGACCCTACTGGATAGCGCCAATAAAGCATTTAGCCACCCATGCTAAAAGGAGGGTCTGTTAGGTTTGAAAAACCCCATTCTTATTATATACTTATTCTGTGCCATAGTAGGTTAGCAGTGTGCGGCTAAATGACGTTCCATTTACATTCACGTTATGTAACCCACTGAGTTATCCTTGTAATGCGCAAGCCTCAGTTAGCAAGTGTGACTCCATTTTGTATTTCGCAATCCCCATTAGGCTGTGCCTGCACTAGGCCTCATTACTCATATTGCTTGCCTCAGCAGAACACTGTATTTCGTTATTATTTTCTCTGCTATTCAAGGTTGCCTTCTGACTTGCTAATGAATAGGCCATTCTGCCCTTGCATACCTATCTCTATGTGTAGCTCTTCTCACACGTTAGGAGACACTGAGATCCAACACGGCAACCTTGAATCTATGATAATGTGTACCCGTCTAGCAGGTGGTAGCTCATCCCTCTGTGCCTCCTTTGTTCATGGTCGGCCCAGGCCGGTACTTTTCCACTGTGGGCATGGTTGGCGGTTCTGGTCGGAATGATTACCTGTTGTGGGCTGTTGGGGGTGCCAGTCCCTCGGCAGACATCTTAGGGTGCAGGCCAGATTGGACTCCTCTGCAGAGTATTGCTAATAAACGATGTTTGTATTCTCTACTGTCTGACCGACTCTTTATTCTTGGGAAGGCATAGCAGGTGGTTGTAAGTAACCCGAGTGGCCCTTAAGGGCCACTTCCTTCACAGTTGTGTGTTTACATTTCCATGGGCCCGGATGTGGGTACTAGACAGTGCCTATCTAAAGATGCCCCCCTTCCACCTGAATTTGATCGAATACCCTCAACGTTATGGGCTACTGGTGATACGGATGTGGCCGTGTTACATATATCTCCAGTTTCTATACAAGTTAAGGACAATGTTGTCTTGCCCCGCATTCTCCAATATAAAATACTGCAGGCAGGTGAAAGGGACCTTCTTCAAATTGTTCATGACTTGATATGTAAAGGGGTTGTCGAAGAAACAACAGGTAATGTATGTAATAGTCCTATTCTTCCGGTCCTTAAAAGGACTCTGTCAGGTTCTTCCGATATTTCTGAAGATGTATATCATTTTGTCATTGATTTGAGAGAGGTTAACAAAATAGTGGTTCCGCAATTTCCAGTAGTTCCTGATATTACCACACTGTTGACAGTGATTCCATCGACTGCTCGGTTCTTTTCTGTCATTGATTTGAAAAATGCATTCTTCAGTATTCCTATACACCCGGATAGCAGGGATTTGTTCGGATTTAGACTAGCTTGAAAATGTTTTCATTTCTGTCGCGCACCTCAAGGCTATACTGAAAGTCCTAGTATCTATAGCCAAGCCTTGAAAGGTCAGCTGCATTCCCTATCGCTTTCTCCAGGTAATGTATTGGTGCAGTATGTTGATGATTTGTTGATTGCTTCTGATATGGAACAAGGTTGTAAGGATAGTACGGTGAGATGATAACTGCATTTAGCACATCATGGTCACCTGACCTGAGAATTGAGTGAAGGATTAATTGTCAACATATATACCGACAGCCAGTATGCGTTCGGGGTTGCACATAATTTCGGGCGATTGTGGGCTGAGAGGGGTTTCTTACCTCCCATGGCACAAAGATACAGCATGGGCATCTCATTTTGAGAACGTTATCTGCATTAACGCTCCCTTAGAAAGTGACAATAGTCAAGTGCATTGCCCATAGAAAAATATCTGATGATGTGGCCAGAGGAAATGCATTTGTGGATTAGGTGGCTAAAGTAACAGCTCGAAGTAAGATGAAAAGAATGTTTGTTGCCGGTCCAGCTAGATTGGTTCCTGAGAATGCCATGTTTGAGAATACAGTTGAGAGTGTAAAGGAGATACAAAGTGAAGCCATGATAGAAGAATTAGCAACATGGCAAGAGTACTACACAATTAAATGAAGAGGGGTGTTGGATTGATAAGTCAGGTGAACGGAGATGGATGTTACAAGATGCATATGTCTTCCTTGTGGTAACTATGGCTCATGGTCCAGCTCAAATTAGTGCAAAAGGCATCACTAAAATTATTGGCTCCGGTTTGGTGTAATGATAATATTACCAAGACTGCTGCACATTTGGTGAAAAGTTGTATGATTTGCATGAGACGCAATCCAGTAAAGGGTAACGCCACACCATCCGGTAACTTTGCACCACCTACATTCCCCTTTGAAGTCCTCCAAATGGATTTCATTGAATTGGAACATTGTAATAATCTCAAGTATGTCTTAGTGGTTGTGTGTACATTCAGTAAATGGGTTGAAGCTTATCCCACAAAGGATACTACGGCCACCACTACTGTGAAAGTACTCGTTAAAGAGTATTTTCCTCGCTTCGGAATGCCCCAAATTATCTGGAGTGAGAACGGAAGTCATTTTAATGGAAAAGTGATTAAATTAGTATGTGAAGGCTTGCACATCAAACAGAAACTTCATGCTGCTAATCACCCGCAATCAGCGGGATTAGTTGAGAAGTACAATGGTACTCTCAAACTAAAATTGGCAAAAATCCAAGAGACGACGGGGTTGAGCTGGACAGATGCTCTTCCATTAGCTCTTTTGTCAACTAGAACAACAGCACATTCTAGGACTGGGTTGTCTCCGTATGAGATTGTCTTTGGACAACCGGCAAATGTCTGGAGCGTGCCACGCCCCAAACGGTTCTCTGATATTGAATAATCTATCTTGCTTGATTATCGTGGACAGTTAACGGAAAATTTGCGTTCTATTCACCAACAGGTGCACAATTCCTTACCTTCCAAACCAGAGGAACATGGCCACAACATCCAGCCTGGTGACTTCATCCTTGTGAAAAACATTCAGAGGAAGAAAAGTTTGGAAAGGTCCCGAACAAGTTCTGCTTGTCACGCGAACGGCTGTTAAAATTGCTGGTTGAAAGAACTGGGTTCACGGCGTCCATTGCAAGAAGATACACTTGCCGTTGCCTTATGACCAGTGGGTTAAGGAAGGTGTTGGAGACAGTGAGTGTGAGCAGGTGCTGAGATTTGTGCCTTTTAGCGATGCTACATTAACATGGACACAAACAGATCAGGAAAATGATGATGTCCTGAATGAGGCTGTCCCGTCAGAAATACGAGCTATCCAGGAGCCTTTGTTCAGTGATCCCACAGTGCCTGGGACCGTCAGGTACAATTTACGTCCTCGGATGCGGACCATCGAGCCTAAGGAGAAAAAGGATTAGGGATGGACTGTACAAGGTAGGAAAGTACTGAGTAGCAGTACCAACGAGGGATTGGAACACGTGAAATTCTGTATTTGCTTTGCTTTTGTTGTTTGAACAATAGTTAGGAAAGTATACTCTGAGAGTATACCACCTTTAGCGACGTTGGATAGATTAGGGAAGAGCTTAGGACAGAGCAAGCTCCATGGCCGGTGCTCAAGAGCGCCAACTGATTGATGGACAATAGGAGCCTGTGCCAGTGAGGCTTAGACAGACTCTGGGAACATTATTATTTCTCTTTGCATTCTTCTCCTTTGATTCATTATGCATCCTTTTGGTAGAATTATTAATGAAGAGGAACAGCCCATTGTTGATATACAGCGTAGTGTCCCTTGGTCAACCAGAAAAAAATTGCATGTGTCATTTTCCTGATAACTGTGGTAGTAATACTATGTGGGGTATCGTGGTTATTGGAGGATGCATGTAGTGTGCTCACGTGTAGTAAGGGTGACAACATTTCTTTGAGGCGTAATAAAAGAGCTGCCCTGAGTAATGTGTTCTTGGAAACACATAGGAGGTTCTTTGGCAAAGGAACTGCTTACGTCGCCATCGGTACCTGGACTGCTCCACCAGGGGGGACTTCAGCCCCCAGACTGCCCTGCTGCTTTTCGCACCTGGAGGCGCCGTTACCACTCTGCGCGCCCGGACGCGCATAAAGGCATTCGCGGCTCCCGCTTCGCGGGTCCCGCTTACATCGCCATCGGCACCTGGACTGCTCCACCAGTGGGGACTTCACCCCCCAGACTGCCCTGCTGCTTTTCGCACCTGGAGGCGCCGTTACCACTCTGCGCGCCCGGACGCGCATAAAGGCATTCGCGGCTCCCGCTTCGCGGGACCCATTTACATCGCCATCGGCACCTGGACTGCTCCACCAGGGGGGACTTCAGCCCCCAGACTGCCCTGCTGCTTTTCGCGCCTGGAGGCGCCGTTACCAATCTGCGCGCCCGGAGGCGCATAAAGGCATTCGCGGGTCCCGCTTCGCGGGACGTGGGCGGGCACGCCCGGGTGAAGCCCGGGCCAAGGGTGGGCCCATCCTTGCCCGTCAGTGACCGGAAGAGGCCGGGCAGGGCCACCCCTCTGTCATCTGCCCATTGGGCTCGGACTACTCTGGCGAAACCCCTTCTGTTGTAGAGGTACTGTGTGTCTTTCTCTATTTTCTCCTCTCTTTGGTTCCTGTATGAAGGACTGAGCCGGATCTTGGCCCCCACATACTATTGCTTGTTATCCCATCCGATCTGTTACTAGTCTTTGGACCGCATACCCCTTGTCACTTGTAAATTACACGTATACTCAGCCCCCTCAGTTTGCGGAAGTGAAGGAAGTGTTTGGATTTGGTTATCCTGGACCATGTCTGTATCATAGGAAACCACTGGGATAGGGTTACCCAGGTTGTGACAACAATACATATTGTGATAACTTCTACATGGAAGAGCAGAATGTAACATTGGTGGGTTGGCATTGTAAGGAGCTGACAGTCCCCCGAGAAGCGGGTTATTATACTGCTTGCTGCCCCATAGTGAACAGTACAGACACCTCTCTATACATTAATAGTTCAGGAATAATATTATTCAAAAATACAATTCCCCTTGTGAATAAGGAAGATTCGAGTACCCTTGGAATGAATCCTAGATACGCTGCGGTAAACTATGAGGGGCTGATATACGCACATCCCGGGTTTTCTTTCTGTCTAATGGGACTTATTTCAATGTTTATAATGGCACAGATGATGTGGCTCTTGGGATGGTATTACCCTTGGGTGTCCCAAGTAAGTATGCAAAACCGAAAACAAGATGGGTAAAAAGAACATTAACGAAAGAATTCTATGAAGGAGTGACTGATATTGAAATTAATAATTCTAGTAATGGTATTACGTTTGGATACATTCTGTCCTCTATTCTCACACTGGGTGGCACTTCCATGGCCAGGGGTAAGAAAGCTAGAGAATATTTTGGGTGCAAGCTGCAAATTTTATCCAACACTACAGTAGCAGCCTTTGCGGGACATCACCACTCAGTTAGAAAGCATGCGAGTGTATTCGGAACAGACGAGATATGCCGTGGATTTTAAATTGGCCAAAACTGGTGGTGTATGCGCTGTAGTTGGCGACCAGTGTGTAGTCGGAATCAAAAATTTGGAAAAGAATATAACACAACATATAATGGATATTATCGAAAATTTCAAGGGAATGTAAAGTGGAAATTGGAATTTGTCTCTTTTCGGTGGATGGGTTTGGATCCTTGAGTAACTGATTTATATTGTAGTGGTGCTGGTGCTGTGTTGTGTTCTGAATTAGTGCCTTCCCCTATGCTGCTCGTATTGTGCCACCATTTTCACGCCCAAGCAGAAGATTTCAGTCCATGATACTAATGCTGCTATGATGTTACAGGAAGATATTGATGATCTCATGGATATAGATGAGGGTATATTCAAGGAGTCATCTCTTCTTGCTGTATCACTATCTGATGTAGAACGTAAGGAATGTCCACAGCCATAGTGTGACTACATTTATGTTTCTGCTGTTTCGTTGATGCAATGTCATTATAGTGATGTTACATATATCTATTATATACGTATATCGTTTTCTCTTACTTATCAGCAAATGTTTTTAGCTCATGCTAAAAGGAGGGTCTGTTAGATTAGGCCCATTGCTGTACGTATAATGTCATGTATAAGTTAACACTCACTACACCATTTGCAACTGTCTTCCATTTTGTATGTTGACCGAAACTAATTCTTTTGCTATTCCAAGAAATGCCCTCAGCTAAGTTTCGTTTCTGCAATAATGAACAGTTAGTGCCAGCACATAGCTTTCCCACTACATAGAGGCCCTCTCCCACCTGTCTGGTACTTTGATCATAGCACAGGGTGAAACGGCCTTGGACTGGGCTCAGTTGTGCAAGATATGGGAGCAAGAACCTTTTTTTGTATGCCTTTTACTGTTCAGTTGCAGCAGTCTGGAAAATTCCATTGTGGGCGTGTTTTTGGCTAACCATGCAATGTATAATGTATCCATGCTTGTGATTCTTCAGTTCCCTCTGTAGCACTCTTCTGAGACTGTACAGATGGGGCCCCGCTCTGAGCGTATATTAATAAATATTATTGGTATATATTCTCCACTGTCTCCCCGACTCTTCATTTGGTAAGGAAGGCAGAGAGGTGGTCGGTAGTGACCCGAGTGCCCCAAAACGGGTCACTTCCTTCAAAGTTTCCCAAGTCCATGAAACAATGTTGGGAATTGACTCACTACTTCAGAATGGGCATTCAAGTTGTAGTTAATAGAAACCAGTCCCATGTCAGCAGCAGTGTAGAAACGTATTAAGCATGCACTCAAGGAAGTACCTGGGAGTACAAGAACTGGTGCTTTCACTGTTGTTTTCTTGTGCCGCAAGATCGCCACAAAGGATCCTTTGCTCACAAGGGTGTGGAAGCTGCCCAGGTATACACATTGGTTTTTGACAGTGTGAGACATGGTATCGGAGACAACTCTTTGTACTTTTCTGCCGGCATGATGTTTATCGATAGTTGAAAAGAACAGTGGTCTCAGGGAGGCCTCACAGGTCCTCGTGTAGCCTGGTCTACTATTACTAGGTTCCGTATTTAATCTACAGAAACACTTTCAAAGGGAGTCCGAGCGGGACTCATTAAGCAATGTATGCAGGGACACAGAATCATGTTCCATTCGTCGAGCGTGTTAAGTTCATTCTCAATGGAACGGAAATTGAACATCCATTTGCATTCAAGTCTATTAAGGATTGCTTGAGGGTCCCCGCCTCTGCTGCACGGGCGAACAATGTCAATGACTTGCCAGCGGAGATCTTGTTCTGAATGTCCTTTACTCATGAAGTGCTCGACCAGTGGTGCAGTGATGACTTGGCAGCGTATTCTGCTTTTATGCTGGCTTATTCTTGCTTTCACCTTCTGGGTTGTTTGGCCAACATAAATAAGTTCACACGGACATTGGATGCAGTAAATTACATTCGCCGAATTACAGTTCGAAAAGAAATTCAGCTTATGCGTGACTGTGCCATATTCAAACGTTTTCGTGTTTTTGTGAGAGGGCATGCAGCGCAGTTACCACATTTGTAATGACCAACTACTGGTGGGAGACCTAGGCACGCCTGCATAGTGTTGTCTTTGCGTAGTGGTTGTTGTGCTCTGACCAAATGGTCCTTAATGTTGCGCCCTCGTTTGAAGGAGAACAGAGGAGCCTCATTGGTAATGTTGATTGAGGTTATGAGGGGCCAGTGTTTTTTAATCAGTTTGGTTATTTGGTTGCTTGCCGGACAGAACGTGGTCACTCATGCAATGCGTGACATTGTCTTTTTTGGCTTCGGTTCAAGAAGGAATTCCCTGTGTGAGTACCAGGCCCTTTTCATAGATCTTTTTACAAGGCGTCTTGGGTAGCCTCTGGTGATGAGTTTTTTGCATAGTGTGTCTGCTTCCCTAAGGTAATCTTTCTTTAGCTTGCAGTTTCTGCGAAATCTTAAAAACTGGCCAAAGGGGAGGCCATCCCTGAGTGCTCTAGGGTGGGCGCTTTGTAGTGGAGTAGGGTGTTGCGTTCTGTCGGCTTCCTGTACAGGGAGGTGTAGAGCCCGCCTTCAGCTGTTTTGACATTGACATCTAGATAGTTTATCTGGATATTGATAGAGCTGTAGGTAAACTTAAGGTCTGGTTGGCAGTTATTGAGCCAAGTGCAAAGGACGTCTAGTTCAGATGTGTTTCCTTGCCAGATCATGAACACATCGTCGATGTATCGATGCCAGCTCTTGATTTTGCCTCGATGTGGGTTGATCTGGTTAAGGACAAATGATTTTTCTATGTCGTCCACAAAGAGTATGGCAAAATTGGGGGCAAAAACTGCCCCTATAGAAGAACCTTTGCGTTGTTTATTGAATTTTTCATTGAACACAAAGTAATTTTTCATCAAGGCTATCTCCAAAGGGAAGATGATAAATTCAGTCGGGAATTTATGTGGTCTGGGTCTGTTGTTGAGGTAGGTCTCAATAACTCTGGTGCCTCTATCCTGTGGAATATTGGTATAAAGGGACTCTATGTCCAATGTGACCATGAGTTCACATGTGGGGTTAAATTGTTCCTGCTCCACCAAGTTAATAAAATGTGTGGTGTCTTTGACATAGGCTATGGTGTCTTGTACCAGGTCATGTATAAAGAAATCCACATACCTTCCTAGTGGTTCAAGAATGGAGCCACATCCTGAAAGGATTGGTCTGCCTGGAGGATTTTCAAGGTTTTTATCAACTTTAGGCAGTGTGTATAGCACTGGTGTACTGGGGTTTTGTTTATTGAGATAGAGAAACTCATTATGACTAAGGTAGCCTAGGTCTTCAGCTGCCTTGGTGGTTGTCTGGATCAGATTTTTAATCTCCACAATGGTGTTATGTCTCAGTGGTTCGTAGTGAGTAGTGTTACTAAGTTGGCGCATGATCTCATTGTCATACGTGGTTTTGTCCTGAATGGTGATTCCACCACCTTTGTCACAGGGTTTTATGATGATGTGGTCTACATTTTTCAGTTGGTTCAGACTCTTCTTCTCTTCTAGGCTGATGTTATAGGGGATGAAGTTATGCTGGTTTTTTTAACTTCTCTAGGTCTTTAAGGACTAAATTCTCAAAGGAGACTACTTCTGGGGGTAGAGAACCAGTGGGTGGATTAAAGGTTGATTTAGGGCGAAGTCCTGTGGTGTCATAGTTGGGTGGTGATTCTTTATGGAGAAAAAAGGAATTTAATCTTATTTTTCTAAAGAATTGGAAGATCTCTGTCTGTATTTTTGAACCAATCAGGTTTTTCGGTGAGGACATAGGATAGTCCTTTGCTAAGTAAAGAGATTTCAGTAGAGGAAAGTTGGTGACTGGAGAGGCTGAAAATGGAGATCTGTTCTGTATTGGCAGAGGAAGGGTTATCCTCTAGGACAAGATTATTTAGTATTGGTAGCCCCATTGATAGAATTTCCGTCGTGTCTGGCGTTCTCCTGGGGGGAAGTTGTATCGTGATTTCCCTCTCCTCTCTCTGGTTGGAATGGCTGGCCTCTCCCTAAAAAATTAAGGTTATTGGGGGCCAAGCTGGGACCCGCACCAGGGTCCGAGGTGTCTGAATCTGCAGACAAATCAGAAAAAGTGACAGGCTGTCTGTTTTTAAATCTACCCCAAGTGCCTGCCTGCTGTCTTTGGATGTTTGGGGGATTTGTGAAGAAGTCTTCTCTAGGTATGGGTAGGTTTTCTCCTTACTATAGTTGTGTATGTCTCTTGTTACCTTAGTAGCTTTCTTGTGGTGTTCAAACTTCTGGAAGTCGGAAATGGTCTTTTCTAATTTATCAAGGACAGTTTTTGCATCTGACAGGCTGTCTAACTCCAAAATAGCTTTTTCTAATTCATTTATCTCCTCAAGTTCTCTCTTGCTATGTTCTAGAGCGGTGTCTATTCCTAGCACCATCCAGTGGCGTGAGCACGTTGTGCCTATGTGAGCGAAACCGTTCTTGAATTTAGGGTCTTGCAGGAAGATGGCGGGAGTGTTGCGTATCTGTAGGCCAATGGGTATTATATCTGCTTTTAGATACTCAGTGAGCATGCGAGCATGCAGTTCAGTATGGATGTGCTTCTTTTTGAGGTGTTCTAGAGTCGTTATTTTATCTGTGGCCGCATCAGATGGAGGCACTGATGGTGTAGACGTTTGGAACAGAGAGGGGCCGCTTATAATTTTGGCAATATAATCATCTGTGTAGGTGGGAACGACTGGTATGGACATAGTTGGTGCGCAAAGGGGAAAAAAATGTAGGCCAGAGTGGCTTACGGTGACTGTATTAACACAATATTTAAGTAATAAATAAATAAATAGAAACACTAAAGGAAGAGGTAACCCTTGCAGTGTAGCCACTGCACGTAGGATATGTGTCAGAAACAAGGGTACCCCGTAGTAAGACCAGGGGTGGTATTAATAGTTGAAAAGAACAGTGGTCTCAGGGAGGCCTCACAGGTCCTCGTGTAGCCTGGGCTACTATTACTAGGTTCCGTATTTAATCTACAGAAACACTTTCAAAGGGAGTTCGAGCGGGACTCATTAAGCAATGTATACAGGGACACAGAAGCATGTTCCATTCGTCGAGCGTCTTAAGTCCATTCTCAATGGAACGGCAATTGAACATCCATTTGCATTCAAGTCTATTAAGGATTGCTTGAGGGTCCCCGCCTCTGCTGCACGGGCGAACAATGTCAATGACTTGCCAGCGGAGATCTTGTTCTGAATGTCCTTTACTCATGAAGTGCTTGACCAGTGGTGCAGTGATGACTTGGCAGCGTATTCTGCTTTTATGCTGGCTTATTCTTGCTTTCACCTTCTGGGTTGTTTGGCCAACATAAATAAGATCACACGGACATTGGATGCAGTAAATTACATTCGCCGAATTACAGTTCGAAAAGAAATTCAGCTTATGCGTGACTGTGCCATATTCAAACGTTTTCGTGTTTTTGTGAGAGGGCATGCAGCGCAGTTACCACATTTGTAATGACCCACTACTGGTGGGAGACCTAGGCACGCCTGCATAGTGTTGTCTTTGCGTAGTGGTTGTTGTGCTCTGACCAAATGGTCCTTAATGTTGCGCCCTCGTTTGAAGGAGAACAGATTAATACCACCCCTGGTCTTACTACTGGGGTACCCTTGTTTCTGACACATATCCATGATGTTTATCGAAGCACCACTGTCTATAATGAAAGTTGTAGGGTATCCACTCACCTTGAGCATGATTTTAGGACAATGTCCAAAGGAACTTTGTTGCTTCATGTGGTGAGTCTTTTCAGACTTGAGTTTTTTCTTGCAAGCGGCCAATCCTACATGCGCATGTTGATCTGTGACTGACATCACCATCGCACTTCCATTTTCCTCATTGTCACTCGATGATGACGTCAATAAACCATTGGACGATGAATTTGATAACGCTCAACTTCGTTTAGTTTCCACTTGACTTAGTCGAAGTTGCCGTTTGGCCTTGTGGGAGTGGCTAGAGCGCTTCTGGAACTTTCTGATGTCCAACTTCATGACTATTCATGATGCTATTAGTTTCTCTTTCACTATGCAAACCGTTATGAAATGGTTTTCCTTCCCGCAGCCTTTACATATTTGTTCGATAGCAGAACATTTACCTTCCTGTGGCAAGGAGACTCCACAGCAGAAACACAATTTCTTTTTCTTCAGAGACATCACTTGCTGGGCCTCTGCCTTGTGTTTCTGCTAAGTTTTCATTCTCAACGCTGATTCGTTTTGGGTTGTTCCAGCTTCCATATCAGCAGCTTGTCTATTAGCATGTCCCTCTGCTCTTGCAGCCATGAGCACTTTCTCTAAACTGACAATTTCTCTCAGCATGCGTCAACGGAATGAGTCGGAGAGGCAACCATCAATAACTCTAAGGTGCATAGCTTCTTCATCATTGAATTCATTGATCTTGCAGTGCTTTATAAGCATATCAAGTTTCTCAACAAGCTCATCCCTCTTCTCACCAGGTTGCTGTCTTGCTTGGTTGAAAGTGTACCTTTCATAGTTGACATTCGGCATTAACCACTTCGGTGCGCGGCCGATTTTCGCCCTGTGCGGGGCGTTTCATTGAGTGGGCGGGTTCATGACGAGCTCAGCTCGTCATGCGCACACGAGCACTGCGCAGCATGACGAGCTGAGCTCGTCATGAGCACGGAAGGGGTTAAATTGAACTTGGCCTCCAAAGTCTTCTTGATTTGACGGTATCATATTTCACCAGCTTGTGATATCTTCTTCATCACCTCTTTCGCTCCATTACCTGCAAGCTTCTTTAAGTATGTGATGATCTTTTTGTCATCTGCTTCTTCTATAACATCTATGAAGTTATCTAACTTTTCAATCCAGGCAGTCCATCTGGCACCAATATTTGGCTTTTTGGTGGTATCGAACGGAAGTGGTGGTTTCAGAAAAGAAGCTGAACCGTATTTGGTGCTTTTCTCAGCAGCCATAGAAAAATTTCACTATTCCGAATGCCTTTCTGTGTTTGGATGCCACTTGCCACTTTGCACGCATCAGCGGCTCAACCGAGCTGGGTCGTCACAGCTGATTTGAGGTTGTGTGGCACTTCCCTCGCTCATGCTGGTAAGTATGTTTGTACTTTCTATACCCGGTTGTTACTGCTTTTAGTGCTTTCTCGTACTTGATTGAAACTGCCTTTAGCATTTCTTTGCACCTGGTCTGTCACTGCCTTTTGTGCTTTTTCATACCTTCTTATCACTCTCTTTAGCGTTTCTGCTTGGTATCGGTGCTGGCTCTGTGTTATGCTGTGGCGCAGTATCTCTTCTTTCGGCCTTACCAGTAGATCTTTGGCAGGCTTACTGACTGTGCTCTTCTGTTGGGCCTTCACCTACTTCGAGGGCCTCTCAAAAGCTGGAGCTGCACTTTGACTTCACATACGCCAACTGTAGACCACTTCTTGAGGCGCACATGGCAGCCATGAGCAGTTTGCTGGACCATGGCAAACTCTCAGGGAGAGCAGTCTTGAATCGTTTGGGGGCACATATCCCCTATCGAGTTGCCAGTTGTAGCATCCTCCCCAGCCCAGGAGCATTAAACAGATCACACCACACACAGAGCTCTGGTTTGCACATCTTTATTCTTCAGCATGCAACCGTTAACTGAACGCACTGCATCACCAACTTTATTAACCACACCCAGCCACACCAATCAGATTACGTAATCCTTGTAAGAAGTCTGCCAAGGACCACTAGAGTCTTCATGCACATAAACACTGGACACAACAATAGTGAATTCCAGGCTACAAAAGAAAACAAATTCCTGACTACATGTTTTATGATCTGGCAGTTCTCTTTGTAGCCATGCTCGTGCTATGCCCAATCTTGCCACCGTAATTGCAAAAAAATAGACTGCTGCAAGAATTGAAGATATATTGGATAAGTGTCCATACATAATTATTTTAGAGTCATAACTAATATCTAACTGTAGCAGATTATTCATTTGATTAAATATGGCGTGCTAGAATGGTAGTAAGATGGGGCAAGTGGTAAAAACATGAGGGGTGTCAGCTTCTGACTCCTTACACCCAAAGCAATTGGAAGACTCCCTAAAGCCCATTTCAAACATTCTGTGTGTTGTATAATACAGATCCTATAGAATCCTAAATGAATGAGTTTTCATTTCAAACAAGATATGTTGAGAATGCTTTGGTCCTGCTGATTACTGAGCCTAATATCTTCAAGGGAGACATGAAGGCCCAGATTCATAGTCTACTTGTTCCCCAAGTGTTCAAAGGGATGATGGCATGGCGTGTTGCTCAGAAGGATTTGAAAAAAATCCTAAAGAGCCACGTGTAGGCGTGCTACAAAAACGATCCCTAAAACAATTATGCTCCACAGCAAGCTCATTAATAGAAAGGTGTGCGTCATAAAATCCTTGAGCTACAAGTACCTAAAGAAGTCCTGCCTATGCATGGCATATAGGCTCTGTAGTTCCTCAAACCATATACATATGCCATCACAATACAAATGGCCGACCCGTTTGATTCCTATATGCCACCAGGGCTGTATATAGCTATTGTGAACCAACGATGCCATATTAGGATTGGACCTGAGAGACGTGTTGATTGAACCTCGGGATGTTGCACCAGGCTCTGATGGAAAGCCAAATCTTATCAAAAACAGAAATAGTTTTGAAGCTTGTGTGCTTAAAATAGACTGTGCCTATCAAGCCTTGCAAGGGAATCTGCTCACAACACAAAATGCGATTTTCATAGCTCAGTTTCGCCAACAGCTTTTTGCGTAAACCAATACTGGCAGAAAGCCTAAAACAAGCATTTGCAATGCAATAGGTTTTGCTTTTGCGACAGTTAGAGCTATTGGCATTATAAATGACAATGTCCTTTTTCTATGTGTTTTGGTTTGGAGTTGAGTGGATGTATGTTGTTTAGAGTAGAATTTTGTGGGCTGATTTGGAATTGTGTGGGGTGGAATTGTGTGGAATGGAGGGGATTTGTGTAGAGGAATTATGTGACATGGTGAATAGGTAGGGGTGAGAGCTGCATAAAATAGATAGAAAGGAAGATAGAGAGGGATAGGTAGTTTGTGCACAAAATGTTGAATGAACTCTAGATAGAGGAGCAGAAATAGTGTGGTCTGGAGTTGTCTGAGGTGCTGGGTGGAAATTCCGGCATAGAGGGTGTTGCCGTAGTCGAGGTCACTGGTGTGTGAGGGGTGGATGCTGTTCTCTATGGCTGTCTGGTTGGAGAATTGAAAAAGTATATAGTAACTTACAAATGTTCTTTAGGCATGGGCTTAAGTTTAGTCTTTGAGACTAATAGTTTTTTTGTACAAGCCCTTAGGATTCATTTCTATGGCCTGCACAGTGGGCGGAAAGCGACCCTCTGTCGGCACTCAAACTCTGGGGATTTCCCCCAATAATCCCCCTAAAGGGTGAGTAAGGGATGACAAAATATTGCAAGAGGGTGTGCTCATGATTTGATGGTTATCTTCAACCAAAAGCAGAGATTTGCCCTTTCTGCATTTAAGGAAAATTCTTGTTGGGTAATAAATAACAACACCTCTACTCTCCAAAGAGAAATAAGTATATGGTGGAATTTTAAGAGTGGAAGAGAGTCACAACTTGCTGCCTCTTGGTCTATTACTTTTTACCGAGCATCTCCACAACTAATGCATGATACCTATTGTATTTATATTCAGTGGTGTTCAGACAAAAGCACAGTTTGAAACAAAAGAAAAAAATTATTATGATACCACATTCTCCAGAAAGGGTGCTTTATTACGAGGTAAACTACAATTGTAATTTGAAGAGAGAGCACGATACGTGGCAAAATGGTGAGTGCTGGATTATCACAATAGATCTTGTTTTGTAGGGCAAGTTGGTTGTTCTGATGACATGGGAGCAGAATGGTTAGTAGATAATGAGTGCAGATATGGAGCACTCTCTGAATACCAGCATGTCACCATCAAGGCTCAGTCCTTTACAGTGCAACAGTTCTTTGCCATCTCAGCATTTTGAAAAGCGAGCCTTTCAGCACTTTAAGTTGAATAGCTATTTCACACCTGTCCATGGAACATTTAGGGAACCAGGAAGGGAGAACCTAATACAATTTTTTTTATTGGTTCCTTAGAGAGGATATTTTCATTGAGTCAGATGAGGGCTTGTTTAGGAGTATTGAGACCAAAAGATTCACACAGGACGCCATGTTCTGGCCCGGCCATTTGTATAACAACGAGTTCATTCTGGCAACTGCATTCTTTGTTAACCTCAATTAAACTAAATTGAATCATACAGGTGGATCAGATCTTTGCACGCTTTCACAATATCCACATAAGATAATTTCACATAAAATGAACTCAAATGCATAGTGATTTCCTGAAAATGCAGTGAGAATTTAGCCCACCTGGGCCTACGATGGACACCAAGGACTAATGTAGCAGATTGCAAATCAAACAATCAATCAATAAGGGGGATTGTAAGCGCGCTACTCACCCGTGAGGGTCTCAAGGCACAGGGGGGTCCGCAGTTCCGTTCAGTCGAAAAGCCAGGTCTTAACCGCCCTCCTGAAGGTGTTCAGGAGGGGGCGCATCTGCTGTCGATCAGGAGCACATTCCAGGTCTTGGCCACGATGTAGGAGAAGGCTCTTCCTCCTGCTTTGGCTCTGCGGATGCGCAGTGTCTCGACGAGGATGAGATTGGCGGATCGGAGGTCTCTTTTGGGTATGTGGAAGGAGATTCTATCATTAAGGTATTGGGGTCCGGTGTTGTGGAGGCATTTGTAGGCGTGGGTGAGTATCCTGAAAGTAACTCTCTTCTCGATGGGGAGCCAGTGGAGATTCCGAAGGTGTTGGCTGATGTGTTCGTGTCAAGGGATACCAAGGACGAGACTGGCGGCGGTGTTCTGTATAGTTTGGAGCTTGCAGAGTAGAGACTTGTTTATGCCGGCGTAGAGGGCGTTTCCATAGTCTAGTCTGCTGGTTATGAGTGCGTGGGTAACTGTCTTCCTTGACTCGGGGGGATCCATTTGAACGTCTTACGGAGGATGCGGAGGGTGTTGGAGCAGCTGGAAGCGACGGCGTTGATCTGTCGGTTCATGGAGAGGGAGGAGTCGAGTACGATGCTGAGGTTTCTGGCATGGTCCGTGGGGTAGGGGGGCTGCCGAGGGCGGTGGGCCACCAGGTGTTGTTTCATGCTGATGGGGTGGTTCCGAGGAGGAGGACTTCAGTCTTCTCCGAGTTGAGCTTCAGGCAGCTGTTGCTCATCCAGGATGCGACATTCTGCATTCCTTCTTGGAAGTTGAGTCTGGTGGCGGTGGTGTCTTTGGTGAGGGAGAGGATGAGCTGAGTGTCATTGGCGTAGGATACTATGCTGAGGCCGTGCTGTCTGATGATGGTAGCAAGGGGGCCATGTAGACGTTGAAGAGGGTTGGGCTGAGAGATGATCCCTGGGGCACTCTGCAGTTGATTTCCATGGGTTCAGAGAGGAAGGGCAGCAGTCTGACTCTTTGACTTCTGCCAGTGAGGAACGAGCGGATCCAATCAAGGGCGGTTCCTTATATGCCTGCGTTGTGTAGTCTGGAGGCGAGTGTGCGGTGGGAGTCGGTGTCGAAAGCTGCTGACAGGTTGAGGAGGATCAGGGCTGGCGTGTGGCCTTGGTCGAAGAGTTTGTGTATGTCGTCTGTGGCGGCGAGTAGGGCGGTCTTGGTGCTGTGGCTGCGGAATCCGGACTGCGAGGGGTGGAGGATGGAGTTGTCTTCGAGGAACCTTGTTAAGTCTTCTCAGCGACTTTTGCCGTGAAGGGAGGAGTGAGATGGGCCGGTAGTTCTTGAGGTCCGTGGGATCTGCTGAGGGCTTCTTGAGCAGGGGTCTGACTTCTGCGCGTTTCCAGTCGTCGGGGAAAGTGCCGGTCTCGAAGGTGGTGTTGATGGTGCGTCATAATTCTGGCGCGATGGCGGCTCTGTTGTAGATGTGAGGTGGGCAGGGGTCTGTGGGGGCCCCCGAGTGGATGCCCTTCATGGTCGAGGTGGTCTCTTCAGTCGTGACCGGTGTCCAGGCGGAGATGGTGGGCTGGTCGGCGTTGCCGGAGGGCGGGATGGTTGTGGAGTCAGGTGTTTGGTCGTTGAAGTTGTCGTAGAGGTTTTTGATCTTCAGGTGGAAGTAGGATCCGAGTTTGCCGCAGAGGTTTTGGGAAGGGACGATGTCCGTGGCTTTGCTGGGGGTCCTGGTGAATTCCTGGATGAAGCTGAAAAGTCCTTTGGAGCTGCTGCCGTTGGTGAGGATTTTGTTGTGGATGAAGGTTCTTTTGGTGGTTCTGATGCGTTGGTGGTACTCCGTCATGGGGTTTAAATATTTGTAACATGGAAGCACAAAGCTTGAATATTGTGCCAATGTTGAGATAGAGTCACATGGTAACCATAATTATGATTGAGGCCAAGACCGTCTGATCCAGAATCAAATTCTAGGTAGGGTTTTTTCAACCAACCATTCAAACAAGAACAGACATTTATTCCGTGGGGTAACACTTAGAAAGAATGGATACTTTGTGACGAAGTAAGAAATTCTAGTTTAACAGTTATAAATTGTTCCTACAGGATCTACCTGCAGCATATGGTGTTTTGAACATGTTATAATTAATATAACTGTCACCAGTTAAGTCTGGTGCCACGACATCTGTCCACAGCTGTGGATCAGCAGACGGTGGAGCTGACCTGAACCCGGACAAAATGAATGACGGAAAAAGAAAAGGTGGTCTTCTGCAGGCCACTGGGAAGGAAGGCGGGCCAGCCTGTGAGAAGAGCAGCACTTCAGCCACATACCCCAAGCGGCTTGCTTTAAATGGGCCGGTACTGTCTGGTATAGAATACCGGCACTTTTTTATTTTGAGAGGGAGAGTACCGGAACTTCTCAAGAGAAATGGAATACTTTTAATTGGAGAGTACCGGCACTTCTCAGAAACAAGCAGGTACTTGTTGGAATTGGCCCTTTTTGCAGGGTCATCCCTGAACTTTTTGCCTTCCTCCTATATTTTTTCTGACCTGTTGTTGGCTGTTTTATGACTCTGGGCACTTCATCACTGCTGATGAGTGCTAAAGTGCATATGCTCTCCCTATTGCAAATTGTGTTATGTATTAGTGACTCCATGATTGGATGATTGGTTTACTTGTCAGTCCCTAGTACAGTGCACTGAGTGTGCCCAGGGCTTGTAAATCCAATGCTGCTGGTGGGCTTGCAGCACTGGTTGTGCCACCCACAGAAGCAGCTTGTAAAGTGTGTCTCAGGCCTGCCATTGCAGAGCCTGTGTGCAGCCTAGGGCTGCCATGTCGACTTGGTGAGTGCCCCCACTTACCAGTCCCTAAACCTTCCCTTTACTGCATGTTGGTCACCCCTAAAGTAGGCCCTAGGGCAGGGTGCATTGTAGGTATAAGGTAGGACATGCCCTGGTGTGTGTGGCATGTCCTAATAGTGAATTTCAGCCATTTTCGTTTTTCACTATTGCAAGGCTACCTGTTCCCCATAGGCCAGACTGGGCAGTTTGATTATTACACCTTATAATCCTAACTGACCCAGGGAATATGGTAGAGAAACGAATTTAGTATGCCTGAACTCAGAATGATAAAATACATCTTTTAGTGAAGTTGGTTTTAACATTCTGTGTTTGAAAATACCACTTTTAGAAAGTAGGTATTTTCTTGCCTAACCTTCCAAGCCTGCCTCTGCTAGGTTGTGTATTCCTTGTCTGGGCTTGTGAGTGACAGGGGCTGGGGGACTCCAGGAGACAGGGTGAGTCAGCACAGGGCTGAATAGAGAGATCTGCATCCAGAGTGGAGGGAGGAGTTGCACCTGGGTCTGAATAGGGCTGTGCCTGCCTTCCACAATGCTGGCTCCACCTCCTGCCGGGCGGCTGAGCACTCTGCCCCACATTCTGAAAGGAAAGAAGGAGTCCTGTAAACAAAGTGCTCCAGGACTGACCAGAACTGGTTTTGGACTAGACAAAGGCCTCTCTGCCTTCAGAGAACAAAGAGAAAAGGTGTATAAAAAGGGGACCCAGACCCCTAGGAAATTAGATCACTTTTGGGAAACAAGAAGAAACCTTTGCTGAGGAGCGGAACCAAGAAGAAACTGAGGAGAAGACTATCCCTAAGCTAGAGGGATCTGCCTGCAGTGGTTGCCTGACTGCCAAAGAAAGGAGAAGGGAACTTTGTGTGTACTTTCATCAACATGTGAAGGATCTCCAAGGGCTTGATTTCAGAGCTTGCCTCCTGTTGAAGTCTCAGGGACAACAGACTTCACCCACCAGCTCCGCCTGTATTCCCTTGCTGGGAATTTGGACCTTCTGACACACTTGCGTGTCTCTGGGAGCTGGAAGCGCGACTCAAGACAAAGAAGCATGTCGCTGCAGCCGCTGATTCTCGCAACGCCGGAGAAGAGTGTCGACGTCGCATCAGACGCCGGCGCATCCCCGAAGAAGCGTGCCGCTGACACCCTCGCATCCTTTGAAGTGCCTCGCAGCACCGGAGAAAAGTGTCACCGTCGCATCCCCGGGGCAGAGCATCGACCTCGCATCAGACGCCGACGCATCGCAACACGAGGCACCCCGCATCCCAGGAGAAGATCGTCGACCTCGCATCAGACGCCGTCGCATCGCCAGGGAAACGTGTCGCAGGGCCTGTCGCGGCTCCAAAGACTCATCGAAATCACCGCACGGCCGTCGGGCGTGCACGCATCACCCCTTCGTTGTCGCAACATCAAGAAGACGCCACTTTGTTTCTTTGCACCAGATCTTCAACGCATCACCGTCCTTGCGTGTAAGGGACTACCGCATCACCTTCCCTGCAACACTTTCGTTGCCCTGCGTTACGCATCTTAAGGTACATTGAACTCAAAGTGTTGCATTTCCATTTTTAAGAGACTCAAGCTAATTCTACCATCTTTAAAGTATAGTATTGTGGATTATTTTTGTCGTTTATGGTCTTGTGGTAAATCTATATAAAAGATACTTATTTTTATAATACAACATGTGTGGTGTCCATTTGTAGTGTTGTCACTGGATTACTGTATGTGTTCACAAATGCTTTACACACTGCCTCTGAACTAAGCCTGTCTGCTCGTGCCAAGCTACCAAGGGGGTGAGCAGGGGTTATTTCAGGAGTGTACCCCTTACCCTGACTAGAAGCAAGGGTCCCTATTTGGACAAAGGTACCTACCTCTGCCAACTAGAGACCCCAGTTCTAACATTGGTGGTCAGCGGTGAGGATTCTGGACTTGCATTTGTGACTCATGTACAGTGATTGGTGAACACTACCTAGTGAGTGCAGACCAAAACGCAACCACATACTTTTGGTAGATATTCTTTTCTGGGACTTTCTATGTTTGCTAAGAACTGCCAAGTTTAATCACCATGGATACAGCAGCATCCATAGCATCTGTTGATTATGAGTGGGGGAGGAGAGTAACTTCCCCAGCGGGTAGCAGGGTTTCTGCCCAAGGTCTGTCCCCAGAGGAACTGGAGGACAGAGAAAAGAGTAGGATGCATGAGATGGAGCTGACCAAGCTCAAGTTAAAGGGGCAGTTGGAATTTGAAGTGCAATCTAGAAAGTTGGCCCTAGAGGAAAAGAGGATGCCGTTTGAGCATGAGTTGAGAATGAGGGAGCTTGATTTGAAGCTCGAGAGGCTTGAGACAATGAGTGTCTCAGCCCAGAAAAAAGAAATGTGTGTAGCTCAGAGAGTGATCTTTGCTGAGTTGGAGGGGGAGTCTAGCTCAGATGGTGGCAGCAAAATTATGTTATCTAGTGCTGAGGGAGTAGTACACACACCCAGAAATGTGGTGCCTGACTTGAAGGAGGGGGTTAACATACACCAGGAGGTTCAAGGACATAAGGTAGCTCCAGTAGTGCGCAGTGTCCCTGAGGAGAATTGGGAAACTGACGCAGGGGTTCATGGTCCTAGAGGTGGGAGGGACACTCTACTGACTCTAGATGAGAGGTGCAGGGAGAGGGGTTCCCCCATGGTTGACGTCCTGATGTGTGAGTGTGGAGACCGCCCAGAAGAGTGTGGGTTGAGTGACAGAGACAGTCAGATACTGTCTTGCCAATCTCAGGAGAGTGGTGTGGAGTACGTGTGCAAGGCACTGGATGGTGAGGTGAAGGATAGTTTGGTTAACCCTTGTAGGGGGCTGTGTGATCCAATTGTGGGAGAGCATATTGTAAGTCCCTATTTTCCAGAGCTATGCCAACACCTGTTGGAGTGTGAGTTCTCTGCCCCCAGGGAGCTCACAATGGAGGCAGACCTTTGGTGGATTCCAGAGGGTCTGAAGAGGCATTGGGGAGTGACCCTAAAAGAAGTGGCTCAGGTGTCTTCCAACCCAGAGTGGTGGGAGAGGTTCAGTGTAGCCCAGCTAGGTCCCGTGGTAATGGGAGGGGTGTAGGGGCTCACGTCCTGTCTCTGAGGAGAAGGAGTGAGTGTGGGGCTGCGTGTCCCAAGGTGCCCGAAACCCAGTCTCAGAGCCTGGATGGTTCTTTGAGGGAACACCAGGTAGGGAGCCTCAGGCTGCCCTGATGGGCCGCCTGTTGAGGAGGATCTCCTAGTGTCTAGAGAACCTGGAGCTCCAGTGTTTCTGGTATCTGGCGGTGCCGCTCCACTTGGGAGGGTGCAGAAGTCCAGAGTGAGGGGTGAGAGAGGGAGAGAGTCCCCAGTGGAAGAACCAGTGGGTCAGGGACCAGCCAGAAGGGCTGAGTCACCAGTGAATGAACATGGTGACACCACTTCTGTCCTGGGGGATCTTCACGCACTGTCAGATCGACAGGGGTCGGGAGATCTGCGCCAGGCAGACTGTGACACAACACATGAGAGATGTGTTACCCTCTGGGGGGGCATGCGTGCTCCCCAGGAAGTCCTGGTGCGCCAGGCAGATTCTTACACAACTCTAGAGGAGTGTATTTCCCTTGGGGGGGGGGGTTGGTGTACCCTCCCGGAAGTCCTGGGTTGCCAGGCACAGTTCCAGCCTATGGGTACCGACCCTGGGTTGGGAAGCCAGGTTCAGGTGTTGTCTGACCTGGAGGGTGGGACAACTGTAAACAGTGTCCTGACCGGTTTGTCTTCTGGGGGTACCGCTCCTGATGGGAGGGGGCATGTGAGAAGTTGGCCTGGTATATGCTGTTCACTAATTAAAGTGGACACCTTGCACCAGGGCAAATCGACTCTTATGGTAGATAGGTTTAAGACAACCTTTTAAAGAAAGCTATCCTAGTGGTAGCTGTGGAGAGCAGCCCTCAGGCTAAGTCTTGAAGGAATGTAAAGCAGCTTGTTTTACCATATAATCTCTTGAATCACCAAATGAAAAGACACCACACAGGTATATATATCAAATATATATGTATTTATTTCTAAATAACTCTCTACTAATCTCTTTATGAGATTAGAAGACAAACATATGCACAAATCAACGTTTCACAATAAGTTAAGCACAAAATATGGCTGGGGCCCTAGGGGCGTACCAGCCCATATACTAAAAAAGGGACTTAGCAACAACGACTTGCGGGGAGACAAGGCCTAGGGCCTTCAGAAGTGCTGGGGCCTCACGAAACCACCCAAGGCAGGTAAGTAAAGGACCCACGGGGGACGCGTGCAGTGTGGATACACAGGCGCGGATCGCCGTTAACTTCAATGGGGCAAGTCGCGGTTGGAAATTAAGAGTTCTAGGATACTTCGGGAGAACCTACAAGCAAGTCACTTACAGGGTAAGTAGTTCTAGGGCCCACACCCACAGGAGCACCGTAGTGCTGGAGTTACCTCACCCAGGGAAGCCGGGTGCATAGGTGTCCTTTGGTGTCGGGTCGCGGCGTCGTTTTCAATGACGAACAAAGAAGACTTGCTGCTTGCGGGAGCTGAAGAAGTGTCCGGTGGAATCCAAGCCTGGATTCTGAAGAAGGATGACCTGAAAGCAGAGGGGACAGTGTTCAAAGTCACTTGGCAGTGACTCGGGGCAAGGAAGATGGATGCCCACCGTCATCGGTTGATTCAGGTCGGTTGTGGGTGCCTTGACTCTTCAGCCACGAGGTCCAAGAGGTGTCGACGACGACCAGGAGCTGGATTCTGTGTGTCTCACAAAGTCTACAGCTTACTGCGGTGTCGGCAACTCGATTGGAGCCAACAAGCCTTGGCAACAGCAAGTCTCGGGGAGATGAAGAAAAGTCGATGGCACAGACCAGCAAGGTCTGAGGGACTCACCCAGCGAGGGTAAGTCAGGGCAGGCCTGGAGCAACCAGGGGAGCCCTTTGGTTTCTTTAAGAAGTCTTCTGGGGACCCACGAGCCGGCTGGCAAGGGATCGTGAAGACACCTCGGGCGGAATCACTCAACAGGGGCCCACGGTCACTCGGGACGGTGTAGGCCTCTGATCTTCGGAGGGATTCCTGCTAGAGGTCGGAACCACACGTGGTCCAAAGCACAAGTTCGTGGAACGTTGTGAAGGGGTTGCACTCGACAATAGTGCACGGTACCCAGGGGTCGCGGTTCCTCGTCACTCGTGGGGTCCACTTGCCTCAGCTTCGCTGGGGACTCACGATGGCCTTGGAGAAGTCAGGAAATCTACTTCTTGGGCTGCAGGGACTTCGGACTCCGGCGGGAGCGGCGTAGTTTGCAACCGTCGTTGTCGTTTTTGGTGCCTGCCAAGCAGGGGAGTCACTCCTTGACTCCAAGGGAGATTCTTCTGTCTTCCAAAGGTAGTGGAACGTCGAAGGGCCAGGATTCTTCTGTAGAGCGTCGTCCAGGGGTTATCTGCTTTGCAATGGCAAGGTTCCCCTCTTATACTAAAAAGAGGGGATGGACTAGCTCTATGACCCCACCTATGGGAGGGTCAAGGGAGGGGGTGGCTACACCCACTTCCCTTTGTCCAGTTTCGCGCACGGGCAGGTAGCCCCTGAGCTGGTTTGAACTGGCATATGCACAGAGGAGCCTTCTGCTCCCCCAGTGCAGGACTTCAAAGCACTCTAAGAAGTGCACCCACCCAGCCCCAATACACTAAACCCTGTCTGGGAGGTGGTTACACCTCCTGTGACAGGATGCCTATTGTTGGGCTTCCTCCACTGCGAGTTTCGGTCATCAGCAGGAGGGCAGCCCAGTGTCTGTGACTGGTGGCATCCATTTTGTGATGCCCGGGCTCTTTAGGATTCTACCGCGTTTCCACAGCAGGTACATGTCTTATCCCTCTAGAAGGGTGGAATGCTATCCCCGCCGCCAAGATTGGCGGAGGGTAGTATTCCAAGATGTTTGACACCAAACACGACATGTTTTGATGCAGCCATTCCAAAGTTAGCATTTACCGCGAGGATATAATGCACTTAATAGTATATGGTTTAACCGCGATCCACAAACAGCACCAGAGAATAGACTCTGAGAGCTGCAGAGGGCCCTGCTCAGGCAGAGGCACCCCCTCACATAGAAGCCAAGCACCCTGCCCTCAGGATTGATAGGGCCTGCCTTAGGGGTGACTGATAGGTTTATATGTGTGTGCAGGAGAGATATAGGAAACCTATATCTCAGTGAGGGGTACTAGCACCACCTCACCCAGGCTGCAGTAGCAGGCCTGTGGTGTCAGATTTAGACTGCTTCCCAGGGGTGGCATAACACATGCTGCAGCCCCTGGGAGGCCTGTGAAGTACCTATGCCCTTGGCACCTAAGGTACCATATACTAGGGACTCATAAGGCACCACAGTATCCAATCACTAGTGCACCTAGAGTGCACTCCATGTCGTTTAGAGAGAACAGAGAGGCTGGGGCCCTGATTGGCAGGGACCCAGCCAGACTATAGCCAGAAACCAGTGCTAACATCAGAAAAAAAGTGGGGGCAACATAAGAGGCAGATCCTACTCTCCTACAGGGCAGTACTCTGGAAGGGGGTACAGAGGGAGGGCGTCCTCGCCTCTGACCCCGGTTCAACTGGAGGGTTTAGACCCTAGATTGGAGGACCAGGTTCAGTGTGTCCCCCTGACCTGGACGCCCAGTTGCAGGATAGAACCCCTGAACTGGTGGGTGCATTGTGCAGGACACCTGCCACAGGTGCCCTGGCAATTCTGGAAGGGGGTACCGCTCCAGGTGGGAGGGTACAGAGCCCCAAGGAGGAGGACCGGGTGTGGGAAAGCCAACCCCAGTCTCCAGTCCAGCCGCCGGGTATAGGCCCGGGGCTGGTGGGTCAGCGCCAGGATGTCATACCTGACCTGACAGAAGGGAGAATGGACAAAGGGTGCCAAGCACCTGGGGCTACTGCCCCCCGCTCTCTGACGCCACAGAGGTTTGAGAGCCCTGAGAGGCATAAGGCCTGGGTCTCATCCCTGACCACTGTCAGTGGCCACTATGGCTTGCTGTCTGTCTGTTGGAACACACCTGTGAGCAAGTTAAGGTTAGGTGCTGCACAGATGGTGTCCACATGTGAGGAGAAGGGTTCCCCATGGGTTCGCTTGGTGGGCCCTGAGAGTATGGACAGAGGGATCCAAATAGGTTCAGATTGGCGTAGGACTGGAACATGCCCCTGCTGTTGCGGGCCATGGTCCATGTTCTATCGCCCAAAGCAGAGAAGCCCATCAGGGTAGTGATTGGTCTCCCCTGCGTTTTGGCAGGAAGGGGTTGTGTTGGAATTGGCCCTTTTGCAGGGTCATCCCTGAACTTTTGCCTTCCTCCTATATTTTTCTGACCTGTTGTTGGCTGTTTTATGACTCTGGGCACTTCATCACTGCTGATGAGTGCTAAAGTGCATATGCTCTCCCTATTGCAAATTGTGTTATGTATTAGTGACTCCATGATTGGATGATTGGTTTACTTGTCAGTCCCTAGTACAGTGCACTGAGTGTGCCCAGGGCTTGTAAATCCAATGCTGCTGGTGGGCTTGCAGCACTGGTTGTGCCACCCACAGAAGCAGCTTGTAAGTGTGTCTCAGGCCTGCCATTGCAGAGCCTGTGTGCAGCCTAGGGCTGCCATGTCGACTTGGTGAGTGCCCCCACTTACCAGTCCCTAAACCTTCCCTTTACTGCATGTTGGTCACCCCTAAAGTAGGCCCTAGGGCAGGGTGCATTATAGGTATAAGGTAGGACATGCCCTGGTGTGTGTGGCATGTCCTAATAGTGAATTACAGCCATTTTCGTTTTTCAATATTGCAAGGCTACCTGTTCCCCATAGGCCAGACTGGGCAGTTTGATTATTACACCTTATAATCCTAACTGACCCAGGGAACATGGTAGAGAAACGAATATAGTATGCCTGAACTCAGAATGATAAAATACATTTTTTAGTGAAGTTGGTTTTAACATTCTGTGTTTAAAAATACCACTTTTAGAAAGTAGGTATTTTCTTGCCTAACCTTTCAAGCCTGCCTCTGCTAGGTTGTGTATTCCTTGTCTGGGTTTGTGAGTGACAGGGGCTGGGGACTCCAGCAGACAGGGTGAGTCAGCACAGGGCTGAATAGAGAGATCTGCATCCAGAGTGGAGGAAGGAGTTGCACCTGGGTCTGAATAGGGCTGTGCCTGCCTTCCACAATGCTGGCTCCACCTCCTGCCGGGCGGCTGAGCACTCTGCCCCACATTCTGAAAGGAAAGAAGGAGTCCTGTAAACAAAGTGCTCCAGGACTGACCAGAACTGGTTTTGGACTAGGCAAATGCCTCTCTGCCTTCAGAGAACAAAGAGAAAAGGTGTATAAAAAGGAGACCCAGACCCCTAGGAAATTAGATCACTTTTGGGAAACAAGAAGAAACCTTTGCTGAGGAGCGGAACCAAGAAGAAACTGAGGAGAAGACTATCCCTAAGCTAGAGGGATCTGCCTGCAGTGGTTGCCTGACTGCCAAAGAAAGGAGAAGGGAACTTTGTGTGTACTTTCATCAACTTGTGAAGGATCTCCAAGGGCTTGATTTCAGAGCTTGCCTCCTGTTGAAGTCTCAGGGACAACAGACCTCACCCACCAGCTCCCCTGTATTCCCTTGCTGGGAATTTGGACCTTCTGACACACTTGCGTGTCTCTGGGAGCTGGAAGCGCGACTCAAGACGAAGAAGCGTGTCGCCGCAGCCGCTGATTCTCGCATCGCCGGAGAAGAGTGTCGACATCGCATCAGATGCCGGCACATCCCCGAAGAAGCGCGCCGCTGACACCCTCGCATCCTTCGAAGCGCCTCGCAGCAACAGAGAAAAGTGTCGCCATCGCATCAGACGCCGTCGCATCCCCGGGGCAGAGCATCGACCTCGCATCAGACGCCGACGCATCGCAACACGAGGCGCCCCGCATCCCAGGAGAAGATCGTCGACCTCGCATCAGACACCGTCGCATCGCCAGGGAAGCGTGTCGCAGGGCCTGTCGCGGCTCCAAAGACTCATCGAAATCGCCGCATGACCGTCGGGTGTGCACGCATCACCCCTTCGTTGTAGCAACATCAAGAAGACGCCACTTTGTTTCTTTGCACCAGATCTTCAACGCATCACCGTCCTTGCGTGTAAGGGACTACCGCATCACCTTTCCTGCAACACTTTCGTTGCTCTGCGTTACGCATCTTGAACTCAAAGTGTCGCATTTCCATTTTTAAGAGACTCAAGCTAATTCTACCATCTTTAAAGTACAGTATTGTGGATTATTTTTGTCGTTTATGGTCTTGTGGTAAATTTATATAAAAGATACTTATTTTTATAATACAACCTGTGTGGTGTCCATTTGTAGTGTTGTCACTGGATTACTGTATGTGTTCACAAATGCTTTACACACTGCCTCTGAACTAAGCCTGTCTGCTCTTGCCAAGCTACCAAGGGGGTGAGCAGGGGTTATTTCAGGAGTGTACCCCCTTACCCTGACTAGAAGCAAGGGTCCCTATTTGGACAAAGGTACCTACCTCTGCCAACTAGAGACCCCCAGTTCTAACAGTACTCTGTTAAAGAGTACCTGCACTTCTATTTTCCATTTCAAGCACTGCCCAAGCCTCTTCCTGTCCCAATATATCCGATGACTAAGTATGTTCACCTCGCAGTATTTTCGTCTTCTCTCCTCGACACGTTTGTGAAAAAGGGGCTGCCCCATAAAGTATGTGTATATTTACTCAAAATTGAGTCTGTGCCATCGTGAGGCGGGGTGTTTATGCAAAACGGAGGCTGTCCGACGTCATGTATCTTTGTTTACATAAAATGGGAAATGTGTTCCACAGTCTGTTTCTGCATATAGCAAAGTGACGTGATAAACGGGGTCATCAAGTATCAGATGCACATGACAGTGAAGGAAAAATGGAGTACTGGTGAGAAATAACACAGCAGAGACCACCCTGCAGTGACGGGAAGACAAGAGGCCGACTATGAGAAACAGTTCACCTACCCTTTAGGAACCAATAGAACAGAAGCACCCTGCCGTGACAAATACAGCAGCATGCGAATGTACTTTTTCTTACACAAGCAATGAAGAGGTATTTGAAACTGGACGCGCTATGGGTATTACAGCAAACTTTGCTTCACAGTACGTGGTGGATGTTATTGTTGGTTTATGGTGGTATGAGGCTCTACACATTTATTTGGCTATGGGGCATGAGGAGTATCCGGTGTGGTAATTTCGGCATTTCCCCTCCAACGGATACCTTATCTGTGTGCACTGGATTCATCTGTCTTAAATGCAATGTTCGTGACACCATGTGCCCCAGGGCTCGAGTCGGGGTACCACGCGGGTGGACGGCATCCCCCCACTTATTTTACCGGGTGGACGCCATCCCCCCTGCCAAAAAGCTGGCCGCATTGAGGGCTTCACGAGGAAATCAAAAAATCCCAGCACACCACCAAATAAAGCAAGAGAGGAAACTGCGCGAGCTCACAAGGGGCCCGGGTTTGGAATAGGAAGGAAGTGTGATGATAACGCCGAGGTTTGCTGCTGGCAGCCTGCCCCCATCACCTTTCGTAACTTCACTTCCTGTCGTGACGTCACTTCCGGTGACACCACCTAACTTGGAGCGTCCCCCACTTCTTTTTTTAGGACTTGTGCCCCCTCCCCTTGCCCCGACCTGCCTGACTGCGGCTTCCATTTATAGAATGCGTCACGTGCTATACGCTGGAAGAAACGAAGGGAAGGGCTAAAAGCTCACTGGAATGCCCGAGATACTTCAGCTCATCAGTGGCTTCCTCTGTGCTTCCCAGTGAAATCACCCCCTCCACACAGAAATGAAGTTGCTGGGCCTTCACGGGTGACTCGATGCGGGGGGCAGGGAGGTATGGAATAAGGCCATCACTTAGACACCGACAGGACCTCACAACCGTGAATATGAGTGCTAAGGTGCCTCTCAGTTCCTGACAATTGCCAAAATGCGTGGGGAAGGCTCTCTGGTAGGGAGGGGTGGAGCATATTCTTAGAAAAAAATATGTAGTAAAGTTACCAGATAACTAAGTCACAAAGGACGCCGTGTTCCTTTCCTGTGTTACTGATTATTAACTGGTGCATTCTGGAAGTTGCAGTCCTGGTTCATCTAACTACACTGACACAGCCCCTTGCACCCGTGTTGTAAATATGAAAGCAGGTGCGGTGCTAAAATATAATGCACGGTGCCCGTGCACATAAACATTATACGCATGGCGGCCCGTGAAACGGGTGCCATGGTAATAAAAAGTAATTATGAAAGCGGGCGCCGTGCTAACACATCAAGCCCGTGCATATTAAAGCTATGCGCATGGCGGCCCGGCCCATGAAGCAGATGCCATGGCTAGCAGGAAATAAAAGAAGTGGTCCCTAAAGGACCACATAAGCACTTACAGTGTAAATAAACTGTAGTTGGTTGGTACTCCTCAGTATAAAACGGAAATGATGTATCGGGAGCACCAAAAGATATGGAGCCACGAAAAAGAGCAACACAGGAGTGAACCAATGACAAACAGCAGGCGGGATTACACTCCCCATAGTGATTACACCAGGTCTTGCAGACAGCGCCTGCGCACTGCCTAGGCTTGACCTAAACAAAAGAAAAGATAAAATATAGCCAAAGTAAAGGGAGCGTCACACGTGTCCTGGATCAGTTGCAGATAGCGAGTGGCACATCAAGGATTTTTACACTGCCGGATAAATTTCTGCCAGATTGACTCAACTCTTTTGAATAAAAACCTTCGGAAGACAGAGTGCTATGGAGCTGAACAAATAAAGGAAACGTGGCAAGATAGCAATTTTAATGACATTACATTTCCTGACTAACCCCATAGGAAATGTGTCCCATTTCCAGGATACTGTCAACGATTAGAGATACAGCAAATCATGATGAAGACTAAATATATTATTCATACTAGGAGATATCCAGACCCCTAAATACTTGGCTGATCTAACAACAGTGATATGGGGCTTCTGGGGATAGGTTCTTAATAATCTGGGTTTTTTCAATATTTAACTTGTAACAGGACACCTTGACATACTGGTAGGCGACATGTTTGATAGTAGGATTCTAAATACTACAGCAAAGCTTATGGGCCACTTATTACTAAACAGATTAGAAGAGCGGGCAAATGAGAAGAACATTTTGATGCAATCACAGTATGGTTTCCAAAGTGGTAGAGGCACCATAGATCAGTGCCTCAACTTAACCCTGATTATTGATAAATACACCAGAGTTAAGCCCGGCCAGATTTAAATGGCGTTTATGGATTTAACAGCAGCGTTTGACTGCGTAAGCCCCTCTAAACTCTGGTATATAATGGAGACGATGGGGGTGGATCGAGCAATAATTGGTTTTATCCGCCAAATGTATTCTAATGCCTCTGCCCGTGTCAAGTTTGGCAAAGATGGGGAGCTAATTTAAGATTCAAAGGGGCGTTAGGCAGGGGTGCTGTAGTGTAGTTCCTATATTACCCATACAGGACCTGCGCGTTCGGATAACATAAACTGTGGGTTTGGTGGTAGACGGGTTCTGAGCACCCCCACCGAGAATGTTAGCCTGTTTGCATAAGCTAGCTCACAGTGCCACTAGTGTCTCCTCTTATCGGGGAGAGACTAGTTTCTGGCAACCTCAGAACATGACAACCCTGATCCCTCAAGATCGTGGAAACAATGTACTACTTTTCGCTCAGTCACTCGTGCTCATTTAGTATATCTCAGAGGTACACAGAATAAACAGTCTGGGCGTTTCAATAAGGATTTATTGAACAGTTGTTATTCTCGTGTAACATATATGAGCTGCAACAACCATTAGACAGTAGCAGAGATATATGATTAGCAGTACTATGAATATAAATGGATAGTACAGTTCTACCATCTTGCATTACGCATGAATAAATACATGAATATAAAATGCATTGATAAAAGAGAGTGAGTACTCCTACGATGCCTATCTAGATGTACCTAAGTGTACCTAACCTGTGAGTAGGTGTGAAGCCAAGAATCCCTCTAGGATTTAGTCGAACCCCATTACCTGAAGTGAGAATGTAGGAGCCCTTCTTGGTCTCGAGCTGGACACCCCACGAGGTATGTTCAGACCACTGTCAGCTGGAGCATCTGCATGCAGGAGCCTCAGCATCTCTGGTCCGTGTGTCGGCCTGGAAGTCTCGGTTCCCTCTAAATCCTGATAGCAAGAGGTGCTGTATTTATACAGAAAGGTATATAGAGTCCCTTTGTCCCTTGTTCTTGTGTTAGCCATTGTTGGGTATGAGGATGACGTATGGGATGAACCTTGCACGTAGATATTAGGAAGGTGGTGTATAGCCCCTGCCTGGTTTCTAAGTAGTCACATGAATATTTTATTCATGCAGTGTCAGTCTAAAGATGGAGTCATAGAACACTATTGTTCGGTAAAAACCCTCCTTCTGCATCCAGGCCTAGAACTAGGTAAAAGGTTCAGTCCATAAAAGGCGTTCAATCCTTAAAAGGCTTGTTAGTGTGTAATGTAGGGGAGGTGATGTAGGTGAAAGGGTATGGTGGTACCCGGGCCTATATTAGGATACCTATATGAAACATAACACCCACTCCTCTTCCGAACAGTCAACAATGAAAAAAAAATGATAGTGGACTATTCTCTTTACTAGATAGTAGTGTATAGAACATTTTAAAAGAACTTTGTTAAAATCCTGTTTTAAAATCATTTTAACCCGTTTGGTGCTCATGACGGCCTGGAGCCGTCATGATGCACAGTGGGCGTGTGCTCATGATGGCTCCAGGCCGTCATGGCACCACCCACGGGGGAAGCGCTGGCGCTCCCCCCATGGGACGCCGATCGTCGGGTTTGTACCGGGGAAGGCAGGGGAAGCCCTTCCCCTACCTCCCCCCGCCCCCCCTCCGCGTCATCAATGACGTCAGCGCGCGAGGCGCGGTGACGTCATTGGAGGTTTCCCTTTGTCCCCGACGCGCAGGAAGCCATTTGCTTCCAGCGCGTCGGGGAACAGACGGGTAAGTTTTGTCACTGGGGAGGTGGGGATTTCTCCAAAGAGGCATCGGTGGAAAGGAAAGGGTTTTCCTTTCCCCCGATGCCTCTTTGTGCATTCCTGCTGCACGATCGTGCGATCGTGCAGCAGGAATGCCCACTAGCGTCAGGGATTTTTATTTTTTAATGTAAAGGGCAATACTGCGTGCGGGGAGCGGCCCCTTAGGCAAGGGTCGCTCCCCTTATTGGGGGCATAATAAAATAACTTTGTCTGCCCCCCTGGGGGGGCAGATTTTTGCATAATTTAAAAAAAAATTGGCCCATTGGACCAAGAGTCCGTTTTGTGTGGGGAGTGGCCCCTTGGGCAAGGGTCACTCCCTTTGGGGCTATTTTTATGGCTGTCTGTCCCCATGGGGGGGGCAGATCTTGCCTGTTTGTTATCTAGGGCCCACACGGCCACCAGGGTTGGTTTTTTTTGGAGCGTGACCCCTTGGGCAAGGGTCGCTCTCCCTTGGGCAAGGGTCACTCCCTTATGGGGACAATGTTTTTGGCTTTGCCTGCCCCTCTGTGGGGCAGATTTCGCCATTTTGTTTAATGTGGCCCACTGGACCACCAGTGAATACTTTGTGGGGAGTGGCCCCTTGGGCAAGGGTCACTCCCTTCAGGTGCTATGTTTTTGTCTGTCTGCCCCCATGGGGGGGTAGATCTTGCCTTTTTTTATACCTAGGGCCCACTAGGCCACCAGGGAATTGTTTTTGGGAGAGTGACCCCTTGGGCAAGGGTCGCTCTCCTTTGGGGGCTGTATCTCCCTATGTTTGGCCCACTAGACCACCAGGGATTTGTTTGTGGGGAGTGGCCCCTTGGGCAAGGGTTGCTCCCCTTATGGAGGCAATGTTTTTTGGCTTTGTCTGCCCCCCCCCCCGGGGTGCAGATTTTGCCATTTTTTTTACAGTGAGATTTCGCCATTTTTTTTACAGTGGCCCACTGGACCACCATTGAATACTTTGTGGGGAGTGGCCCCTTGGGCAAGGGTCACTCCCCTTCGGGGGCTATGTTTTTGGCTGTCTGCCCCCATTGGGGGGGGCAGATCTCGCCTTTTTTTTAATCTAGGGCCCACTAGGCCACCAGGGATTTTTTGGGGGGAGAGTGACCCCTTGGGCAAGGGTCGCTCCCCTTTATGGGAGGATGATTGTGGCCATTTCTTTGGGTGGCAGATCAGCAGTATGTTTTTTAGGCCCATCTGCCCCAAGGGGGGCAGAAGCCACTAGACAACAGGGGTTTTAAAATTTTTGAATTGGGGAGTGGCCTCAAGGGCAAGGGTTGCTCCCCTTTTACAGGGGTGAATATTTTATTTATACTCTTAGGCCCACCTACCCCTTAGCTTAGCTGGTGGATTGTGTGTGGACTGGTGCATTATTTGAATATGTGATTGTAATGGTTTATTTTCTCCTTTTTATTCTAGTGTAAAGCTTTTGATTCCTGTTTGCGGTTTTGGCAGTGGTTGTTCTGCAGTTTTGCGTAATTGCATTTATTTGGTAAGAAAAACATTTTTGTTGTGTTTACTCCAAATGAGTATTATTGTCATGCATGAATGAATTTTTTTGTAAGTGGTGTCATAATGGCAGCATATTTGTTAGTGTTCAGAGCATGAAATTCTTTGCAATGTGTTTTGCATTGTCTTATGTGTAATTTTTTTTTCTTTTTCTTTTTTAGTGGGATATTGATGATCCTTACTGTGTCTGTGCAGAGTAGGTGGTGGTGAGTCTAGCTGCTTCTGTCAAGTGAGTGGTATAGTGTTGGAGTATATAGGTCTTTGTGATAAAGCTACATTTTGTTTATTTCTTTTTTTACAAAGGGTTTGTTGTTGTTGACTTGTTTGACAAGTTACCTTTATTAGTAAGCATTAGGCTAGCCGTAGAATGACTGCGCAGCAGGTGGTTGGTATGCTTCTTGAATCTTCCTCTGAGCAGGATTATGAGACTGACAGTGCGTCTGAGGGAGAGGAGGGAGGGGAAGATTCTGGCAGTGAGTTTTCTCTCCACATGGAATCATCGGATGATGAAGGTACTCTCAGTGCGGATGAAGCTACTCTCGGTGTGGATGAAGCTACTCTCAGTGCGGATGAAGTGCCTGTTTTAGAGGAGGAACTGCTGTGCTGATGGTGCAAGAGGCATCTGGATTGCTGTCTGAGGCTGCTAGGCTTCCTACTGGAAGTGCTGGACTCTGGGTTGATCCAAACATGGTGCAGCCGGTGTTGCCTGCCTTTAGTGGTGATGCAGGGTGTAGAGTGGATTGTGAACATTTTTTGCCTATACAGTTTTTTCAGTTGTTTATGGATGATGTATTTTTGGGTGAGATTGTTGAGCAGACTAATTTGTATGCTGAACAGTTTTTGAGGGACAACAGTGACAAACTTAGGTCCCACTCTAGAGCTACCCGGTGGACTCCCACAAATCTGGAAGAGATGAAGAAGTTTTTGGGTTTGACTTTATTGATGGGTTTGATAAGGAAGCCGTCCATGGCTTCATATTGGTCTACCAGTCCCTTGATGGCAACGGCCATATTTCCTGCAATTATGACTCGTGATCGGTATTTACTTTTGCTTCGGATGCTGCATTTTGTTGATAATGCTTTGGCGTTGGCACGAGATCACCCTGACTGTGACCGTCTTTTTAAGATTCGGCCTGTTCTTGATCACTTTGTAGATCGATTTTCAGAGATCTATACTCCAGGGAAAGAAATATCTATTGATGAGTCTTTGGTCCTGTTCAAGGGCCGTTTGGTTTTAGGCAGTACATTCCTAGCAAGAGGGCACGCTATGGAATTAAGCTGTATATGTTGTCTGAGAGTAGGACAGGACATGTTTTTAATTTCCGTGTGTACACTGGTAGGGATTCCACTATTGACCCCCTGGTTGTCCATCCACTTTTGGAGTTTCAGAGAAAATTGTGTGGGATCTTGCTAGAGGACTGTTTAACAGAGGCCACCATTTGTACGTTGATAACTTCTACACTGCTGTGCAATTGTTTAAGAAATGTTTCAAAGTGGACACTTTTGCTTGTGGCACAATCCGCTCTAACCGTAAAGGTTATCCAAAAGAGCTTGTTTGCAAAAAACTTCAGAGGGGACAGTGCAGTTCCTTGCGTAGTGATGAACTACTAGCTGTGAAATTCGTGGACAGGAGGGATGTGTACATGCTGACTACCATCCATGATGAGAGTACTTCAGCTGTGGCTGTTTGGGGTCAGATTGCTGAAGTGCGCAAACCTGTGTGCATTTTAGATTACAATAAGCACATGGGTGGTGTTGATAGAGTAGATCAGAGGTTGGAACCTTACACTGCTATTCGTAAGGCTTACGTTTGGTATAAGAAGTTGGCCATCCATCTCTTCAATTTAGCAACTTTCAATGCTTGTGTTGTGTTGAAGGAGTGTTCTCCTGCGTCAAAGTTGACTTTTGTTCAGTTTCAGCAGTCTGTGATAGGCAGCCTTGTTGTTGTGGAACAGGCAAGTGTTCCTAGAGTTGGAGTGGTGGAGGATGTGGCTCGATTGAAAGATCGCCACTTTCCTGATCACATTCCTCCCACACCCTCATAAGACTTTCCCACTAGGAGATGTAGAGTCTGTTGGCGAAGAGGTACGCGGAAGGAGACTCGTATGTACTGCCCCGAGTGTCCTTCTAACCCTGGGCTGTGTGTGCCTGCTTGTTTTAGAACGTACCACATGCAAAAGAATTATTGGGAGCATCCATGAGTGGTAAAGTGAACTGCCTGGTCTGTATTGTTTAAAAAATGTTGTTCTGTTTCAAGGTTGGCATTAGTGCAATGTATTTAGTTTCAGATTTTGTGTTAGTAGATTTGTATCTATTTGCAATTTGTGTTTTCTTTTTTGTATAAAAAAATCCTAAATGTGATGGCGGTGTGTGTAGGCTGGCGCTTGGCTGGTGGTGTGCGTGGACTGGCGCTTGGCTGGCGGTGTGCGTGGACTGGCGCTTGGCTGGCGGTGTGTGTGGTCTGGTGCTTGGCTGGCGGTGTGCGTGGTCTGGTGCTTTGTTGGCGGTGTGCGTGTATTGGCGCTTGGCTGGCGGTGTGCATGGATTGGCGCTTGACTGGCGGTGTGCGTGGACTGGCGCTTGGCTGGCGGTGTGCATGGACTGGCGCTTGGCTGGTGGTGTGGGTGGACTGGTGCTTGGCTGGCAGTGTGCGTGGACTGGCGCTCGGCTGGCGGTGTGTGAGTAGTGACTTGCTGCTGGTCACTACACACACTGCTAGCTAAACGCCACTCCACGCAATCCTTGAGCTGGTGTGGTTGCTGTGTCAGGAATGTGGGCGTGTGAAAGTGATGGGCCCTTGAATGGCGCTGTCTGCTGGTGTGAGTGTTGTAATGTGCTGGGCCCGCGGCTGGCGGTGTGAATGGTTTTGTATGTGTCACACGTATGAAAGGTGTATGAATGGCCTGTAAAGCGGTTGGTGCCTTGTTGTGGCTTTACAGCTCACGAGCTGAGAGTCAATGGTTCAGTTTGTCGTCCTTTCAATTATCAACAGTGCATTTCATTTTTGTGAAATCTCTGGTTAATACAACTGTATATACTGAACCATCACTCACCCTCGTGCCAAATCCAACCAGTATGTCTGTGTGCTTGAAGAATAGGTGGTTGTGCAGAAATATTTGTCTTTTCTGTCTTTCTCAAGCAGGGTGTTCCTTGTCCCTTTTTGTGAGTGTTGTAATGTGTTGATTTCGTGCCTGGTGGTGTGAATGGTCTTGTGTGTATCACGTATGAAAGGTGTGTGAATGGCCTGTAAAGCAGTTGATGCCTTGCCGTGGCTTTACAGCTCACGAGCTGCGAGTCACTGGTTCAGTTTTTTGTCCGTTCAATTATTGACAGTGCATTTCATTTTTGTGAAATCTCTTGTTAATAAAATGTTATATACTGAACCATCACTCGCCCTCGTGCCAAATCCAACCAGTATGTGTGTGTGCTTGAGGAATAGATGGCTGTGCAGGAATCTTTGTCTTTTTAGTCTCTCTGCCAAGGTGTACATTCCATCTAAGAATAACCTACCAACTGTAGATATTGTCGTAAACTAAACACCCATGGGAGTACATGGTGATGTCTCTCTTGTGGATACCAACACGTTATCTGACCCACAATGTCCTTCAAACCTCAAAATGTCTGTCACGTTTTCCTTGCATTATTGAGCCAAAATTTTCACGCTGCAGAAAGAAACAACAAATTTCCTGTCCCCCGCCTTTCTCCAAGTATTCCAATAGAAATGGTACCTCACTCACTTGGGAGGCCCAAGTTCCCGCGACAGGCAAGGGCCCAAAATGTAGTGAGGCGACATCAAAATTGCCCATCTCAAAACAACCTGGTTTTGCAAAGGGGGTCACCTTTGTTTTTGGGCCTGTGCTCGGCGGCCATCTAGGGAAACCTACCAAACCCAAACATTTCTGAAAACTAGACACCCGGGGGATTCCAGGGAGGTATGGCTTGCGTGGATCCCCCAACGTTTACTTACCCAGAATCCCCTGTAAACCTCAAATTTAGCTGCAAAAATCACTTTTTTTGTACATTTTTGTGTGGGAAAGTTGTGACATCACCGGGCTGACACAAATTTCCTACCACCCAGAGTTCCCCCGGGTCTCCCGATAAAAATGGTGCCTCACTCGTGTGGGAGGCCCAAGTACCCGCGACAGGCAAGGGCCCAAAACGTAGTGAGGCGACATCAAAATTGCCTATCACAAAACAACCTGGTTGTGCAAGGGGGGTCACCTGGGTTTTTGGCCCCGTGCTCGGCGGCCATCTAGGGAAACCTACAAAACCCACGTTGACACAAAAGGCTGTTTTTTTCAACTAATTTTCAATTTTTCCTATATTTAACTGTTAATTTCTATAAAGAAACCTTGAAGGATTTACACAAATGACCCCTTGCTGAATTCGGAATTTTGTCTACTTTTCAAAAATGTATATCTTTCCAGGATCCATTATTGTTCTTATACCCATTTCTACCATTAACTGGAAGGAGGTTGAAAGCACAAAAAATAGCAAAAATAGGCTATGTCCCAGAAAAATGCCAAAACTGTGTAAAAAATGTTGGTTTTCTGACAGAAGTCTGTCAATCCCTAAAAGCTGGGAAAATTCTGATTTCAGCCCCACAAACCCTTTTTTGATATCATTTTCAGGGAAAAACCCAGACACTTTCATTTGCAGCACTTTGTTCCCATTTTTCCCAAAAAAACAAAAATGTAGCTGTATTTTGGCTAATTTCTGGGTCCCCTGCAGGGGAATCCACAAACCCTGGGTACCTTTAGAATCCCCATGATGTTGGAAGAAAAGGACGCAAATTTGGGGTGGATACCTTATGTGGTCAAAAAGTTACAGGGGCCTAAGCGCAAACTACCCTCAAAGAGCTAGTAGATGAGGAGGGAACAGTACGCTATTTGACTCCAGAGATTAGCGATATCATTCTACGATTCTACACTAAATTATACACGGCCAGAGAACCTCATGGGACGGAGGAGATAGACTCCTACCTTGAAGACGTCGCATTAGGGTGGCTATCAGAAGCACACAGGGAATATTTGGTGCAGCCGTTTGACAAGGAAGACGTCAAACTAGCTATTATGGCATTGCCCACCTGCAAGGCGGCGGGTATGGATGGGCTCCCCAGCGAATTTTATAAAGCGTTCGCTGCGGATCTCGCGCCTAGGCTGCTGGCCATGTTCGCTGAGGCGTACGAAGATGGGAAACTCCCGCCTTCTCTAAGGGAGGCTCTGCTGGTGACCATGTTGAAGCCAGACAAGCCCCCTGACCGGTGCAAATCCTACAGACCTCTCTCGATTATCAACATCAACGCCAAAGTTCTAGCAAAGATGATAGCTACTAGGCTACAACCATTAATACCTCTCTTAGTCTTGCCTGACCAATCTGGCTTTGTCTCCGCACGTTCCACTACGCACAACTTGCGCACCGTGTTCTCCACGGTACACTACTTCGACCCAGATTTCCAGGCGGTGGCTGTACTACTCAGTAGCGGTCTGTGGTAGGAGTGCCGGCCGGGCGGTGACGTGGGGCGGGGGAGGGGCAGGGTGGGGGGTAGTAAACCACGGATTATGGCCGAATACAGGTAAGTAAACATTTAAATAAATAAAACAAATTTCGTTGTGAGTGCTGCATCACCAAATGCGATGCAGTGCGCGCAACGAAATTTGTTTTATTTATTTAAATGTTTACTTACCTGTATTCGGCCGTAATCCGTGGTTTACTACCCCCCACCCTGCCCCTCTCCCGCCCCACGTCACCGCCCGGCCGGCACTCCTACCACGGACCGCTACTGGTGCTACTTGATGCAGCAAAAACCTTTGACTCGCTTAGCTGGGACTACATGTTCGTAGCTCTCACTAGAATGGGGTTCCCTCCGTTTTTCCTCCAATGGCTCATGGTATTGTATACTGCACCAGCTGCACGTGTGTGGGTGAACGGCTGGATATCCTCAGTATTTTCCATAGGCAGAGGTACGAGGCAGGACTGCCCACTGTCACCGATGCTGTTCTCTTTGGCGCTCGAGCCTTTGGCCTGTAAAATTAGACAGAGGCACGCAGATGCAGCATTACGGTTCCGGCAGAGACCTCTAGTAGTCTCTCTATATGCCGATGATATGCTGCTATATGCCCGAGATCCCGCTATATACCTGCCAGGCCTGCTGATGGAATATGTGAAAATTGAGCGAATTTCTGGGCTCGGTATAAATTGGTCAAAATCAGTGGTGTTTCCACTGACAGCAGATACAAAAGAGATGGACCTGGACTTCCCACTGCAGTGGACTCAAGATCCAGTGCGTTATCTTGGAGTTTGGCTCCATAGGGACCCCGATAGGGTTATCTCCGAAAATTATGGTCGAGCCACCATACGTATCACTGAACGGGCGGAGAGGTGGGTGCGCCTGCCTCTCTCCCTGGCGGATCGGATTGCAGTTGTGAAGATGACCTTTCTACCACAGCTGCTATATTTCTTTGTCAATATTCCCATTAAGTTAAATCTAGCGTTCTTCCAGACTCTCCAGTCTGCGGTTCTCTCCTTCGTGTGGGGTGGGAAAAAGCCTCGATGTAGCTGGGATGTCTTAACGCAACCGTTCAATCGTGGTGGATTTGAGGCTCCCGACTTTCGGCTCTATTATCTATGTGCTCAGGCGCAGTTTGCGCACTACTGGCACTATCCGCCACGGTTTCAACCTCATCTTGCCATTGAGTCTGATGTGGTTCATCCACTACCTCTGCAGGCAGCGACCCTCAATGGGGGATCGGGAGGTCCTCGGACTGAAATTAACCCAGTATCGTGTACTGTATGGGCTTGGAGGATGCTTGCTAAAAGGGCCCAACTCTTATATCTATATGCCCCGCTGCTGCCGATGACCTCGCACCCTGGAATCTCAGCGGCCAGGGAAACACGGGCCATGCAGGAACTAGCAGCAGTAGGAGTATCTCGAATGGGGGATCTGTATCACCAAGGGCAGTTCAGATCATTGCAAGATATACAGGGTTCTGCGGCTCGCGGATTCATGTTAAGCTTCACATATGTCAGAGTCCGACAAGCGGTCAAGGCTAGTTGTCCAGACTATCCGGAGGAACCTAAGACATTGCGGGCACTGCAGGCTATGCTGGCGGTGGAGGAGCGTAGGGGTCTTATCACTAGACTATATAACGCCTCCTTGCGGGAGAGAGAGCTGGAGGAACAACCCTCCTTCATTAAGTGGCAGTCCGCTCTGGGGACATCATTTACATTGGAGGTTTGGAAGACCTGCTGCGCCCTGACTGGTCGACTCACGGCGAACTGTAATCTCAGAATACTCCCTTTCAAATGCTTGCACCAATTATATTATACCCCTCTGCAGCTCTGTAAGTATGGGTTACGTGAGTCTGCTGACTGTGTGCGCCTTGGACATGCGGACGCTGATTTTCTACATATGGCGTGGATGTGCGCTGGAATATCTGCTTTTTGGTTGAAGGTGACAAATATACTCACTGATGTTATATTGGAACCTGTGCACTGTACGCCTGAACTGTGTCTGCTTGGATTTGTAAAAAATTTGAAGCCCTGCAATAGAAGGATAATTGCAATTTCTACCCTGTTTGCTAAGAGAGCGGTGGCACTCCGTTGGGGAGCGAGGGCTACCCCTACTGTGAAAATGTGGATCCATGATCTGCTTTACTGCAGAGATACTTTAGAGACTTATGCCGAGGAATTGCCGATAGCCTCGCCCCCCAAGGACTTCTGGGCACCTCTTACCTCATATTTGCTTACTCACCAGGATTTGATATAACTTACTGCCATGCACCCTTACTGGTTGGGGGACTGTTGCTCTCGGGCCAAGAGGCCGCGCCTTTATCAGCCATTGTATTTCCACTCTTCAATGCCTTTGATATCCAATCCGTTTTTATAAATGTAAGTTGCACTGTCGCCTACTCATGTTGGTTGGGGGGGTGGGTTCTTGGGAGGCCTGACCTCTCGTTTCTTTCGATAAGATTATTTCACTGTACTTATTTGTTTGACATTATGCGAACTGAAACTAATAAACAGATTAAAAAAAATATGTAGAAAGGCAAAAAAAAAAAAAAGGTTAAATTTTTTAAATCTTGCTACGAAAATTAGTTGTTTGGAATTATCACTTAAGCCACAGTCCTAATGGAGTTCGTTTATATAAGTTGAATGTCTACAAGCATCAAAAGGCCATGCTTTTCAGCAAGAAAGTGTCAATTTTTAGGAAGTGTTCCAAATTTAGTTAATTTTAGAAAAAGTGAAAATCTGAATTGTTTCCCAGCACACGATGAGCCAATTACAGATTAAATGTCCTGGCTGGGAGACACAACATCATCGCTGCTTGCTGCTGCAGGGGACGGTCCTTGTAACACCTCACAGAGTACGTCAATTGAGCACAGATGATATTCAGTACTGCCAATAGCTGGTGTAGAGGCAGCCGGTGCTGTAGTCGATACCTCGGTGCTAGTGGTGGAGCTAAAGCTAACCCCAGTTGTAAAAGGCACCTGCGGATTTTCGAGGAATGCAGCCATCAAGATAGGAATACGCTGGGGACATTGCCGAGCATGGGCCCTCAAGGGTTCCAGCCTGGTATTCAAGTCCGCAGGCGTGTCCATTGCAAGTGTCAGACAGAGGTCCAATACGCATTCTTCACCGCAAAACAGGCATCGAAGAACAGGTAAGATGCAGTCCATTCAGACTGGTCTAAACGATAGGAACCAAGAGGCGCTTAATTACCTCAGGCGAGGTGTGCCCAGATGTTGTACCATGCATTCACGGTATTTCCGCTCCAGGAGCGCTTTTGCCATCTCGTTGGTAATTGGGCCGTCCATTGCGTAGCAGGTAAATGACAATCAGGACTCCCGCTATAGATAGCAGGATCAGAGGTAGACCTCCAAAAATGCTGCCAAATACGGAGTGTATAAAGTTTGGGACAACTCCGAGGATTGTCTGAAAGGGGCTAAGAAGTCCTGACCCTATGGTCTTAAATAGGTGTACCATACCACTCGTATCAGACATGTTAAAGATACGACCCACCATTTCTGCGAAATGAATGGAGCAGTTTGTACGTATAACTGCCTGTATCTCACTCGAGGTCCTTGCGATTTGAAGATCAAGGGTCTCTCGAGCAGAGGTTAGGGTTACGATCTGCTGTAAAAGCATGGCTTTCAGTCTGCTCAAAGTATCAATTTGTATAAAGGAAACATTCAACGAAGGCCATAACGGCGCCTCCCTGACTGTACTTGTTGGGGGAAACAATACTTGCATACAGCAAGTAACCCTGGAGATCACAGAGACCAGATAGGCAATGCCCGGAAGCATACCACAGCAACCTTGATCGTTCAGCATCAAGAAACTCCCATTTGAGAGCAGCTCGAATACCGGTTTGAACACGGCAGCTGGAGTCCCTTTCATGTGGCAGGACAAATTTGCTATCGAACCATTGCACGCTCCGTGCAATGTAATGTCCCGGCACATGAGAGAACCACTCAAAGCGCTCTTGCAGTTTGTACCACTTAGAAACACTTCTCGATCCCCACTCCGGCATTGAAATCTATAACGGTAAATCCCAGTATTCCTTAAATTATTCCTTACCCATTTTTTCATATTTGCCCGCCTGCCATTGTTCAAGGCAATATTGAAACTGAAAAGTAGTGACCGGTAGAGTTATGTGGCCATGGATCAGCCATTCAGTAGACGGGGCTTCAGCTACTGTAAATGGTAGTCGGTCCAGTTTTTCGATACACAACATTGTGTATCTAGCTCCCCTTTGTGCCATTTCAACCTGTTTATCTGTTTATTATATTCAGAAAACAGAGAAGTACTGTTTATAAAGCGCCAAGGCACAAGGCCTGCACGCAAAGATTGCAGCGTCCAGCTCAATAACACGATAGAACGTAATTGAGATTGCTCGTGTTGTAGTATGGCCAAATCTTGTTCTAGGATATCTATCGCAGAAGACACAATGTTGCCCAAAGAATATATTCTGGAGGACAAAGTTGTTAACCCATTGTCTACCACAGCCAACGATTTTTCTAAGTTAATACGGTCTATTTCCCGTATTCTCTCTGCGGCCTCTTGTTGGGATATTTTCCACTCTTCATTATAGGCAGCATAAATGCCAGCATGTATGAAAAGTTTCTGACGTTGTTTCCTGGGACCTTGTAAAAAATCCCGAAGATCCATGTCTTGTGAGAGTAAGGTTAAGTGTTGTTTCACCTCTGTTAGTGTTGAGGTCTCTAGCCAATCAAGGCACAACTACCCAACACTGTAGGATGTCACTACCCCCGGATGTTCTCTTTGTACATAACGTGGGTCTGGCTTGTGGATACTGTACCCTTTGGTAATACCCAGGAGTCGTTTATGACATATGTTTGTCTCTAAGGGCCAAACCACCCATTTTTCCCAATCAGGGTCTGATCTATTGTACTGTAAAATTTCATTTACTGTTGCCCCTTCCTGTGAAGTCGAATTTTGCCACCCTCCCATCTGTGATGGTGTTGGAAATCGGGGTGTGTTCAGGTCCTTGATCTTGGCTAATCCAAGACAGGATGTCTGTTGCACAGTTTCGTTTAGATATATCATCTGCTGTGGAATGAAGCATGCTCTAAATAGCGCTTCTGTTCCCTGGACTTGCCAGTCCCTAGAACCCCAGACTGATTTTAAGTCTATTGTGTCCTTCCATAGGTCAAAACCCTGTTCAGACAGTTGGGCAATAAAGGAAGCAAAGTAAATCTGTTTGGTGTTTGTCAAAATAATTTTCAGTCCTGATGTTGGTGTAACCTTATAATAGTATGATGTTGGGTCAGTAGTGTTAAAACCTGAAAAATATGAACATTTCTGTGCAAATGTAAGCGAAATACCTATTGGTGATGTAGGGCAATGTTCCCACTGATGGTACTCAAACCCATTTCTAGGTGAAATAGATTTGTGCAGGAAATGATGACCATAATGTTGGTAACAGTACAAAGTGTCATAGTCTGAATTACTTTCTAACATTTCAGTGTTCGGAAATGCAGCAGTTTTTTCTAAATCAGACAACACGTTATTAACAGTTTCAGTGTCCCAATCATCAGAAAATGTACTGGAGGTAATGATATCACTTAATGAAATTTTAAATAAATGAGGAATTTTTAAAAGTTCAGTCTGACCGAATATTTCAAAATCAGCCTTGTCCCAAACTATACCATCCGGGATAGGAACCGCTGTGATGTTCACTGATAACAAGTCTCTCTGTTCATGATGAGACGATTGATGTGGTTTTAAAATTAAATTAACTTTCGGGGCTGTAGAGCTCTGTTGAAGATATCGTCCATTAATAAGCATGCTAAAAGTTATAACTAAGCCTAGCCAGAAAAGAAAAAATAGAATCCCAGTAATTACCCAAAGTTCTAACCAAGGTGATACCAGGTAAGTCTGTTTAAGGAAGTTCAGAAAGTCTTTGGCTTGCTGTTTAAATGATTTTTGGGCTGGCGTTGTTTCCGGTTCACTTGGATCTAAAGAAAACGTATCAAAGTTCATGAAGTAGCCAGAAGCAGTTCGATCAATTGTAGGAATTGCATCGGGATTTGTTGAAATCGCATTTTGCTCTCATCGAGGCATGTTGACGTAGACGTCTGTGTTTGGTCTGATCGCAACTTGAGTGTTGTTCTGAGTTTCATTTTGTAGATGAACTTCGGGTTCAAGGGGAACGAGTTCCATAGAATTGTTGCTTAGTCCTTCATTCCTCACAGGAGGCTCTTCAAACATGATGAGTCTTTCTGTTTGAACTTCTTGGATTGTAGCTAGAGGAGGGCGTCTGCTACTGTGGAGTCCACGAGACCTACTGTTCAGTATCAGCCACATAGTGTGGTTTGATTAAGTCGATTGAGTCAAATCTTTTCTCCTTTTTCCCGGCAAGAGGCGGCAAAAGAACAGTTTGTGTTCCTTGAATTGCTAGGACAGGTACAGGCTTTCTGTATGATGGTCCAAATTCTTTTTTGTCCGCTATTTTCTCTCTGACTAGATCCCCGATTTTTGGGATCCAGACAGGTCTTGCCGTGTTTGCCTTGACTTCCCCAGTGGCGGTCTGTTTCTGGACGATGTTGCTTTGTTGTGTCCTGGATTCATTTAGATCCTGTAAAACAGCCAAGCAATCATGGATATCAAATGTTCTCTCATCCGCCACTGTGCCTTCATACTCAAGATCAGTTACCCACATTCTTGTCCCAAATAGGACCTCATATGGAGTGACACCCCTAGAGAGTTTCTTGGCTGGTTATTAAGTGCTCTTTGAACCCCATAAAGGTGACTGACCCAACTACCGCCCTTGCCTAATACCCTAGCTGTTAAAGATTGCTTTAAGTCCCGTTTTTTTCTCTCCACAACCGAATTTCCCTCAGGATGGTGCGGAGGGGAGTACCGCAGTGCAACGCCCATACTTTTCATGGCCTCTTTGTAAGCCCGAGAGCTAAACGCCGGACCACGGTCAGAATGTAACGTGCCAACTGCGTATGTCCCGATAAAGACTCGCAAATGTTTTATAACAGTTCGAGCGCCAGCCGAGCGCTGAGGCCAAACCCATAGGAATCTTGAGCAGGAATCCACTGCAACCATGATATACTTGTAAGCCCCATCAGATTGTAAGGGGCCGCAGAGGTCCAGATACACACATGCGAGAGGTTTGTCAGATATTAGTAATGTTGTCTGCCCCGGGCATGTTCTGGTGAAGTCTTTCATCTGCTGGCAGATGTCGCATTTCAAGACATAGTCTTTAGTTTGCTTTGTTAGACTGGACCACCAATAGCACTGTTTCAACAATGAAATGGTCGCTGTAACGCCTGTATGTGCAGAGCCCAAATCCTCGTGTGCTGCTAGTATTAAACCTTGCCTACGATCCATATTTGGTATTACTCTGTCCCCCACTCTTGGAATCTGAGCATATGGAATGTTGTTTGCATCTAACTTGTAGGAGTACTTGAGTGGAAATTTCTTTGGTACTGCACCGCTGTTTGGCTTGAAGCAATAACAGCCACCATAATCTCACCGTCTATTCTAGTTTTTGAACGAGTGATTGCAGCTACGGAAGCCGTTCGCACAGCCCCTTTGCGGCTTCGTCAGCCAATGAATTCCCTTCAACGTGAACGCCATCATGCTGATGACTCAGTGTGTGTATCACGTGAGCCCTTGGTAGGTCGTTTTTCAACTCCACTACCTGTTCCCATAGCATTTTATGCTTAATTGTGCCACCTTTTGCATCTTTAAACCCATTTTGTTCCCAATGATACAAATATTCATTGTATGACTGCAGACAGTAAAAGGAATCACACACAATTAGTGTGGGGAATTCGTGATCCGTATTTACAAGTGCCAGTATTAGTGCTTTTAACTCTGCCAACTGAGCCGTGCAGTCTCCTAGAGATTGCGTTTTTGTGAGACTTGGATGGAACTTTCCATCCCGCATGCAACCTGTTGCTTACTCCATATGGCCGGTTGAGCAGATCCGTCAGTGTAAATGATATATTCATACTGATCGAGAGGCAATATTTCATTAGGTAGAAGATATTCTTGTTCGTATTGCAGAAATACTTGTGTTTTTAGACTCGGATCAAATCTGTATTCAACATCCGTTGCAGTAAGAGAATTAGCCCATTGTATCCATCTCGGTGTAAGGCTTTTGCATTTGGAATGCTAGCCTTTGTAACAGCTTCTAAAGCTGGTACCGGGGTTACGACAATTATGCGTTTCCCCTGAGCCAGTGCTCTTTCTCTTTCTACAGCAGTCTGAACTGCTGTCAGGATTTTTTCTGTTGAAGTGAAACGCATTTCTGCGTTTGTGTACAGGTGTGATTTGTATGCGATTGGTACTTCATTGAAGGTTAAATAAGTGTACCCGCATTGACCCGCTATTACACGGATCACCAAGTTGCGTACGCGTGTTTGTAGGTGTTTGGAAGCAATCATGTCTTCTTGTAATGAACGTAGGATATTTGAATGTTCCTGTGTCCAATGTTTGACTGTAAAGTCAGGTTTTATTAAATCGTTGAAAGGTTTTACTTTTTCTGCGTAATCTAAAATGTATGTTCTGCCGAAATTTAGGAATCCCAGTATTGATTGTAGATTTTTTAATGATTTTGGAGGCTGGAGCAGCGCACACTTTTCTAAAAAGTTAGCTGCCAGGCTTTTCCCTTCACTTGAAAGCTTGTATCCTAAAAACAGGACATTGAGGTGGGCTATTTTAGATTTCTTAAAATTAAATTTGTAGCCCTCAGAGGCGAATCCCATAATAATGGTGCTCACCCTGGTCAAGTGCTTTTTTAAGTCATCGTCCGTCAGATAAATATCATCCACATAGGACAATGCTTCCTCATCAAAATTTTGGAGTAAATCTGTTACTCTTGCTGAGAATACCCCCGGGCTGTTCTTATACCCCTGGGGGAGACGACAAAATTGCTGCTGGGACCCCAACGCTGAGAATGCGGTCAAATACCTGCTTTCAGGCGCTATATTTTGGCAGAACAATCCATTTAAGATATCAAGTGTCGTTTTGTATTTTTTCTGCACAATTTTATTCATTAATGCGGCACTGTGTGCGTTTTGGACAGCGAATGTCTTTGTGCATGAGTTTAAATGTCTGTAACCTAAGACTAGACGATATGTGTTGTCCGGTTTTGATACGGGAAACAAAGGGTGTTCATTTGTGAGGTGCATGTTTCAATCACCCCTTGGTATTCAAGTTGATCTAAGATCTCCCTGACCTGTTTTTTAGCTTCTTGCTTTATTGGATATTGCCTTTAAGCATTTGGTGAAACTTTTAACGGGATCACGTGGTAGGTTGAATCCTCATCCCAACCGGCATGATTTTTGTATAGTGCTGGAGCTAGGGCAACCGCCCACTCCTGTGCATATGCATGTTTAAGGTGTATGGGAACGAGGTCGGAGAATGATGGAAAAATTACAGTTTCTCCCCTGGGGCACTCCATCACGAATGTTGGCGGCCAATCTTGTTCTGCTAATAGGATGTCATAACCAGATGACAGATTTTCCCAAAAGAGACCTTTTACTTTCCTGGGCTTGTCCTCCTCCATTTGGAGTGTTATTTCGTGTAACTTATGTGTGATGCTCACCCTGGTGTCTGGTGTTTCCACCGTGATGTAATCATTCAAGTCCGCTGTCACCAGAAATTCCTTCAGGTTCTGGCGAGCTATTGTTACTTCTGCCACACTGTCTAGCATCGTCAGAGCCCATTCCCCGTTCAGAAGCTGCGTCCTCAGAATTCTGGGCATGTCTGATCTTTATGCCTGCAACTTTCTTCTTCTTGAACTGCGGTTTTGATTTTGGTTTTTCTTCTATTCTTGAAGTATAATCTTGAGCGTGCTGCTTGTCTCTGGATGTTGTACGCTCCTCTTTGTGTTCTGACCGTCCTTCTCTCTCAGTGTTTTTCATCGAGCACTGAAAGGAACGAGAGGAACGTGTATCAGTATCCTGATACCTGTCAGGTTTCCTAATTTTATCCCTATCCCTGAGGTTATACCTCTTTTCAGAGGGCTCCTGTAGAGGAGATCTGCCTCGGGAATGAGATCTGTTTTTAAAAGTTTGTTGTTTTTTATTATCCCACTTCTCTTTAGAAGAAGCAGGTGTCTGCTTGGTAGTGTCCTTTTCAGGACTGCCCATCAGCTGTGGTTTTAATGCTTTCCCACCCAAACTGTCTCTGCCTAATTCTGCATACGCAGTTTCAATTATTTTGGGCAGTTCGTGTTGTTGATCCAATGGACTGAACTCCCTTAGGCGTTGGCGGATTGCCACTGATGCTGCTTCCCCTTTAATATTAGCTAGTATTATGGCTGATACCTGGTCATAGTTATTTAATAACTTCATACTTAAGTTCAGGGCAGGTTCTGCTCCGTACTTGTTTTGTATTTGTCTCAATACGTCTGGTACTACTGCTAATGAAGTAATACCATGAGTTCTGGTATATATGGCAGCAAAGACTGTACCCCAAGAGGTGCAGTCCTCTACTTGTGGTGTTATCCCCATGGGCAAGCAGATTGTTAACATTCTGTGTTTTTCAAACGGGGTAGTATTCGGGAATACTGCCTCGAGCTGAGTTATTTTCGGAGCTACCCAGAATGGCATTTGTTCACGTTTTGTGGGCATTTTGCCCATTACCGCGTGTAATGTTTGTGGTGTAATTTTAGTTGCTGTACCCTGAATTTGAGGTCAATTTTTGCAACTAATGTTGGTTGGGCTGTGAAAGTCCTCATGACATACTGTGTCAGGTTTCTGTAGATTTTAATTAAATCCTTGTGTTGTAAGAGTAAGTCTGGCTGCGGCATTGTGTCAATGTCAGGATGTGGTGTGTAGGCCGCTAATATTGGCCATGTTGCGCTGCCTCCTCCAAGCGGACCTATTCTTACTCTGTGTCTTATATGGGGTAGGGCGCCTTTAAACCAGTATATGTGTTCCTGGTAAGTAAGTGGAACTTCTATGTCCTCGCAAGGACCATATTCCCGTGGTGCATCTCCTTCTGTATAGTAGTGAAATGTCTGTGTTCTTGCATCTGCTGCTGGGAATGTAACCCACGAATAAAATATCTCTGTTTTGTTTGATTCATGTGCCTCAATCACGAAAGCTACTAAGCCACCCCTAGATGTTAAACCATATTCCATTAATTTCAGGGTGACAGTGCGTCTGAATTTAGGTGCAATATGTATTGCATTTGAATCTTCTTCTCCGTCTGAGACGTGTAGATTTACTACTGGGTTATGTTCGCCCTCAGTCATTTTTGTGACAAAGAAGTTTGTTCAAGGGAACTAAGATAAGGTTTTATTTGCACAATTTTAGGAACAAAATGTCCTTCAAGCTTGATTAACCAACAGCCAAGAAATAGGATTTCTCGCCTACTCAGCTGTGGCAGAGTTTTGTGCCCACCCACTCCAGACGTCTCTGGCGTTTTGTGAGTAGGGGTCTCTGAGAATAGCACGACTGAACTACTCAGATTCTAATGTTAAATAAGAGCCCAACCATCGTTGGTGGCGCCATGTCGTGTAGTTCCTATATTACCCATACAGGACCTGCGCGTTCGGGTTAACATAAACTGTGGGTTTGGTGGCAGACGGGTTCTGAGCACCCCTACCGAGAATGTTAACCTGTTTGCATAAGCTAGCTCACAATGCCACTAGTGTCTCCTCTTATCGGGGAGAGACTAGTTTCTGGCAACCTCAGAATATGACAACCCTGATCCCTCAAGATCGTGGAAACAATGTACTACTTTTCGCTCAGTCACTCGTGCTCGTTTAGTATATCTCAGAGGTACACAGAATAAACAGTCTGGGCGTTTCAATAAGGATTTATTGAACAGTTGTTATTCTCGTGTAACATATATGAGCTGCAACAACTATTAGACAGTAGCAGAGATATATCATTAGCAGTACTATGAATATAAATGAATAGTACAGTTCTACCATATTGCATTACGCATGAATAAATACATGAATATAAAATGCATTGATAAAAGAGAGTGCGTACTCCTACGATGACTATCTAGATGTACCTAAGTGTACCTAACATGTGAGTAGGTGTGAAGCCAAGAATCCCTCTAGGATTTAGTCGAACCACATTACCTGAAGTGAGAATGTAGGAGCCCCTCTTGGTCTCGAGCTGGACACCCCGTGAGGGATGTTCAGACCACTGTCAGCTGGAGCGTCTGCATGCAGGAGCCTCAGCGTCTCTGGTCAGTGTGTCGGCCTGGAAGTCTCGGTTCCCTCTAAATCCTGATAGCAAGAGGTGCTGTATTTATACAGAAAAGTATATAGAGTGCCTTTGTCCCTTGTTCTTGTGTTAGCCATTGTTGGGTATGAGGATGACGTATGGGACGAACCTTGTGCGTAGATATTAGGAAGGTGGTGTATAGCCCCTGCCTGGTTTCCAAGTAGTCACATGAATATTTTATTCATGCAGTGTCAGTCTAAAGATGGAGTCATAGAACACTATTGTTCGGGAAAAACCCTCCTTCTGCACCCAGGCCTAGAACTAGGTAAAAGGTTCAGTCCATAAAAGGCGTTCAATCCTTAAAAGTCTCGTTAGTGTGTAATGTAGGGGAGGTGATGTAGGTGAAAGGGTATGGTGGTACCGGGGCCTATATTAGGGTACCTATATGAAACATAACAGTGCGTACTTGCTCCTTTTTTATTCTCCTTATATACAAATGGGGTTGAGGCAGCCCTTACAAGAGTAACTTCTGATGTCCCTGTTTTTGAGTCTCTCACTATACCAATACTTGCATATTCGGATGATGATTTATTAATCGCTAGAACCAGGGTGGCCCTTCAACCATTAATAACGGCCTACGCTTTATTTATGTCCTCATTGGGACTGAGGGTCAACGAAACAAAGTCCTTCGTGCTTATTGCAGGGACTCCTGTGTCAAAGAGAATGCCGCACTTTATGATAGCCTCACGGAGCTTGGAGGTTGTAGACTCCTTCCCACATCTAAGGGTTCATTTTGATAGAAAACACTCCTAGGCATATATGGTGAATAATAGGGCTCTAGTGATGGAGAGGAGTATGGAAGCCCTCTTGACCTTTGCTAAAAGGCTAGGCTCAAAACCCCTCCCGACAATAAAAAAGGTATATCAAGCAAAGACAGTAACAGCTGTAACTTATGGGGCTGGGGTATGGGGTATGGCTTCGGTAACTCAACTCCAAAGTTTGGAGGACAGATTTTATATGAAATTATTCTCCGTTCCCATTTCGTATTCAAATTTCATCTATCACCTCGAATTGGGATTACCTTATGTGACTGATAACATTAAGCTTGCTCCGGTACTCCTGTGGCATTCTATATGGCGCAGGGATACAGTAAATTTAACCCTGACTATAATTAAAAATTGTTTAGATTTGGACAATACCCACAAAATTCCTTGGCTGCAGTATGTGAGATCCTCCTTGACCGCAAAAGTTCTCGAAGGAAAACCTGAAGTCTATCTTTTTATCTAAGACGGCCCATGAGCGCCAAGAAGTAAACCACCTAAAGAAATCAGTGATGTTGTATTATAGATCTCCGATGATATCAGCAGGGGATTATTCATATTTAGAGCGTATTGGAAACGCTCAGCATAGATACATTTTGATGAGATTTCGTCTGAATTGAATCCCCCTGATGCTAGGTTTCCCTGCAAGGAAGTATGGACGGGATGATCTGTTGCCTTGCCTATGCGATCACGGATCGGAGCAGTCTGATCTTCATATTCTTTTTTTCTGTGGCCTTTTTGAGAAGGAACGATCCAAATTTTTACTTCCAATTTTAAAAAGACTTAATATTAAGCAATTCAGCCCTGCATTATACTTTTTGAAGAAACTCTCCAATTCGTTTACATGCTTTTCGATAGCCAGCTTCTTATTGGCGTGTTTAAGGAGGAGGAAATCTGATGTTTTTAGTCTTCAACAGGGATGAGGGGGCGTATTCCTGTCCCCCCAAATGTCTGCCACCTAAAGAATTTATTTAACGGGGGTCTGATGTTGTTTTTACGGGACAGTTATTAATTTCTTATTTGGTCTATGAGACTAGAGATGAAACCTGCTTTTATTCGATCTATTAATTTTTTTAATGTTACATGAATTATTTTATCCTAAAAATGTACGTATGAAATTATTCTTAGTACCCTTTAATTGGTCGTAGTCAAAAGTTGAATGGAAATTGTGTTAATTTTTTGGCTTTTAAAATGTTTTGTACTTTTATGATCTGTATTGTAAATAGATTGAATAAAGTTTTTGATTGATTGATAGTAGGAGGGGGAAATGATGTTAAAATAGCTATATCATCTACATATGTAGGGACTTTCGTGAGCAATATTGAGCATTGATACCACAAATAATTTGAATCACATGAATGTTTTTTCTTCAGTTTAATTGTTTGCTCTGAAGATGTTTTTGTGTGTGTTTTTGCTCGGTCTCCTTATAATTATGTAGCATTTTGGGAAAAATATGCATAGCAGTAACCCAGCAGTGGAAGCCAGAATTGCAAATATCTCGACAGAGACCATGAGTTTGCCTCTTGTACTCAGGTATGCTGGGATAAAGGATGTCCAAACACTGAGAAAGACCATCATGCTGAACGTGATCAACTTTGTCTCATTAAAACTGTCTGGCAACTTTCTAGCTTGAAAGGCAACAAGGAAGCTTAGACAGGCTAATAAACCAAGGAAACCTAGCATACTGTAGAAGGCAGCCTGTGAGTTCTCATTACATTCTATAATGATCCTTCCAACGCTGATTTTCATGTTCTTATCCAGAAAAGGAGGGGTTAATACCAGCCAAATGATACAAATAATAACCTGGAGAAAAAGGCATACCAGCACTATCACAGTAGGAACCTTCATTCCCAACCAACCTCTGAGTTTGCTGTCTGGCATCGTTGCTTTAAAGGCAATCACAACTAGGAGTGTTTTTGCAAGGATGCACCCTACACAAAAGGAAAATGTCACTCCAAACAACATTTGTCGAACAAGGCAGCTCATCGCCCCTGGTCGTCCAATAAATATCAAGGAGCACAGGAAGCAGAGCATGATTGAGACCAACAGCATGTAGCTTAGAGTACGGTTATTAGCTCGGACTATTGGGGTGTTTCTGTGTTTAATGAATATTATCAATACAGCTACAGTGAGAACAGAGAAAACAATAGCGCAAGAAGCTAGGCCTGCTCCAAGGGGTTCATCAAAAGAGAGAAATTCCAGGACCTTTCGGACACACTCATTTTTCTCCAAGTTCGACCAGTGATCTTCTGAACACTTAAGACAGTTGACTGCATCTGAAAAGAGGAAATGGTAAGAAAAGATAAGATAAAATAATTCTTAATTTCCATACATGGTACATATGTTTTCCTCATCATTTAGTACTAAAAGGCAGTGGTGCTGCATATGCTTTTTTGTGTTTCTTATTTTATCATTCCCAATAGGGGTTTGAGTACCTGAATATGTGGTGATAGTAAATTATGGCCCTCATTTTGATTTCAGTCAGAAAGCCTCTGACCTGCGGTAGGAGGCTTTACAATCGACATCTTCGGTTTCACTTTCGACCGCCGTATTACAATGACGGCAGTTGGAAGTGAAACCAGCTGGTCAGTCCGGCTGGCTTCGAACGGGCTCAAGGAGCCCGTCGGCCAGTCGGAACCAGCATGTAATCCCTAAAGGACGGCGTTTCCGCAGTCGGGATTATGATGTCGTTTTCCCACAGGCTTTTCATGTCTGGCTTTACGACATGAAAAGCCTGCCGGAAAGTGACTTTGGGGGCCCCTAGCTGGGCTCCCTTCTCACCATGGCCTCTGGTTGGGGGCCGAGGGGGCCCCCCTGTAAATCCCTGCACTGTGTGGCAGGCACCGTGAGGTACCTGCCACACGGTGTAGGGATTTACACAAACTCCCATTTCTCTAAACCACCCGCAGAACAAGATTCCATAGATAAATGGGAGTTTGCGACCACACAATGTGTGGTCGCATTGTAATTTGGTATTTGGAACCAGCGACCTACGGTCGGTCGGTTCCAATGTTGAAATGGTGTCAGGCAGACGCAAGTCCACCCGACATAGTAATAAGGCCCTAAGTGTTCCACCACTACGTTTTAGTATCAACCTGCACTTACATGAACTACACAGAATGGACTTTATATACCATTAAGGAGTGTGGAGTTGATAATTGTTAATCTACACTGTATGTATGCTTACCTTCACAATATGTTGGTATCTGATACTCTAGATTCGATATGTGTGGAATTTAATAATGATGATCTCTAATTCTATTATACAACAGTACATTAGCAATTCCTTGTGGTTGATCAAGTATCAGGACCAGACATGGCAACTATTCTTGTTTTCATCTGTAACTCTGAACTGTGATTGGGGTATATACCCTGGATTTAGCTATTAGTATAATATTTGTATAAATAATATTTTTTACTTTATGAATATGTATAATATATATTTATTCAAATAAAATCCTTTGATGATGTTATCTATATTTGGCTTTTTCTGTTACCGGAATTTTGTAATAATTTATTTCATTTTAAAAAGTTTTGTTTTATTTTTCTTTCAATGTAAGGAAACACATAACATGAGCATATCAGCACCTTACCACTTTTTCAAAAACAGAATGAAAACTGTTTAAAATCCATCTTGCTTCTTCAGAATTTTCTTCCTTTCAATGGAATTTGGGTGTCACTATAAAATGCTACAGTCAAAACCTCAAAACCTGACGCACTTCTCCAGACTAGGGGCCTGATTCACAAAGGTAAACTTACACTTTTGTGTAAGTTTATGCTTTTTCGGTATTCACAAAACAGCATTTTAATAGTAAGTTTACCAATGCGGAGACTCAGCAGTTGGGTTGGAGAACTATGCACATAAAAAGATAAGACAGGCCTATGTTTTTATGGGTGGAGTTCGCCTCCCCAGCTGCAGAGTCTCTGCACTCATAAACTTACTATTAAAATGCAGCTTTGTGAATACTGAAAAAGCATAAACTTAAACAAACGTGTGAGATTACATTTGTAAATCTGGCCCTAGGTATGTGACTTCACAGTAAGCCAACTGCACTTAGCCGTCTGGCGAACTCATGACTGTACATTTTCTATACACCTCTATTCTGTCTACGTTATGTGGGATGTTGTCTGGCAATTGTCTTGACCTGCTGTGTGAGAATAAGACACTATTGTATCATGAACAGGAGTATTCAGAGCCAGAAGCATGGTGATGGACATGCCACTAATACCAGCATTATTTTGCAGGCTTGTCTGAGCACCGAGGATCTTTTCCTCATCCTCTTTGATTGTTATACACCTCCCAGTCCCAGCATCCAGCTAATAGAGAAAGGCATAGCTGTCAGTCAATGAACTTAAATACATGTACCAGGATACCTGAGTGCCCTCCATTTTCTTTAGTGTAATTGAGCACCAATATGAATCAACACATGAGAATCAATCAGTAAAACTTTATTTTTTTGGGACACTTATATATCCATATTAGTGCGGGTGTCGGCCAATGGCCGACGACTACCCACCCTCCCTAGTGCATCTGTCGGCCATTGTCTAAAGCTGGGGTGGGGTTTCACTGCTTTCCATGGAGGTTTCCTAATTTAAAGACAAAGGGGTTGATTCCGATGTCGTTCGGAAGGGTTCTGAATCGGATTTGGGCTTTCTGAAGCCGATACGGAGCCCTTGTTTCTGACTGAATCGTACACTACCGAATGACCAAGTACGATGCCTGGAAACCGGTAGGGCTGTCCGAATTGGTACTGAAAGGCATTCGGATAGCTCACGTCTTTCTGAGTCGAATCGTACAGCTGTATGGACTCGGTTTCCGAACGAGCAAGTACGATGACCGGTTCGGACAGCCGTTCCAAATCAGTTTCTCTGGAACGAATCGGCTGCTGGAATCTGTCTTTGGGGGCCCGTAGCAGGCCCCCTTCACCCGGGGCCCTCCGATTCGGGCCCTTTCTAACCATGCACAATGTGGCAGGCACCATGGGGTGCCCACCACAGGGTGCACGATTTTCCCCAACCACCCCTTTCTTCAATGGGAGACTGTGTTCTCGTTCGGAACACAGGCTCCCATTTAAGTCAATGGGAGCCTGACCAAATCCTATCCGGAATGCATCCGGATGCATCGTACTCGGGCGGTCGCGTTCCGGAACCGATTCAGTCAGAATGCTTTCCGAACAAGATTGGAATCGGGCCCAAAGTGTGGGTGAAGCAGAATCACATTCACTTCAGCCCTGCCACTCTCTCGCTCAACTGGGATGTCAGCACGATGTGAGGCATGCTATAATCATAGCTCTCCACCAGGCCCAGAGGAGCAAAGAGGTGAGTGGTCTGTCTGCCATCCGGTAGGGGGTTTTCAGGCTCTGATGCCTCCCCATATGTCAGGGAGGCAAAGTTGAAAGGAGAGAGTCTCCCCTTTCCAGCGATGTCTCCCTGAAATGGTTTCCTAGTTATGGATCATGGTCCCACCACAATCCACAAGCAGAAAAACCACTAGGCAACCAGGGATTTGTTTGTTTGTTTGTACCATCTAGTATAGGGGCTGACTTCCCTGGAAGCCATATGTTTGATAATAAAAAGGGTTTTTCCCCTGGGGTGATCATACCACTAGAGAAAACAAATAATGGAAAAAAAGAAAAAACTGAAATTGTTTTGGGGAAGGCCCACCTGACATATAGGTCAACCCCCTTTGGGCTACCAAAATCTTTTTTTTTATTGTGTTTACCACTGGGGTGGGGCAATCATGCCCCCCCCCCGGGGAAAAACACATAGAAAAACAAAACAATGTTAGTTAGCCTTCCTGAAATACTGGTTGACCCTCCTTAGGGCCCAAAGTGGTTTGTAGACAACACTCTTCATCCTTTGGTATGTTGTGTGATAGAGGTCTGTAGGCAGCCCGCTTCATCCATTGGTCTGTTGTGTCATTCACATTATTCTTCCACCCAGTACAGACTGAGGCAATGGTCATGCTACGTCTGCTGCTGGCTAACATCACTGTGAGTGATAGCATTGTGAATTTACTCAATAATAGCTATTGATGCGTCCTCGATCCTTTACATAGGGCAGCTGCTGTTCAAGCAGTACATACCAAGCAAAAGAGCTCGTTATGGCATCAAAATGTGCATGCTGTGTGAGAGCTCTAATGGCTATGTATACAGCCTGAGAGTATATACAGGGTTGAACTTTGCTCTAAATCTTGTAGGTTGCTCTTCCACGCAAGGAGTCATAGTATTGTATGGAAGCTTGTCCAACCACTCCTTCATAAAAGTTATAAGCCTTATATGGACAACTTCCATACAGGAGTAGAGCTGGTCAGTGAGCTGTACAAAGCTGGTTCTGTGACATGGGTACAGTTCGATGCCGCCGCAAATAATTCTCACAGGAGCTTGTTTATAAGAAGCTCCCAAAAACCCAGGAGCACTGCGTTGCATCCCAACAAACTGTTTGTAGTCAAATTCTCTGATAGGCGACATGTGCACATGCTCACTACAATCCATGATGAGAGCAATTACCAGGTCACAGTTTGGGGTCAGTTGGATAAACTTCACAAGCTCACCTGTATACTTGATTACATTAAGTACATGCAGTGGATAAGAATGACCAGGTACGTCAGCCATACAATATGAGTCATAAAACACGCACATGGTAGAAGAAGCTGTTTATGTATGTTATTTTGTGTCAGACCACCACAGGATAAGTGATGTCTTTCCCTGACTTTCAGTTGACCGTCATTAAAAGCCTTAGTGCTGACGAAGCAGTAGCAGCCACTTCATCCACTGTAGATGACATGGCAAGGCTGCAAGATCGGCACTTTACTGACAGCATTCCCGCAACAATGAGGAAGACTCACTATGTTGTAATTGCAGAGCCTTATCTAAGCAAGGAAAGAGGCAGGTGACTTGTTGTTACAGGCCCACATGAGTATCTCCACCAGGTCTATGTATTCCAATTTGCTTTACATTTACCATACAAAAAAGAAGTATTGGGACATTGACTAAGGTGGCGCTGTCCTAGTATATGCCTTTCAATGGCTTTGCATGAATACATACCTTCCATGGGACAGTGCTTCACAGGGCAAGTAGCCTTTCAAATTCCTCTAGTTCAGTAAGCTTGACACCTTTATTCATCATGAGAAGAGGTAGGTATTCAGCTTGCCATATTACAAGTGCATTACAGTCACTGTACTGCACATAATGGTGGATGTAACATAGCACACGTTATCATAAAGTACCCCGTGCAGCAAAACTTAAAGCCTTTTTTGAGGTGCTCTTTAGGGAACTTGGGACAGTCTTCCCCAGCATGTTTACGTTAGTTTCAAAGGTAGATATGCTCCCTCTGTTCAGGGAATCTAGACCTTGAGGCATTATTGGACACCCCCAACTCACATCCACAAACTATAAAGAGTTTGATTTAACACAAAGAGGGCACTAAAGGTGCACAAGAGATACATTTCCTTGAGTTTCAGGTAGCTGCCATGGAAGGTGACAGTAAAGGTTCCGTTGGCAAATATAGGATTAGTCAGGACTTTGAAGGCAACAAAGACATGAACAGGTAGGAAAAGCTTAGGGTATGTGTGCTTTCACAAGGATATTGCATAGGTAGAAGGCAGAGAGTCAAGGTAGGTAGAGATACACATGTCATCACTTCATCTTCAGCAAAGAACCCAACCCATCAGAGCCTCACTCACCCCGATACTCAATTACTCCCTCACTCAACTAACCAGAATACTCCACACCAGACAGAATGCAACAGCCAGGCTCACACTCAACCTTCTACCAAAAACACACACACACAGCACCTCAAAGAGCTTCATTGGCTCCCCATAGACAAGCGAGCTTTCTTCAAACTCCTAACACACATTCAAAGCTTTACACAACAATGGCCCAGCTTACCTCAACAACAGCCTCCGATTTCAGAAACTTCCAGACACCACAGCTCAGCCGGACTCCTACTCTCATACATCCCTTATATACACATATCCTGAACAGGCGGAGTGCCTTCACTAACCATGCTCTGAAAGCCTGCAACAACCTGCCCCTATACACCTGATCCGCCTCTAAAATTCTTGCATTCCACAACTTGGCTCTTCAACTAGGTGATTTCATGGATCAGCCCAGACTGCTCCTGCATCAGCGGTAGGATACCCTCCTGGGTGATAGCGAGCTTTAAAAATATACATAACATTACACAGAACTCCTCACCCAACAATATATTTATGGGTTATATTTGTGGCCTGCTTGCCATGTTCATCCTCAGTCAGGACATGGTAGAAGGTAGACAAATGCCACGCTGTCACTGAGTACCTTGTGTACCCAAAACGTCCTTAGTAGTTTTGGAAGTGCTCTTCAGGGAACATAGGGCCTGATTACGATGGCGGTGTGGTCCACCACCGACAGCCCACCGCCATCGTAACCATGTTTCCTGCATGCCATATTACAATGGCGGGCGGATGATTGGTGGTCGGAAAGACCAACCGCCACGCATACGACGGGCTCCTTGAGCCCGCCGGTGTGTCTGAGAGAGCCGCAATCCCTACAATGGTGGCGGTGCCTGCCAGGCACCGCCCTAGGGATTATGATGTCCCGCCCTGCTGGCCGTTTCATGGTGGTTTACCTGCCATGAAAAGGCTGGTGGAACGGGACATTGGGGGCTCATAGCGGGCCCCCCTGGCGCTCAGTTTTGGGTTTTGCCCCTTACATATCCCTGCACCATGTAGCAGGCACTGCATGGTGCCACATAGTGCAGGGATATGCTAAAAGTGTATTTATTGTACTGCGGGATGTGCTGCAGCCCACAGCACATGCCGCAATACAAAAGATACACTTTGCGACCGCCTTGAAGGCGGTTGCATTGTAATACCATTGGCCGGACCACTGACAGCAAGTCGGGCGGTCCTGTCTCCGATATGATTGCGGTCGGATGGAAGTCTGACTGCCAGCATAATGAGGCCCTTAGGATGGTCTTCCCCAGCATGTTTTCCTTAGTTTCCAAAGTAGATGTGCTCACTCATTTTGAGGAATCTAGGCCTTGAAGACTCCCCCCAAATCACAGCCACAAACTGGAAGTAGTTGGATTTAGCACAGCAAGTGGGATAAAGTCACATAAAAGACATGGCTATCTGAGCCTCAATGGTCTTTCATGGGGACCATTAGTAAAGGTTCACTAGGCACACATTTGGTAATGCTCAGAACATCAATTGAGGCAGATACTTGACCGGAATGAGAAACATTTATTAAGCATGCTGAGACACCAACCATCAACATGTCTAGCTATATGTGTGTAGAGGTTTGCTTGTGGTGTGTCTGTATGCAGTTTTCTTGATGACTGGGTGAGAGGTGGTTTGATTGGTGATTCCATCCTGTGCATCTGAATGTGATGAGCCATTGAAGAGCAGTGGTATGTTGATGTGAGTGCACTGCTTTGATGGTTTGGGCTTGTGGCTGGCAGTATGAAAGTCTTGTGTGCATGGGTAAATGGTGTGTGAATAGCCCATAAAGTGGTTGGTGCCTTGTTGAGGCTTTATGGCTCACCTTCAATAGAATTGGTTTCAATATTCTGATACAATGATGGTGTTTGGACAAAATATTGTATTGTATTCTAATTGGATTTATATAGCTCTTCCTACCCTTGATGAGGCGTCTAAGTGCTTTTTCGAGTGAGTAGCACCCTACTCCGGAATCCATAAAGGATTAGTGGTGAATTAGTATAGTGAAATATGAAAGTAAATTGAGTGGTGGATCTGTTAGTCTGTTATTTGGATTGAGAAGGATAGTGGAAGGATAGAAGAGGGAAAAGGTTTGTATTTAGATAGCGCTTGCTACCCCTGATAAGGTGTTGAAGTGCATTTTCGGCGAGTAGCACGCTACTCCAGAACCCATAAAGGATTAGTGGTGAATTAGTATAGTGAAATATGAAAGTAATTTGAGCGGTGGATATGTTAGTCTATTAATTGTATTGAAAAGAAATAGTGGAGGGATAGAAGTGGGAAAGATCTTGAATGTTTTCTTTGGAGTTGATAGCAGTAGGAGAGGGGTTTGGGATGAGTAAAGGGGAGGTGGATTGGGAAGAGTCAGAGGGAAGGGTTTAGAAAGGCTTGTTTGAGAGATTTGAATAGTAAAAGTGGTATAAGATGATGCAAGGAGGGGAATAGGAGGGAAGAGTCTAGAAAGGGTTTTTTTGGGGATCATGGTAGTGGTATGGAGTTTGGAATGAATGAGACAGTTGAGTTAGAGGATATATTGATAGAGCTCTAGGGTGAGAAATAGGGTAATGTATTGGAAAGAATAGCAGAATGAGGTTTGAGATGAGTCAGAGAGTTGAGGTAGAGGATATCTTGCGAGCGGTATAGGGTGAGAAATGGGAAACTACCATTACAACACAGGCATTACAACAACTCCATTACAATGCAGGTACCATTACAATGCGTGTCATTACAACGTATGTTATTACAACGCAGGTACCATTACAACGCATGCCTCTACAACACATTTTTGGTTAACGTAAGTGTTCAGGTGAGTTAAAATGTATTCATTTCTTTTTATTTTAATAATTGTTGTAATATTTTTAAATGAGTATGTAATTAGTGATGTTTAAAACATTTGTAATTTATGTTATTCAAAAAGGATATTTACATAGCCTTTAAGGTTTGGGGTGTGAAGGATTTAGGATTATTAAGCGAAGAATAGTATTAATATTCAGGTATTAATTTTAAATAAAAAAAATATGTAATTCATTTTTAATAATTTTAAAATTCTTTTAATAAAATATGAAACACAACCTTTAAGCCACTGGGTGTGAGGGATTTAGGGTTAAGGTTTGGAAAGTGTATTAATACTCAGGTATTAATTTTAATACTTGACTATTAATTTATTTAGAGAATTAATAAATATAATTTATTATTTTTTAAAGAAATAATTTAAATTTAGAAAGGGTTTGTAACCTAACCCTTTAGGCATGGGATGTGAGGGATTTAGGAGTTATGGGTGGGGGATTGCGTTAATACTCTGTTATTAATATTAATACCTGAGTGTTAATGTATTTAGAGAATGAATAAATATAATTTAATATTTTTATAAAAAATAATTAATAGTAAGAAGGGTCTGTAACATAACCCTTTAGGCATAGGATGTGAGGGATTTAGAGTTATCGGTGGGGAAGTATGTCAATACTCCGGTATTAATTTTAATACCTGTGTGCTAATTAATTTAGAGGATTAATAAATATAATTTAATATAAAAATAATTATAATTAGAAAGGGTTTGTAGAACAACCCTTTAGGCACAGGATGTAAGGGGTTAAGGGGTTGTGGGTGGGGAAGTGTATTAATAAGCAGGTAATAATTTTAATACCTGATCATTAATTTATTTAGGGAATTGAGAAATATAATTTATTATTTTTTAAAGAGATCATTTATATTAAGAAATGGTTTGTAACCTAACCTTTTAGGAATGGGATGTTAATAATGAGATAATTAATAAATATAATGTACTATTTTTATAAAAAATAACTTATAAGAAAGGGTTTGTAACATAACCCTTAAGCATGGGATGTGAGGGATTTTGGGGTTATGGGTGGGGACATGTATGGATACTCGGGTATTAATTTTAATATCTGAGTACTAATTTATTTAGAGAATTTATAAATATAAGTTGATATTTGTTTTTTTTAAATAATGTATAATAAGAAAGGGATGTAACACAACCCTTTGGGCATGGGATGTGAGGGATTTAGGGGTTATGGGTGGGCAAGTGTATTAATACTCAGGTATTAATTTTAATGCAGGAGTATTAATTTATTTAGAGAACTAATCAATATAATTTACTATTTTTTAAAGAAACAATTTTTTATTAAGTAAGGGTTTGTAACCTAACCCTTTAGGCGTGGGATGTGAGATATTTAGGTGTTATGGGTGGGGAAGTGCATTAATACTCAGGCATTAATTTTAATACCCGAGTAATAATACATTTAGAAAATTAATAAATATATTTTAATGTTTTTATAAAAAATAATTTATAGAAAGGGTTTGTAAGATAACCCTTTAGGCATGGGATGTGAGGGATGTAGGAGTTATGGGTGGGGAACTGTATTACTACTCAAGTATTAATTTTAATACCTGAGTATTAATTCATAAGGATTAATTGTTTAATTTCAAATATAATAATTGAAAACATATAGTAAAACATATTTATACATCAGAACAACTTGTAGAAAATTTTAAAATTATAAATGAAGCATAACACAACACTTAATAGTTTTTAAAGTATTAAATATATTTTATTAATAATTAAAAACAAACAAGAGATTCAATAAAAATGAAATTCAATTTTTTACAAATGTGTTTGTAATTTTGTAGTGTGTAAATATTTTTTAAAACATTAAAAACATATTTTTCCCACGCCTTTCCATTATATTCAATGGTAATATTTGTCCTTTTTTTCTTTTTTCTTTTAGCCTTGACGTACATGGATGAGCATCTGTTTCTACAGTCGGTGGAGAGTCGCGGTCAAGATCGGATTCAAGGGAGAGCTGCGGTCAGGTAAGAACCTTTAATATTTTAAATGTAGAGCCGTATTATGATGTTGGGCGGACTCACGTCCGCCGACACCGTTGAGGAATCGGGACCAACCAACTTCCGGTCAGCGGTCCCAACCCCAGCATTACAATGCAACAGCACATGGTGTGGTCGTATTCTCCCATTTCTCTATGGAAGCTTGTACTGCGGCTGCAAACCACCCGAAGTACAAGCTCCCATAGAGAAATTGAAGAATCTGTTCATGCCTGCACCGCGTGAGAGGCACCTCAAGGTGCCCGCCAACGGTGCAGGTATTAACAGGTGCCCCCTCAGCCCGCAACCTGAGGCTGTAGGGTGAAGAGGGCCCTGCTAGGGGCTCCCAAAGTCACTTTACGACAAGCTTTCCATGCCGGAAAGCCCAAAATGGAAAGCCTGTGGGAAACCAACATCATAATCCCTACGGTGGAAAGGCTGTCCATAGGGACCACAGTCAGGCCTTCGACTTGTCAACGGGCTCCTTGAGCCCATCGGAATCCAGCCAAAGTGTCTGGCCATTTTAATTTTCGACCACCTGCATTGTAATGCGGCGGTCGAAAGTCAAACCCGCAATGAGACTCGGAAAGCCTCCGACCTGAGGTCAGAGGCTTTCCGTGTCTCGTCGTAATGAGGCCCTTAGAGTTGTAGGTGGCCAACTTTTTTTTGTAAGGAGGGAGGAGGGAGGTAGTTGTAAGGTAGTTAGTGTAAGAATCGATGTTGTGTATGTTTCAACCCATTTTTCATCCTATGTAGGTAGCTGTTGTAGGCCTATGTCGGGACGATTGCAGTTATTGCAAGATAAGTTTTAAAAAGTATTTCTAATAAACAGTAGAATACTTTTTTAACTTATTTGTAGAAATACCAATATTTTTTTGTTACTGATTTTTTGCAGCGTGTTTTTTAGTACTGTTCGAAGTTTTTTTACGATACACGTCACATGTTTAAAAGAAGGAAAAGGATTAGTGGGATTGGATGCAGGCCTTTCAAAATGGCGAAGATGCTTTTTTTTGACAGATTTTTTTAAGGATTACTGTGTCTTGAAACTGTGAGAAGAAGGAGGATGCGGACAATAGTTTTTCAGTCTGGAATGTGGATCGGAATTATGGATTAGTTATGCTGTTTTTTTAAAAAATGTATGCTTTTTTAAATTTTGTTTTGGGTTTGTGTTTTTTTACTTAGATTTCCGATTTTTTAAGCAACTAATACGTTATTGGTACTGGTGTTTACGCCACTCTGTGTTTCAATTTTTTGATCAGGAAATTTGGAAATTCATGGATTTATGGTTAAACCCTGTGGATTATTGGTGTACAGAAGACTTTTGGTGACAGGATGATTTGAAACATCACCAGAAGTTGAAGAAAGAAGACATCTGCAGGTAGGATTTCCGACATTCCTAATGATTTTTAAAAATAATTTCAAAAATATCAATTTTATTGTAAAAAAAAAAAGCAAGTAAGTTAGAAGCAGCAGTTAGTTTGTATTAGAAATGAAGTATGCTTGCAATATTTTCCAGGTAGTCTGAAGCAACTGACAACTTAAACTGTTGCATTTGTATTTTTTGGGAGATACGTGGACTACCTCTTAAAGATTGCGATATTCTCAATTCTTGATAACTTTGCTCCTTCTTCAAGGTTTCCATAAAATGATAGGCGTTTGGGTGAGTTATTCCAATAGATTTATTAAAGGAATTGTGCCATCCCTCAATGACATTATTAGTCTTTGACCCACCCTCTAAGCAGGCCGAGTAACAGTTCCACCAGTCAATTGGGAACCTTGACTTCCTCCTGCGACCTAACCTGCTTAGATGGCCAATCTATGTGTCTTCAAAATAATTTAGTAAGGGGCCCAATTTCTCATCTTTTCGTGTAGTATTCATCTACACTGTCAGGTGGCACGAAGAATAAGGCTGTTAGTTTCTTCAATTGATATTGTAGTTCACTGGGCCCGATTCCGATCTCGTTCGGAAAGCATAATGACCGAATCGATTCTGGAATGCTTTTCGTACAACTCGGATCTGGGGAGTCCGACCAAGCCAGTACGATGCATTCGTATGCATCAGGATCCAATTCGGTCAGACTCTCATTGACTTCAATGGGAGCCTGTGTTCTGAACGTGAACAGAGGCTCCCATTGAAGAAAGGGGTGGTTGAGGAAAACCTTTCACCCTGTAGTGGGCACCCCATGGTGCCTGCCACATTGTGCATGGTTGGGAAGAGGGGACCCCCATGGGCCCGATTCGGAGGGCCCCGGGTGAAGGGGGGCCTGCTATGGGCCCCCAAAGACCAATTCCGGCAGCCGTTTCATTCCGGGCAAACTGAATCGGAAAGGCTGTCTGAATCGGTCATCGTACTCGCTCGCTCGGAAACTGAGTCCATAGAGCTGTACGAATCGGCTCTGGAAAGGCTCAACCTGTCCGAATGCCTTTCAGAACTGATTCGGTCAGCCCTAACAATTACCAGGCATCGTACTTGGTCGTTCGGAACTGGGAACAAATCGGTTAGAAACAAGGGCTCCGGATCGGATTCGGCAAACCCAAATCCGATTCGGAGTCCTTCCGAACGACATCGGAATCGATCCCACTGTCTGGTATGCAGTCTTCAACTAAGGAGGTATTTTGTATTCTTCAATAATATGCTGTGAAAAATGGAAAAAACATCCTTGAATTTGGGTTTCTGGGTATAACTTAGTAATGGTATTAATCGTAGATAATTCAACATCACTGATCACTTTTCTAGGAATTTTATTAGGAGTTTCAGTTTTTATTACTGACAAAAATTCAGTGTAGGTTGAAGCTTGCTTATCAGGCAGTAAACTGTACACTAAAGGAACAGTGGTGTTATTAATGTTGGCATGAATAGTGTATATTTTGCTGAAGGGATGGGGGGTGGACTTAAAGGTACCACCCATCGTCCAAATATCACTATTCTCCAGTACAGCAAGGTTATGGGGGTGCTAAAAATTAGTATTTGTTTTAGAGGGTTTTTGTTGTCATGCAAATAGAAAGATTAGTTAGTAAAGGTTACTGTGAATACTTCAGGGATGTTGATATCTGAGTAGGTTTGAGGTGGTAGATGTTTAGGGTTATTTGCCTGATTTTGTCTCTTTATAAAACGACGAAGATTAGGAATAGTAGGCATGAAACTAGCTACATTCACAGGTATGTTTTTTTTTAAAAACCTCCCTCAAAACTGAGCCACAAGGTTCATTGGAGATGGATGCAAGGGTTTCCATTTGTTCAATATTTTGTTGAACTTCAATCTCCATTGCAGAGGCAGATTGGTTATGCTCGGTTGTTGTTTTTCAACTGTGTCACCAAGAGTAACCACTCTGCCTGTGCAATGGGATGCATAATACTGCACACATCTCCAATGACTCCTGGGCTCAGGTAATCTCTCCTTACAATAAAGGTAGCCACCGTAACTCAGTAGTCTGTTTCCCCTGCTTGATTTGCTATAGTTTACTTGGTTTCTTGCTGCCATTCTTTATCGTAAGTAAAAATGTAAGTCCGTTTTTATATAGCGCAGCTACTCACCCTTACGGGTCTCAAGGCGCTGGGGGCTGTCGTGGAAATTAAGTGAGCTATTACCCAGAGTCACATGGTGCTGAGCTGAGCTGCCGCCGGAGCCGGGGATCGAACCGTCAACCCTGTGCTCCGAAGTCAGCTGCCCTGGCCGCTGCACCACACCTCTCCACTAAACGAAATTATAATTTTGTCAGTGATTTGGTATATGAATGTTTTTTTGAAATTTAACCTGCAAGGTAAAAATATTTTTAGATTACTTATTTCACATTCTACATTTCTTTTTTTATAACAATGGTTATATTTCTTAGGCTTTGCTATGTTTGCTTTGAATTATTTGGTTAGGTTGATAACTGTGAAAAGCAAGTTATTTTTGGAGACAATTGAGTTTTTGTCCTATGTTACCTTAAATGGTTTTCTCTATTTTGCGAAAATGCAAAAAAATGTGTTCATGATTTGGTTTATAAATGTGCTTTTGAAATTATCGTGCAAGAGAAACTGTAAAGCAATTATTTATTTGACATTCTACTTTTTTTTATTGATTATAATGTTTATATTCGTTAGGCAATGGTATCTTTGCATACAAATGTGTTTTTACTTGAAACATGTGAAAAGAAAGTTATTATTGGTGATAACTGTGTTTTTGTTCACTTTAACCTTCAATGGGTTGGTTTGTTGTGTGATCAGCAACTTCTGATGGTGATGATTTGTTTTTTTTGAGGATGTGTCACTCCAGACAGGTGGTATAATATGGGTTGATCTGTAGAGAAATATAAAGAAGACAGGGCTGTATATTATTTTCTTCATTTTTTTTCCACGGATGGATGGTTTGCATTACACCTGTAAAAGAGATAATGTATTTTTCTATGGTTATTTTTTTAAATACACCATTATATATGTTTTTATTTTGTTTAGTGAGATTGGGTTAGGAGTGATTTTACTTCCCCTTCTTATATTGCTGCAGATTTTGATACTTTATGGAATTAAACAGTTTCTTGTGTAAAAGATTTACCTGTTGAGCTATTTCAATATTCATATACTCTTTGGATCGTTTGTTTGTTTTCTGTTGTGCTGTGGAATTAGAACCTTTTATTTCAAAGGTCAAAATTCACAGACCTGGTAAAGAAAGGATAATGTGAGTATTAATTACTGTTCATGTTTTCTTTTTTAAATATTTAAGTACAGTCATACTCTTTCTTTGAGGACAGCACCCTTTACTTCCCTAGGGCAAGGATTAGAGTAGAATTAGAAATGTCCCTCCCCACCACCATCCACCACCTTTCCTGAGGCAAACACCTGTTGGAGTAGGAATAGTAATTTTGCGCCCACCATCTTCCAGCATCTTCACTGAGGCAAACACCTGTCAGAATAGGAGTAGGAATAGTAATGTTGCCCCCCCACCACCATCCAGCACCTTCCCTGAGGCAAACACCTATTGGAGTAGGAATAGTAATTTTGCCCCCCCACCACCATCCAGCATCTTCTCTGAGGCAAACATTTGTCGGAGTGGGAATAGTAATTTTGCTCCCACCACTATCCAGCACCTTCTCTGAGGCAAACACCTGTTGGAGTGGGAATAGTAATTTTACCCCCCTACCACCATCCAGCACCTTCCCTGAGGCAAACACCTGTTGGAGTAGGAATTGTAATTTTGCACCCCACCACCATCCAGCACCTTCCCTGAGGCAAACATGTTTCAGAGTAGGAATCATAATTTTAGCCCCCCACCACTATCTAGCGCCATCCCTGAGGTAAACACTTGTCGGAGTTAGATTAGTAACTTTGCTCCCCTTCACTTTCCAGCATCTGCCCTGAGGTAAATCCCGAGCACTAATTTTCTAAACGACAGCCCCTGGCATACTACTATTAGTAACTTTAAATACCACGTCAGTAATTTCGTTTATGTATTTCTTTTTTAAATGAAACATTTTTTATATACCAATCAATTTATATACCATAGACTTACTTTTGTGAGTGTTCTGTAGAGAGTCAGCCAAAAGTCGGTGGATTTAAAAAAAAATTGTCTTACCAAATGTTTCGGGGTTTTAGTGCATTATCTGTATGTGTGTTTGTTGTAACTGTTTTACTTACTTGATCTGGAGGTGGCAGTGTTAAAAAGCAATCTGTCTTTATTTTTCTCCATGCTCTGATGCGTGTGGACACCAGGGAAGTCAGGGATCCACTGAGCACAAAATGGTGGATGGCTCAATTTATACGTTTTTGTGTGGTGAATGGTAATTTAAAACAAAATATGATTTCGATTGTATTCATAATTGTGATCTTAATTTTGACAGAAACTATATTTAATCCGAAATGTTTAGAAACACTTTTTTTTCTTTCATGTTTTGAACTGCAGCCAATTTGGTAGGTTACTGAATACAGAGATTTAGTAACAATAGAGAAAGGACACTTGAAATATTGTTTTTGTAATGCATCTGCTTCTTTTTCTATCAGCTTTATATTGATGATGTTTTTTTAACGTTGTTAACTACAGTAAATGTTTTTCTCTAATTTGTTTTCTTACTGCTATCTCAAAATGAAGTGTTACAGTTTTCTACAAAAATTTACGAGCTGATAAACACTATTTTTTAGGTTTACTATAATTGCGGAGTAATGGTATTCGTTGTTATGGTATATTTTGTAATGGTATGCGTTGTAATGGTAGTTATAATGTTGCTCTATGGGACTGCATTGTAATGGTATTTGTTGTAAAATCATGCGTTGTAGTGGTGTTTGAGTTGAATACCTGCATTGTAAAAGCATGCATTGTAATGATATGCGTTGTAATGCCATACAACCGTGAGAAATAGGATAGTGCGCTGGATATGCTGAATTCGAAGCAAAGTAATACATATATAGATATAAAAGTACATGGAAGGTATTTATATGCATAAGGAAGAAAATATATGTAGATTAAAGTTGCATTTAATAAACTCCGGCTTTCAAGTGTTGTTGTACTTTAAATTAATTGATTTATTTTTATTTTTTGTAATCCAATAGTGAAGCAATTGTAGATAAATAGTTATGATAAAAGATTTACTTATTTATGCAGTCACTTATATACATGTTAAAACAGAATAATTTAATTATAAGTAGTATGTACATTTTTTAAGCAGAACTAACGAACATCTATATTTTTTAAAACATAATTATTATACACATTTATACAAAGCAATAAACATATGTAGGTACATATCTATAGTCCAAATAAATGCTTATATACGGAGGGATATGCTGTATATATTTATGTTTGCATATGGTGGTTATGTGGGGAAGAGCCAATTCTTGAGTAGTCTTCTGAAGATAAGGTGGTTATCCGTGGATCTTATCTTCAGGGGTAAAGAGTTCCATAGTTTGGCTGCTTGAACAGAGAAGGATGTGCCACCATTGATTTTTTCTTGTACGGTGGGATTTTGAGGTGAGGTGCCACTCTAGAGTGGAGGTTCCTTTGTTGAATGTATTTGGTGATTGTATCCTGCTGAAGAGCAGTCCTGTTCCATGTATCGCTTTGTGGGAGATACACAGCAGCTTAAACGTGTATCTTCTGGCAACTGACAACCAATGCATGGCTTTCAAGGCAGGGGAGATGTGGGCTTGTGGCTTTATGTGTAAGAGTAGTCTAGCAGCAGAGTTCTGAATCCGTTGTAGTCTTTTCATAGTTGTTAAAGGTGATTTGTGGTAAAGGCTATTGGTGTAATCAAGTTTGGTTAGAACAAGAGAGATGGTAGCCCGGACCTTGTGTGGAAATCCCAGATTAGGGAAGCTGTGTTGCAGAGTTTTTATAGTAACAAAGCTTTATCTTGCTAGTTTGTCCACTTGGGCATTCATTGATAGCTTGGAGTCCATGGTCATTCCAAGGTTTCTTACTTTCTTTGATACTTTAGGTGGTGTTCCCAGATCATCAGGCCAGGCGGCGTGTGGGTCATAATTTTTTCAATCGCCACACTTGAGTATTTCTGTTTTGGAAGCATTCAATTTGAGATGGCTCCATGTCATCCATTGATCCACAGCTCTGAGACAACTGAAAATGAGTGAGTTTCCAATGTATTTGGGGCATTCTAGTCGAATGAGTATTTGCATGTCATTTGCATAGTTATAGCAAGTGAGGTGAAATTGATTGATCAGTGCCAGTAATGACTTCATGTAGATTTTGAAAAGCATGGGTGAGATGACAGAGCCTTGAGGGACCCTTGCTTTTGTGAAATACGGTTTGGACAAGAAAGGGGGGGTATGGATCACATTAGTTCTGTTGTGAAGGTAGGATGTGATCCAGTCTAGAGCAGTCCCCTCTAAGCTGGCTTCGTAGAGTCTTTGTATCAGAGTGTCATGGTCACCCATGTCAAAGGCATCTGAGAGGTCCAGGAGAAGTAGTGCAGCAACCCCGTTGCGGTCAACTGTGTTCTTAAGGTCTTCCCAGATGGCAACGAGGGCAGATTCTGTGCCTCTTCCTGGACGGAATCCCGTTTGGAAGTATGAAAGTATGGCATTATCTTCTATGAATTGTGACATCTGGGCGAATGCTGTCTTTCTATCAGTTTGCCCAGGAAAGGTCCATTTGTAATCGGTCTGTAGTTGTCAGGGTTCAGCGGGTCCAGGTTTGTTTTCTTCAGTAATGGGCGTATGTATGACTTTTTGAGAACTTCTGGAAATATTCCTGTACTTAAGGAATTGTTGGTGATTCTTCTTACTCATGTAGCAGCAGAGGTTGTTAGAAGAAGTCTTGAAGGTTTGAGGAGGAAATGGGTCAGAACGGCTGCCAGCACACCTGCTTGCTTTGACGAGGTCCATAAATTCATTGTGGGAAATTTGTTGGAAGGAATGGAGAGGCTGGGTTAGAGGATTCTTGGATTGTTGTTTTGGAAAAGGGTCGGTGCTGTTGCTTTTTCTTTGTTTTAAATATGAGTCCAACATGTCTGCTTTGGTTGTGTAATGATTTGCCAGTTTGTCTGTGAAATTTTGAGTAACAGGATGAGCTGCTTCTAGGCAATTTGGTTTACGAAATTCAGTGAAAATTTTATAGAATTCTTTATTTGCACATTTAGCATTTTGATAGCTGACTTTTATAATCTGTTAAGTTTCTGTAGGCGAAGTTTGTCTTGATTGGTGTTGTTTTGAGCCAAGCACGTTGCAGCTTTCTAATTTGTTGTTTTATGTCTTTTATCTCTGTATTTCTCCTAGGTGACTATTTTCTTTTGTTCTGTTGTGTCGCTTTTAGTGGTATTATGATATCAAAAGCTTCCTGTAGCCACTCATATAGTTTTTGAAAATAATTTATTGTGTCTAGATCTGTACTGGATGTTAGTTGTGTTTCTAATTGTTCCAAATTGAGTTTGGTCCACGGTCGGTAGATGGATACACGTAAGGTGATTTTAGGTGCGCTGCTTTGTGTTGTATGTTGGAAAGCAAGCAAATGATGGTCTGACCATGTGACTGGAGTCATTGTTTGAAAGGTAACTAGTTCCGTATTGGCAAAAATGTCATCTTCAATGTGTCCAGCGATGTGTGTGGGTTTGTGGACGATCTTATGCAGGTTTTGTGCTTCTAGGCCAGAGATGATTGTTTTTGGAGGGGCATATTGGGTTTGTCAAACCAAATGCTGAGGTCAGCCAGAATGCATAGGTTAAGGTGTAGTGTTATCAGGTTTGAAACTGTGTCTAGAAGTGTGTCTTGGAATGTTGCATTGCTAGATGGAGGTCTGTAAAGAAGCAGGAAGTTACAGGAGGAAGATGGTATAGGATTGCATCTGGTGAAAAGGGCCTCACAATCTTGTATGGAGACGTTGTCAGCTTTAGTGATGTGCAATGTTGGCCTGAACACAACAGCTAGGCCACCTCCTCTTTTGCCTACACAATTTTTTGTGATAGTTTGATAGCCTAGAGGAACGGCTTCATGCAGGACTGGAGCCATATCATCTCCCAACCATGATTCAGTTATGAAGAGTATGTGAGGTTTTGTGTCAATGAGAAGCTCGTAGATGTGATGTTTGTTTTTAGAGACCGATTGAGTATTTATTAGTAGAGAGTTTAGAGAATGTGCTTTGGCGATAGTTTGACTTTGTTTTGTAGAAGAGTGAGTAGTATTTTGTGGGTTTGTAGTAGGTGTGTCCTCAGTGTTGGTACTAGCTGTATGAGGATGGCAATTGTGGAGCTGTTATATATTGTGTTCCTTGTCCAGCAGGCTAAGAAGGCATTTTGATGGGTCTGTGTGTGTAGGTGGTGGAGACGGTGATTGAGAGTGAGTTGGTGAGCTGTGTTGATTTTGTAGTGTAACCTTGTTGTGCAGTAGACATAGAGAAGTGAAGTTGTGAGGAGTGGCATGTTGCTTATTTTGTTTGCGTCTGTTTAGGGTGGAAGGTGTATGAGTTAGGGGTGGTGGTGCAGCATGTGGGTAATGTAGGAAGGTTCTAAATTGTCCAATGGATGAGAGACGGTTAAAAGAGATTTGCTGTGTTGCTGTATAAGTGTTAGGTGTGGCAGAAGAGAGAAAGCTTGGTTTTGGAGTTTGTTCATTTTTGTAATTTGAAAGGTAGGTGTATGTTTGTAATTTGTGATGGTAAGTATTATGAGGTGTTGCGTTTGAGAGATTTTGTGGTGCTGGTATGCGTGATATGTTTTGTTTTTGAGGAGTAGTGAAAGGGGATGCTGATGTATTTGTTTTATTAGATGGATTTGTTAGTATAGTATTGTTTTTGAGTGAAAGTTCTAAGCTAAAGGGAGTGATGATGTGCTTGTGTGTAGAGAGTATGTTGTTTGTAAGAGGGGATGAACTAGAGTTAAGACTGTGTTAGATTTGATTGCTGAAAGAGGTAATATGTGTGGTTCTGTGGAGTGTAAGTGTTGGGTGGTTGTGTTATTGTGGTAGAATGAAGAGAAGGGTGTTGGTGGCTGGAAAGATGGAAGGATGAGGATAGGGTTGTAGTGACAAAAAGCGGTCTGTTAGGAGTAATTAGCCGGTAGTGTGTGTCTGGATGGGATATAGTTAAGTTTGGTGTGGAATTGGGCTGTGTTAGTGATGAGTGGATTGGTTGATGGTATAGGATAGAGCTGCATATTGTTTGTAAGTGATGGTGCAAATTTGTGGTAGCTGGGATAGAAGGGTTTGGTTTCTGGGGTTTTGTAGTGGGAGCTGAGGCATTGAACTTTGTCTAGGGTTTGTGTGTAGTAAATGTGTAGAGTATATGTGCTATGAGTGTGTTATCTGGTTGTGGATGGGGTAGGGTGGGTGCTGGTATATGTAAAATTGGGCAACAGTTCTGGCTCTAGTCCCGACTAGTCTCGAACAGGTTCAAACAGGCAATTGCCCTTGTCCTCTCCGCTCTTAGCGTCAACGCCCGGGCAAGTATGCCCTGAATCCTAAGATTCAATTGCCCTAGTAATCATGTGACCCCTTTGGCAATGGGAACCCCAGCCCTAACCCAACCAATCACAACACTAGCCCTAAGCCCTAGAACCAATAGGATACCAGCCTCTTAAAGCCAATCACAGCCCTAGTCCCAGCAGCCAATCAGAAACCAAACCCTAAGCCCTAGGTCCAATAGAAAACCTAGCCCCAGCCCTCGTCCCAGCCCTAATCCCAGCAGCCACTCAGGCACTAAACCCTAAGCCCTACGTCAAATAAAACCCTAGTCCGAGTCCTAGTCCCAGCACTAGTCCCAGCAGGCAATCAGTCACAAAACCCTTAGCCCAGCGTCCAATGGAAACCCTAACCCCAGGAACCAATCAGAAAACCTGAACCTATCCACCAATCAGATCATTAATCCTAAGCCCGAGATATAATAGAATCACTGGCCCAGGAACCAATCAGAGCTGTCAAATTATCAACCAATAAGAACACTAAACCTAATCCAATAGAAACACCAGATACAGCCACAAATCAGTGCACAGATGTAGCATCCAATTGCAGCTCATATAAGGTGCCTGCGACCTCAGACACAGTTTGCTGGGCGGGGGGCTGGAAGCTGCCCCTCAATTCAAAATCTCCTACAAGACAGACAGGCTCAATCCGCACTCTGGAGTTCTGCAGGTAAGGGCCTAAAGCCTTTCCCCTCACTTAAACAACTCTCTCTTCTAGCCAAAAAACAAGTGTTACAATCCCTTTCCAAACACAGCTTAAACAACTAACAGCAGATTACTGCAGTTTCAAAGCACCCTCTGCTCTGTCTCTGAGGTTTAATATCTCTAGTTTTGGGAGGGGTGTTTGATCTGGCTTCACTCACCTGCTAAGACAAAAGGGAGCTGTGGGTATATTGCTTAACACACAGGTCTGAGCACAGAGTAAGGGAGAAATTAAGAGGGAATATCAGATAGTCACAGGCAATTGCAAACAACAGATTTTGGACTACAATGATGCAGTCACTGGCAGATAAAAAAACTTCACTTTTTAACAGAACAGGTGAAAATGATGCAGTCACAGGCAGATGGAAACTTCAAATTTTTAAACTGTGACAACCACTAATAAAACAGGTGAAAATGATGCAGTCACGTGACGTGTAGAGGAAAATTGCTTTTATAGTTCAGCAAAGAGACAGCACAAAGTCTGGCTTCTTACTACCTCCTGGTCCTTGCTTCACTGCAATCTTGGGCACAGGGAAGCTACAGCTCAAAAAATGGAGGTGAATTGCATGAAAAATATCGATATACAAAAATATCAATAATTCAAATATATTGTGGAAAGGAATAGTGAAGGTAAAACCATCATTTTTAGTGTTGTTTTTAATATTGTTGTTAAAAATATCTATGTAAGAAATACCATTGTATATAATATTGCTTTTTTAGTGTTAATTAGTATGCAATGTATTGTATTTATTTTTATTATTATGTGTTTATGATTTTGTTAATTTGATTAGGATTAAGACATTTTGAAAGCTAAACATTTTTTTCAAATGTATTAATGTTTTAAAATAATTATTGAATTATATTTTTAGTAGCAGGATGTTGGGTTTTTAGGGGATAAGGGTGGGGAGTTTAAAAAATAAATGTATTTAAATTTAAAATTGTACATTAATGATTTAAAAGATATGTAAATTAATTTGTTAGAATGTTAAAATATATTTTATTATAATAATATTTTATGAAAAGGTTTAATGGCATTTATTTAATTGTATTTGTTGGTGAAGAGCAATTGCGTTTAATATTGGGTGAGATTGGATATTGAATTTACACTCTCTTTTTTAACAATATGGAGAAAATATTGTCAAATTGATCGTTGGAATTGGCAGCCATGCATTATGCTTGTAAATATGTGATTGAGAAATCCCACAAAACACTTTATCATGGCTAGCCAGGAAATAAGCACAGATACACCATGAATTGTTAGTATTGTAAATCGTTTGTAAATACATGATGATTGTTTTTCTCAAATTTAGCTGACATGTCACAATAGAAGATAAATTGTAAATAAGAAAAAGGAAAATGTGGCTGACACAATTACACAGAGGAAATGAAATGTAATGAGACATGAAATGCATAACCTCTAAAACTGTTCAAAGATGGCCACCGTATATTTATCACTAGTAAAGGAATGATCCATTTTCTATTTTGACAATATACATTGCCAGCCAATCGAAATGGCGAGTATAGGTTAAATATGTTATGAATGCCGGTTCACCCGACATTGACAAAGGCTTGCAGCCGAAAAGCGTTTGCCGGAGCTATTTTCATCAAGTGGCTTATTAAAGAATATTGCAATGATTTCCCGTGACTGCGCGATTCTTTTAAGGTTAAATGAAGATAGCGTGAAACTCTGCCTTCACGAATCGCGGCACCCCCCGTGTCAATTGGTGTGGCAGCGGAATAAGGGGGTTTAGGTGAAACGCATGTTGCAAATCGCTGCCTGTCTCACCGTGACTGTCTGGAAGGAAGAAGGGAAGGATTACCTGAAGTTTGAATACACCGGAGCAGTAGAAAAAGACTAGGAGGAAATCACTAGGAGGAAATGCCTGGAATGTATGAAGAACCGGGTCAGAGGATGCGGGACAGACAAACAGACTACCGGGTAACTGTTTTCCATCTGTTTCCTCAAAACATGTGTTGGAAAGTGGGTTATTGGTAGGGGCAAATATAGGTCTGCCACTGGCAATAAGGCCACTAACACTTGATAGGACTCAGCATAGGTCTAAGAAAATTATTCCTATGCTCAACCCATGGTAACGTGGCTGCGAGCAGACAGGCTTAACTTCAAAGACAGGTATGTAAAGCATTTAAAAACACCAATTCAGTAAATAATTAAAACACAACACATAATAAAAATCCAACACCAATTTATAAAAATAGGAAATATTTGTATCTTTAAAATGACACCAAAACGACAAACATCCAATGTAGGGAACCGGAGATATGAATTTTCAAAGTTTAAATAAAATCTAGCACTTAGAAGCATATAGCACCATATTGGGACATAACCTCGCGATAGACCGGGCCAAAGTCAAAGTTTAAGGCCGACCGCGATGGAGCCCTGAGCGGATACTCCACGCGGAAGGTCCCGGTCAATGTTTTTACCTTCGCACTTAGAAACTTTTCTGGAGCTTTTCTCCTCGAGGCCCCTCGACGCTCTCCGTCAGTCCGGATCCGGTGCGGCTCCGCCGGGCAGCCTTTTGACGATCTCCCGGTGAACTTCCCTGGAGCAAACTTAGAAACTTTTTCAAGATCGCGTCCGCGGGGCAATCCAACAATCCAGGCCGACACGCGATGGAAGGCAGGCGGATTGGCGCTCGCGATTGTTCCCGGTCGACTTTCTTACGAGCGGACTTAGAAGCTTTTCTGGAGCTTTTTCTCGTGGGGTCCCTCGATGCTCCTCATGTAGCCGGATCCGGTGAGGGTTCGCCGGCTTCAGATTTTCTCTAGTCCCGGTCAATCTCTGGAAGTCGATGCGATGGAGCTTTTAGCGGGACGAACCTGGTGGGCTTGGCCGACTCGCGGTTGAAGGCAGGCGGCTTGGCTGACCAGGATGAGTCGGTCCCCCTATGGAGCTTTTTTTCAAAGTTCCTACAAAGCTCCCCAAACTTCCTGAACTTCTTCCTGAAGTTCATCAAAGGGTCCCAAAGTGTCTCAAACTTACTCCAAGGGTCTGGAAGCTCCAAGATGGTCCTTGAAAGTTGAGGACTTCAATTCCCACAATGCACTGGACGTCACCCTTACAAATCCACTGGTAGCTCCCCAGGTTGGTGATTCTTGGTGGTGAGGGTCCAGATGAGCTCTGTTAACCTGTAGCTTGCAGGGAGTCCACTCTTGACTTCTTTTACTCAGCACAGTTAGTCCACAAAGCTGTAGTTTCAGGTGGTGCAGTCTCCAGAGGTCAGGCCTTAGAAGTCTTTGCACAGCAGAAGTTCCAGCAGGGCCAGTCTTGCTTTCTTCAGTTTCAAGCAGCAGATCTGAGGGGCTGGGCCTCTCTCAGATACTTATTCCACAGTTTCTGGGTCATCCAGGAGGTCAAGCTTCACCAATAGGAGTAGGGTAACTTCCCACTTGAGTGACTACTTCCTGCAGAGTGTGGCATTATTCTATCCCAGGGTGCAACAAAGCTTCCAAATCCATAATGGCTGATTTTCCAGCAAGGAGGTAAGAGCTGGCTAAACACTCCCACGGAGTTGGCTAATTAACCTAGCCTCTCCTCCCTACATCTGCACATACCTTCCTTAATCCTGCCATCTGGCTGGGGTGGGGGTTCAAAGCTGTTAATGACACTGCTCTGGGCTCTGCCCCTTTGAAGCTCATTGTTTACGACCCCTCCCCCTGGCCTGGCATTCCTGCAGAACAGCTCACTGCCCTCCCAGTCCATCTGGCTGACCCCAGGGGATCTTTATCACCTCTTCAGGCAGGCTGGCTAATCCCTTAACTCTGACCAACCAGGGCAGAGCACTGGCAGGCTGGATTTGGAACTACAACTAAGAAAGTGTTATAACTTCTTGTCTGTTCACTTTGGGAAAAATTCAATAACATCATATTGTAGGATTTATCCATACCATTCTAGTGAGTCTTTGAATGGAATCTTTATCCCTGTCCTGTCAATAGTTATTGTTTAATAACTTACCCCCATGTTAACCTATGGGCCATGGGGTTTGCAATGGGAAAAATGACATGGGCCACTTTTCCAGCACCAGGACCTACAAAAACATATTTTATAAGTACTTGGCTTATTTTCACAGGACCCCCACCCCATAGGTCACCTAGGGGAGACCCTAGGGGTGTTGAATCTGTAAAAATATTGCAGATCCTCCATGTCCAGTGCCCCCAGCATCAAAGTCGAATTTGGGCAGCACTTTAAACAATGGGGAGAGTGAAATGAGAATTTCACTTAACCCAGGGCATTTATAAACTCATTTTATAAGGGTCTACCTTATAGATACCTGACCCCCACCCCTGGGATACCTAGGGAGACCCTGGGGGTCATTATTATGCAAAAACATTTTAGGTTGACCAGTTTTAAGTGCCCCAAACCCCAAAGTCGAGTTTGGCCACAATTTGCATGTTTAAGAGCAGTCCTGGCACCCAGAGCTGCTTTTAAACTGACCACAGGCTTCAGCAGTGCACACATGCAAGTGCAAAAAGGCTGCTGGCCTCTAAACTGCCATGCCCCAGGATACTGGGGACTTCTAGGTAGTTTCACTCCCCTGCCCTATTATATACTAGGGGCTTATGGGGTAGGTCATGCCAATTACAGGGGTACCCCAACCCAAAGTGTACCCTAGTGTATGTAGGTGCTTTACTGTTATCTAAGGGGCCGATTCCGATCTCGGTCGGAGGCGCACCCAATACCATTCGGTCGGGAAAAAAGCCATGCGAAAGCCTGTTTCCCGACCGAACCGTACGCGGGTCCGGCCGAGCGAGTACGATGCGACTCCGCCGACCGACTCGTCCGGGCGACTCCGACCGCTCCGACCGACTCGTACCCGGATCGTACCGCTCCGACCGACTCGCTCGGACCCGATTCGCACCGCGCAATGGAGACGTTTTCCGGCCGGGTAAGTACGATGCGCACCTCGACCGCTCCGACCGACTCGCGCCGTCCGACTCGAACTCGCTGTCGGAGCCGTACTTTGGGGGTCCGTGTCGGACCCCCTGTACGCGTACCTGTGCGAGGCGCACACAGGGGGACCCATGGGTCCCCCTACCTGTGCGTGTACGCCGCGAGCGCTCGCGGCGCACTCGCTGTAGGGGCGCCCTTGTCCGCCTCGCACCCATTGAGGCAATGGGAGCCCGCGTACGCGTTGTACGACCGGCTCCCATTGAGTTCAATGGGAGTCCGACCGACTCGTGTCCGATAACATACGGACGCATCGTACTCGTTCGGTCGGACTGCACGGGTCCGATTCGGTCGGAAATCTCTCCGGGTCCGGCTCGGTCGGAGAGATTTCCGGCCCGAATCGGAATCGACCCCTTAGTGTTTCAGCATGGCACTGGCCCTGGGCCTGGTTAAACAGAGCCCAGGGTCAGTCAGAGTCAGTTACCACCAGTTCCAGTCAGCAAAAAGTTGGGGGGTGCCCAGGGCACAGGATGACTTTCCAACAACATGCATTGCACGAAAATGGCGAGGGAACTCAGGCAGTAAATACATACACCACTTGTCAAGTGAAAACATTTTCAGTGAGGCAGAATGGCGGCTGTGTTTAGAACTGCATCACGAAATGCAAGTAATGATCAATGCAACAATAGAGATCGTATTACTTCCCCCAGCAGTTTAAAAGGTCTATTTCAATCTCTGGAACGAACATATGTAAAAGAGATAAGGAGTCCACATCGGTACAGCAATATTTGGATGTGGACAGAATACCAAGAGAGTTAAGAATACCATTCCCTCGTATGAGAATCTAAACCCCTAGCTACTCCAAGAATGGGCTGATTTCATCACAGCATCAGCAAAGGGAATGGTGAAAATATTAATTAAGTGTGCCATTAGTGACAGATCAAAATTATTGGAGGAGTTCAAGAAAATAGAAACTTCAATTACACAGGATCAGGATACCACCACGGCAAATACACTGCACCAACACATGAAAGCGAGATTGATATCTTATGAAAACACAATCAAATTATGAAATCAGAGAAAATTTGATAGGGATGAAAGAGATTATGAAACTGGCTGTGTCTTAACCTTTGCGAAAAAATTCACGTCCCCAAGAAACATTTAAAACAAACAAAATATTTAAACACTATCAGCTCCAGAGACACTTCTGAGATTGAAACAGATCAATCAGAAGGGGAACAACGAGGAGCAAAAGCATGGTCAAATCTAAACACAGGAGTACATTTTCCCCAGGAGCACCAACTCATGAGGGAGACGTGGAAAAGAACGCCTCAACGGATACGTCCCCAGAATCCACTGGAGAAAAAGCAGAATTGGGAGGAAAGGGTGAAAAAATCTGATTCCCCAAAGTTTCACAAGGAGCAAGAGAGGGGGATTTCAGAGATGAATACCAGCAACTTAACAGTTTGGAACCTCACAAAGAGAGAACTTACACCAACAGAGCTTGAGGTTCTACAGCTTAGTCTAACATTTTGCCCATCCTCACCACGCAATTGCACTGAAACACGCATAGACTTATTCAAATATATTAGAAAGTTGAAATTACAAAGTTACATCTAATACACCCTAAAAAGAAAGCTTCCTTGGGAGACATGATAGCGGAACCGACTGATATTCTCACAGGGGGGATCTGCAAACTTTGCAGACCCTACAGGAACTAGAGGGGAACACGATAGATCCAACTGTGGGCACCCTTGAAAGGACATTGCAGACACTAGAACAAGCCGGTATTACTCAAGAAGCGGGAAGAAGTAGCTTCACACCTAACTCTCGGTTCATCCCTAAAACACCACATGATGCGATAGATTGTTTTCATGACGCAGTCATTAAGGAATTGGACAATTACACATTAAAAGGTGTGCATAAATGTCGCAAAATTACACATAATCTAAACAGGAAACAATGGGAGGCAGTCCTCACCTTCAAAAATGACACCGCCTTGATAATAAAGCCCTCGGATAAGGGGGGTAATATTGTTCTACAAACCAAGGAACAATACTCACAAGAGGCCCTCAGGCAATTGAGAGATAGAATTGCTATGAACCCATTACAAAGGAGCAATATATCGAAAGTGTATAAGGTCTTTATAATCAACTTAAGAAATGGGAAACTCTGGGAATTTTGAAATATGGAGAATGACAGTTCCTCATGGTGGAATATCCAAGTATACTGACCTTCTATCACCTTCCCAAAATCCACAAGAACCCAGAAGAACCACCAGGATGACCCATTGTGTCATCAAAGGGGAGACTACTGGAAAATACGTCAGTCTATGTGGACCATTTTTTGTCTCAGTTTGTTAAAGACCTAAGTTTGTATATCAATGACACTGCCGATTTTATGAGGATTATTGGGGATATCCAATGGGAGGACGATTTTCTCCTGATCACATTGGACGTAAAAAGCCTGTACACGTACATATCTCATGTACAGGGATTGAAGGCAGTTGAATATTTTTTGAAGAATGGACCACTGAAACATCAGGAACATATCAAAATGCTATTGGAGTTGATAACATTTTGTTTGAATAACAACATCTTCCTATTTTCAGGACAACTATACAGACAGAAACAGGGGTCAGCGATGGGCACGTACTTCGCCCCCAGCTAAGCGAACTTGTTCGTGGCTGGTGGGAGAAGCATGAGTCCTGGGCAGATGAGAATGATAAATGGGTGGACAGCGTAGTTATTTGGGCGCACTATATTGATGATCTGTTCCTGGTGTGGAGGGGCACACTGGAAGCAGCTGAAGATTACATTAAGAAATTGAATGATAACACTTTAAACCTACATTTTATAAGCCAAATTAGTGGCACCTCGGTTCCATTTCTAGACCTAACGGTATACGTACATGATGGTATGCTCCAAACAGCACTATATGGGAAGCAGACATCTGGCAATTCAATCTTACATGGCAGGAGCCGACACCCACATATCCTGATAAATAGTATTTCATTTGGTGAATTGCTACATATTAAACGCAATTGCTCTTCACCAACTATCTTCACACAAGCCAAGAAAGAGTCCATATCCAAATTCACGGTAAGAGGGTACTCTAATAAGGTATTACAACATGCAGACCAGAGAGTACAATCCACCAATAGACAAACTCTGCTGAAGAAGAATATAAACAGGAAGAGTCAGGAAGGGAATGTGATGAGACTAATTACTGAGTACTCTGCCAATTCAATACATTTTTACAACATTCTAAACGCAATTGGAAAATCTTACATACGGATCTAATCATAGGTCCCACTCTACCACCGAGGCCACTAGTTGCATACAGAAAAAGCACATCTTTGAAGGATATGCTAGTAAATAGTCATTTTGTGAAAAAAGAGGTAGAGAAACCAAAGATTTCAGGATTCTTCCCATGCATGCAGTGCAAAGCATGCAAACATAGCATCAAAGTTAAGGAATATGAGATTTCTGGGTAAAAGAACTAACCCATCAAAAACGTCTAAATTGCAATTATAGTTTTGTTGTGTGTATTGTCTGGTCTGTCCATGTGACATTAAATACATTGGAAGTACAATGCACATGGCCAAAAAGAGAGTGTTAGAGCACATGTATGCAATAACGAATGCAGATACCTAATATCCCGTGGCCAGGCACTTTCAAGCAGTACACCAAGATAACAGATATCTTTGGCGTTATTTCTGCTTGGATCAAGTTCCAAACAATGAAAGGGTAGGAGACAGAGTTTGCAAATTGCGACACCTTGAGTCTAAATACTTAATAGAAATGCAGACCAAGACGCCAAATCGGCTAAATAGCGATGACGAGATGTGGGTCAATGTGGGAAAATAGTTTCCGGCCATTATTAGAAACCTTGATCAAGAGTAGATAGAGCCTCCTGACATATCAAATGTGTAATACAAAGATTATTGGCACTTCATGATCACCATTACAAATATTTGTGGGAGAAAATGGTACACAAGCCCATTCAGGGCACAATTTTGGGTGAGAGTGGATATTGAATTTACACTGTCATTTTTTACAATATAAAGAAAATATTGTCAAATTGATCTTTGGAATTGGTAACCATGAATTATGCTTGTAAATATGTGATTAAGAAAACCCACAAAAAAGTGATCAGGGCTAGTCAAGAAATATGCACAAATACACCATGAATTGTTAGTATTGTAAATAGTTTGTAAATACACAATGAATATTTTTCTCAAAATAAACGGACACATCACAATTGAAGATAAATTGTAAATTTGAAAAAGGAAAATGTGGTTGAAACAATAACATAGCGGAAATGAAATGTTATGAGACATGAAATGCATAACCTCTAAAACTGTGCAAAGATGGCCACTCTATATTTACCACTAGTAAAGGAATGATCCATTTTCTATTTTGCCGCTATACATTGTCAACCAATTGAAATGGTGAGGATAGGTTAAATATGTTACAAACTCCGGTTCACCGAACATTAACAATGGATTGCTACCAAAATGCGTTTGTCTGCGCTATTTTCATCAAGTGGCTTATTAAAGAATATTGCAACAATTTCCTGCGTGATTCTTTTAAGGTTAAATGAAGATAGCGTGAAACTCCGCCTTCACGAATCACAGCACCCGACGTGTCAAGTGGTGCAGCAGCAGAATGAGGCGGATTCAGTGAAACGCATGTATATTATCTACTGGCGGTCGCCAGTAGATAGTTATAGTTAGGACCTATTATCCATAGGAAATCCGCGACATTCTATTTGAAATAACGTTGGCGCCGGTTGACGAATCTTCGCGAAAGCTTCCAACTTGTTGGGGCGCTCCTCTCCGCTCCTACCCTGAAAGTCTTGGGGTGATACGTCAAGCGGGGGCCGAGAAAAAAGGGGGTCCCAAAACGCGTTTTCCCCATTCATTTTTCCATAGGAACCTTTAGTCGCAGCTACAGCTCGAACTGCTGAACGGAATTACACCAAATTTGGCAAAGAGGTAGCCCTTGGTTCAGACTGGTGCCTTTTGCTAAAATGGTGTAAATCCGTTCAGTAGTTCCTGAGAAATTCACAAGTAAAATCACATATATATCTATGGCCGCGTCGGATCCGCGTACCGTCAGCGCACCCTGCACGCACCGTCCCGATCACGAGCTGCATGCTAATTGGCTGTCAGCTGGCTGTCAACACTCCAAACCAGGAAGTGTTGGCAGCCATTTTGTCCCTCGGTAGAACCGAGGCACAAAAACAAGTGCGCAAAACGCACAAAGGGGGCAGGGTAGAAACACCCTGACCCCCTAGGCCTGCTCAGGGGGTCCCACAAGGACCCCCTGGGCAGAAAAAAGCATATATATTTTTTTTTAAATCGGCAGGATGCGCTCAGGGTGCGCGGATCCTGTCGATTAGAAAAAAAACCCAGAAGAAACAAGTGCGCAAAACGCACAAAGGGGGCAGGGTAGAAACACCCTGACCCCCTAGGTCTGCTCAGGGGGTCCCACAAGGACCCCCTGGGCAGAAAAAAGCATTTTTAAAAAAAAAAAATGGCGGGATGCGCTCAGGGTGCGCGAATCCCGCCGAGAAAAAACGAAGCGCGGTCTCCCGCGCTTCGTTGTTAATTGGCCCCGGGTGGGCCAAGTCCCGGGGGCATGCAGGGGTTTTTGTTTAATATGTGGGGGGCTCTAAGGCCCCCCAAGCCCCGGGGACCGTCACCCCCGGGGCTTAAAAAAATGATGGTGCGGGAGGGCTCTTTGCCCTCCCGCTGCCCCGGGACTGCCACCTCCCGGGGCTTCTATTTTTTAATGTTTAACCTGTGTGGGGGGCTCCAGCCCCCCACACGCCCCGGGACCGCCACCTCCCCGGGGCACTAAGAAATTTAAAATGGGGGTCCGTTTTGGACCTCGAAGCCCGGGGACCACCACCTCCCGGGGCTTTCTAGATGTGGGGAGGGGGCCGCGCGGCCCCCTCCTGGAGCCTGTGGTGGCCCTGGGGACCGCCACCCCCAGGGCCGGCTCCTGCAGTGTCCCGGGGTGCCTACCCCGGGACACTGCTGTTTGCAATGACAGGATGGGAGCCTCGCGGCTCCCGTCCTGTCATTGCAAACTTGCTTTGGATATTGGAAGAGAGAGCAGGAAACCTGCTCTCGCCTCCAATATCCAAAGCAAATTAGCTTTCCACATGGGGAGCAGCATCTTAGCTGCTCCCCATGTGGAAAGCAATGCCGGCTCGCGCAGGAGGCGGGGAGCCGGCTGGGACTGTGGGGGATTGGGGACCCCCCACAGTCCCCAACCAGAGGCCAGGCCCGGGGATTGGGTCCCCGGGGCCATAAGTGGCCAGGGAGGGGGCCACACAGCCCCCTCCCCTAAAAATTTTAAAAAAATATTTAAAGGCCGGCCCCGGGGATGGGGTCCCCGGGGCCTTAAATGGCCTGAGGAGGGGGCCACGCAGCCCCCTCCAAATTTTTAATAAAAAACTATAACTGTCCCTAAAACCTTATGGTTTTTTCAGTGAATTTCTAAGGTTTTTTAAATGCTAATTTCTAACTATAACGTGCCTGAAACCTATGGTTTTTTCAGTGAATTTCAAAGGTTTTTTAAATGCTAATTCCTAACTATAACATGTCTGAAACCTATGGTTTTTTCAGTGAATTTCAAAGGTTTTTTAAATGCTAATTCCTAACTATAACGTAGTCTGAAACCTATGGTTTTTTCAGTGAATATATATATATATATATATATATATATATATATATATATATATATATATTCACTGAAAATACCATAGGTTTTAGGGACAGTTATAGTTAGTTGGACATTTCACTCGTACAAAACCCGTGAAATTCCCCCGTTATAGTTAGTTCAGCTAACTATAACTCGCGCCCCGCAATGCACTGCTGATGACGTCACATATTACATCACTCATGACATGGTCAGTGACATCACTGATGACATCACTGATGACATCTCAAATGACATCACTGATGACATCATCCAGTGACTGTGTGTTTCTGTAAAGTTTAAATATTTTTAATATATATAGGAAAAGACGTATTGAAGAATGAGTGGGTGTGTAAGTGTCTGTATGGATGATTTAGTAGGTGCGTGACTGACTCTATAAGTGAGTGATTTAACGTATCTTACTGAATGCATGGGTTAGTGACTAAACTGGGTGAATGTCTGTATCCGTCTGTCTGTTGCTGTGTAAGTGGCTGCATGGGTTTGTGAATAGCTACATGAGTGTCTATATGAGTTATTGATTGGTTGTCTGAGTATCTGTATGGGTGCCTGAGTGTTTGTGTGGGTGGGGTGTGTGCGACTCTGTGCATAGATGTGTGAGTGGGTGATTCACTGGGTGGATGGTTTCAAGAGTGCATCTGTGATAGACTGTATGGGTGGGTAAGTGTGTGTAAGAGTGTGTTAGTGAGTGAATGTATGTCCCAGTGGTACATGTGTGAGTAACTACATATGTGAAAGCCAGTATATATGTGTGTTGGAGTATATAAATAGCTATAAGCTTAGAGTGAGTGATTGTGATAGTGGCTGTATGGATGAGTGTGTGCTTGTATCAGTGATTGTATAAGAGCGTAACAATGTGCTAGTATTTGTATGATTAAGTGAGCTGGTGTGTGTATAACTGTATAGGTGAGTAAATGGCAGTGTGTTTAATTATTTGCATGACTGACTAGGTGTGTGAGTACCTCTATGGATGAGTGGCGGTGTTTGAGTGTCTATATAGGAGTAAGAGTGCATATGATAGTCCTGTACTGAGTGACCATAAGTATGAGTGACTGTACGGGTGAGTGAGTGGATGTGTGTGTGTAGACCTAAGAATCAGTGAGTGGGTATGTAGTTATTGGTGTTGGAGTGTCTATAGTTTTGCGAATGGCAGTCTGTAATTTAGATTGGGTGTATCAAAGGTTATATTAGGGTGTGAGGAGCTGCATCAGATTATCACGTGGATGATGTCATCAGTGATGTCATTTGAGATGTCATCAGTGATGTCCTCAGTGATGTCACTGACCATGTCATGAGTGATGTAATATGTGACGTCTTCAGCAGTGCATTGCGGGGGCGCGAGTTATAGTTAGCTGAACTAACTATAACGGGGGAATTTCACGGGTTTTGTACGAGTGAAATGTCCAACTAACTATAACTGTCCCTAAAACCTATGGTTTTTTCAGTGAATTTCAAAGGTTTTTTAAATGCTAATTTGTAACTATAACGTGTCTGAAACCTATGGTTTTTTCAGTGAATTTCAAAGGTTTTTTAAATGCTAATTTGTAACTATAACGTGCCTGAAACCTATGGTTTTTTCAGTGAATTTCAAAGGTTTTTTAAATGTATTAATTTTTATATTATTTTTTTTCATACTGATTTACTACATTTTTAGAAACAATTTCTTTTACATATTTTATTTTTTAAATTACATTGTAATTACATTATACATTACATTACAAAAATACTTTCTCAGAATGAATTACTTTAGTTTAAATACTTAGCACATAGGCAATAGACTTTTAAGTACAGTAGTTACAGTTGTTGCAATGGGCAACACATTTTCAAACACAATGCAACATTCAGCTCAATGTGAATTTCTAGTTAAATGCAATTAGTTACTTTATGGATTACTTTTCTAACCACAGGACTGGATCCTAGATTCAGTCCTGGGACATCTCCTGTAAACAGTTGAGTAAAAGCGTTTTGGTTACAGTCGTGATTTTTAAGGAATATTATTGTATTTTAAAAGTTGACACTTAGAAACTTTTCCTCATAGAATCACCAATGTTATCCTATGGAAGGAAATTCACTTAGCAGGTAAAAACTGTTATCGTTACTTTTTTCTTACTCAGTGTTGGATCCTGGATCCAGCACTGGTGCATCTCCTGTAAACAGTTGACAAAATGCGTTTAAGTCATACAGGCGATGTTTAAGGAATATTTGTAGTTTGTGAAAATCGACACTTTGAAACTTTTCTGCTGAAAACCAGACAATGGATTCCTATGGAAGAAAAGATAAGTTACTGGTAAGTACGGTTAAAATTACTTTTCAGGGTCAGTGCTGGGCTAAAAGATGCAGCACTGGGTTCTCTCCTGATAACAGGTGAGTAAATCGGAATTCGTATTTCGGCTGATTTTAGAGGAATATTTGTATGTTTCAAAAATCAACACTTAGAAACTTTTTCAGCAAAAAGCAGGCAATGATATCCTATGGAAGGAAATTCAAGTTACTGGTAAGTACGGTTAAAATTACTTTTGAGGATCAGTACTGGGCTGAAAGATGCAGCACTGAGGTCTCTCCTGATAACAGGTGAGTAAATCGGAATTCGTATTTCGGCTGATTTTAGAGGAATATTTTAAAGTTCCAAAACTCCACACTTAGAAGAATTTCCAAGTGAAACCAGTTAATGTTAGCCTATGGAAGGAAATTCAAGTTACTGGTAAGTACGGTTAAAATTACTTTTCAGGACCAGTACTGGGCTGAAAGATACAGCACTGAGGTCTCTCCTTATAACAGGTGAGTAAATTGGAATTCGTATTTCGGCTGATTTTAGAGGAATATTTGAATGTTTCAAAAATCAACACTTAGAAACTTTTTCAGCAAAAAGCAGGCAATTATATCCTATGGAAGGAAATTCAAGTTACTGGTAAGTACGGTTAAAATTACTTTTGAGGATCAGTACTGGGCTGAAAGATGCAGCACTGAGGTCTCTCCTGATAACAGGTGAGTAAATCGGAATTCGTATTTCGGCTGATTTTAGAGGAATATTTTAAAGTTCCAAAACTCCACACTTAGAAACTTTTTCAGCAAAAAGCAGGCAATTATATACTATGGAAGGAAATTCAAGTTACTGGTAAGTACGGTTAAAATTACTTTTGAGGATCAGTACTGGGCTGAAAGATGCAGCACTGAGGTCTCTCCTGATAACAGGTGAGTAAATCGGAATTCGTATTTCGGCTGATTTTAGAGGAATATTTGTATGTTTCAAAAATCAACACTTAGAAACTTTTTCAGCAAAAAGCAGGCAATTATATACTATGGAAGGAAATTCAAGTTACTGGTAAGTACGGTTAAAATTACTTTTGAGGATCAGTACTGGGCTGAAAGATGCAGCACTGAGGTCTCTCCTGATAACAGGTGAGTAAATCGGAATTCGTATTTCGGCTGATTTTAGAGGAATATTTTAAAGTTCCAAAACTCCACACTTAGAAGAATTTCCAAGTGAAACCAGTCAATGTTAGCCTATGGAAGGAAATTCAAGTTACTGGTAAGTACGGTTAAAATTACTTTTCAGGACCAGTACTGGGCTGAAAGATACAGCACTGAGGTCTCTCCTGATAACAGGTGAGTAAATCGGAATTCGTATTTCGGCTGATTTTAGAGGAATATTTTAAAGTTCCAAAACTCCACACTTAGAAGAATTTCCAAGTGAAACCAGTCAATGTTAGCCTATGGAAGGAAATTCAAGTTACTGGTAAGTACGGTTAAAATTACTTTTCAGGACCAGTACTGGGCTGAAAGATACAGCACTGAGGTCTCTCCTGATAACAGGTGAGTAAATCAGAATTCGTATTTTGGCTGATTTTAGAGGAATATTTGCACAATGATGAAGGGAGGGGGCGGGGCCTGAGGTGACATCTGTGCAAACGCGCCCCGTGGCGCGTTTTAAGTAGGGGGATTAAGTCCCCTTGAATCATGAGGGTCCCTACGGGCCAACTAGCCCACCAGGAACCTCCAGTATGCGCCAGGGGGCTGCGTTGCAGAGACATGTACAGAGGCCACACCCCTTTTACACCTCTCTGCAATGCAGCTCTGTGGCGCTTTCTGGACGTACCTGTTGGGCTAGTTGGCCCCAGGGACCCTCAGGATTGAAGGGGATTTAATTCCCCATCTTAAAACGCGCCACGGGGCCTGTTTGCACACATGTCACCTGAAGCCCCGCCCTCCCTTCACCACTGTGCAAACGCGCCCCATGGCCGTTTTAAGTCGGGGGATTAACTCCCCTTGAATCCTGAGGGTCCCTGGGTGCAACTAGCCCACCATATACCTCCAAAAAGCGCCACAGAGCTGCGTTGCAGAGAGGTGTAAAAGGGGCGTGGCCTCTGTACACCTCTCTGCAAGGCAGCCCCCTGGCGCATACTGGAGGTTCCTGGTGGGCTAGTTGGCCCTCAGGGACCCCCAGTATTCAAGGGGAATTGTTCCCCTCTGCAAACGCGCCAGGGGGCGCGTTTGCAGAGTGGTGAAGGAAGGGGCGGGGCCTGCGGGCCCGATCGTTTTTTGTTTTTTTTTGTTTTTTCCCTCTGAAGGGGGCTGTGTTGCCCCCTTCCTTTTTCCTATTTTTAGGCCCTGGGGACCCCATCCCCCAGGGCCTTACCCCTTTTTTTTAATTAAAATAAAAAAAAAAACGGGAAGGGGGCTGCATGGCCCCCTTCCCTGGGCCTGTATTGGCCCCGGGGACCCCATCCCCGGGGCATGGCCTCTTTTTTTTATTTGGAGGGGGCTGCGTGGGCCCCCTCCTCAGGCCATTTAAGGCCCCGGGGACCCCATCCCCGGGGCCGGCCTTGCACTTTTTTTTTTTTTAAACTTTTTTTACCTTTGGGGAGGGGGGCTGCATGGCCCCCCTCCGTGGCCACTTATGTCCCCGGGGACCCCATCCCCCGGGGCCTGGCCTCTCGTTGGGGACTGTGGGGAGGTCCCCAAACCCCCACAGTCCCGCCCGGCTCCCCGTGTCCTACTGGAGCCGGCATTGCTTTTACACATGGGGAGCAGCTAATGTGGAAAAGCAATCAGCTTTGGATATTGGAAGAGAGAGCAGGTTTCCCTGCTCTCTCTTCCAATATCCAAAGCAGTTTGCAATGACAGGAAGGGAGCCGCGAGGCTCCCGTCCTGTCATTGCAAACAGCAGTGTCCCGGGGGTAGGCACCCCGGGACACTGCAGGAGCCGGCATTGGGGGGTGGCAGGCCCCAGGGCCACCACAGGCTCCAGGAGGGGGGCCGCGCGGCCCCCCTCCTTACATTTTGAAAGCCCCGGGGAGGTGGTGGTCCCCGGGTCTTGGGGTCCAAAACGGACCCCCATTGTAATTTTTCTTAGTGCTCCGGGAGGTGGTGGTCCCCGGGCATGTGGGGGGCTGGAGCCCCCACACAGGTTAATCAAAAATAAAAAGAAGCCCCGGGAGGTGGCGGTCCCCGGGGCTGCGGGAGGGCTCAGAGCCCTCCCGAACCATTACACATAAAGCCCCGGGGGTGGTGGTCCTCGGGGCTTGGGGGCCCTTAGAGGCCCCCACACATAAAATTAACCCCCCACCATGCCCCCGGGACTTGGCCCACCCGGGGGCCAATTAACATCGAAGCGCGGGAGACCGCGCTTCGATTTTTTTTTTTTCGGCAGGATTCGCGCACCCTGAGCGCATCCTGCCGATTTAAAAAAAAAAAATAATAATAATTTTTTGCCCAGGGGGTCCTTGTGGGACCCCCTGAGCAGACCTAGGGGGTCAGGGTGTTTCTACCCTGCCCCCTTTGTGCGCTTTGCGCACTTGTTTCTGTCCCTCGGTTCTACCGAGGGACAAAATGGCTGCCAACATTTCCTGAATCGGAATGTTGACAGCCAGCTGACAGCCAATTAACATGCAGCTCGTGATCGGGACGGTGCGCGCAGGGTGCGCTGAGGGTACGCGGACCCTACTCGGCCATAGATATCACTATCTTTTTACTTTTGATTTTCTCAGCAACTACTGAACGGATTTACACCATTTAACAAAAAGGGTTCTTTCTGAACCAAGAACTACCTCTTTGCCAAATTTGGTGTAATTCCGTTCAGCAGTTCGGGCTGTAGCCGTGTCTAAAGTTTCCTATGGAAAATTGCATGGGGAAAACGTGTTTTGGGACCCCCCTTTTTTCTCGGCCCCCGCTTGACGAATACCCCCGAGACTTTCAGGGTAGGAGCAAACCGGAGCGCCCCACAAAGTTTGAAAATTTTGCGAAGATACGTCAACCGGCAAGAGAGTTATTTCAAATAGAATGTCGCGGATTTCCTATGGATAATAGGTTGTAACTATAACTATCTACTGGCGACCGCCAGTAGATAATATATATATATATATATATATATACGCCGAACACTTCGTCAGAACAACCATCCGATGACCGGAACAGATGAATACGGACCCAGTAGTCGGTGCAAGTTATTTTATTGTTACATCCCCCGCACCTCCGCCATGACGCGTTTCGGCCTGCAAGAGGCCTTGATCACACGACGCGCATGAGGAGTGCTTCCGTTTTTAAGAAAGTGCAAGTGCATAACACGTGACAATGTCAATAGACATAGAGGAGTACTTAACCACACATCAATTTGTGCAAATAGCAATTCAAAATACAAGATAACGAATTTACATAGCAGTACAAAAGCCACTAAATATTTACAAATTTCATAAATATTAAAATGAGGCATTGTAGTAAAAACACAAATAAAAATCTTCATTAAATAGTTTTCATTGCAATATACACTACATATCAAGAGGTGATGCGGTTGGATATTCAGGATTAGACTGAGCTTAACTCATTTACTGCTAATGCATATGGAGTACTCAATTCATGCCCCATGTCCTGAGTCAATCACTGCAATCATGTCCTCTGCTGAAGCTAAGGCAATGCCCTGGTCTATTCTTCTGCTATACAAATAAAATGCTAGTGCATCTGTATTACGCCCCAGTGGGCAAATAACCTCCCCTTATGCCCTTCTGACAAAAAAAGTGCTAGTGCAAGAAAAGGTGCCACCCTTATCAACCAATTACGGTTCATAAAGTGCAAAGTGCTAATATTATTTAAAAATAGAAAGTTTCAGCGGCATATCAATGAAATGTGCAAAATAGGGTTTTAGTGCAACGAGAACAACAAGGGTTGGGATAACTACAGGCAGCTAAAGAAGTCCTCACTGGAGTTGAGGCCCTGTGGCGTCTTAGTATCCAACTCCAGGATGTACCTGGTTTCCAGCTTGCGGAGCAGTGCCTCCTGGTTGCCACCCTGTCTAAGGGGTAGGACAGCGTCCACTACAAAAAATCTTAAATGGTCTAAGTTATTGCAGTGGGAATCCTTAAAATGTCTGGCAACCGGGTAGGATGCATCGCTGTTGTTGATTGCCCTTATGTGCTGGAGTATCCTCTTGTGGACCTGCAGTTTGGTACTACCTACATACTGCAGGCCACACAAACACTCCAGGCTAAATATGTTACGAACTCCGGTTCACCCAACATTAACAATGGATTGCTGCCAAAATGCGTTTGTCTGCGCTATTTTCATCAAGTGGCTTATTAAAGAATATTGCAACGATTTCCCGCGTGATTCTTTTAAGGTTAAATGAAGATAGCGTGAAACTCCGCCTTCACGAATCACGACACCCGACGTGTCAAGTGGTGCAGCAGCAGAATGAGGCGGATTCAGTGAAAAGCATGCATATATATATATATATCCCTGGACTTCGCCCCACAACATCCACTCCTGGACAGACGAAAACAGACCCTTTGAGGTGCAATGTGTGATTTATTCCAAACGAACGCCCTGCACCATCGCCATTACGCGTTTCGGCATCCACGATGTCATCAGTGATGTCATCAGTGATGTCACTGACCATGTCATGAGTGATGTAATATGTGACGTCATCAGCAGTGCATTGCGGGGGCGCGAGTTATAGTTAGCTGAACTAACTATAACGGGGAATTTCACGGGTTTTGTACGAGTGCAATGTCCAACTAACTATAACTGTCCCTAAAACCTCTGGTTTTTTCAGTGAATTTCAAAGGTTTTTTAAATGCTAATTTCTAACTATAACGTGTCTGAAACCTATGGTTTTTCAGTGAATTTCCAAGGTTTTTAAAATGCTAATTTGTAACTATAACGTGCCTGAAACCTACGGTTTTTTCAGTGAATTTCAAAGGTTTTTTAAATGACAATTTTTAAATGTATTAATTTTTATATTAATTTTTTTCATACTGATTTACTACATTTTTAGAAACAATTTCTTTTACATATTTTATTTTTTAAATTACATTGTAATTACATTATACATTACATTACAAAAATACTTTCGCAGAATGAATTACTTTAGTTTAAATACTTTGCACATAAGCAATAGACTTTTAAGTACAGTAGTTACAGTTGTTGCAATGGGCAACACATTTTCAAACACAATGCAACATTCAGCTCAATGTGAATTTCTAGTTAAATGCAATTAGTTTCTTTATGGATTACTTTTCTAACCACAGGACTGGATCCTAGATTCAGTCCTGGTACATCTCCTGTAAACAGTTGAGTAAAAGCGTTTTGGTTACAGTCGTGATTTTTAAGGAATATTATTGTATTTTAAAAGTTGACACTTAGAAACTTTTTCTCATAGAATCACCAATGTTATCCTATGGAAGGAAATTCACTTAGCAGGTAAAAACTGTTATCGTTACTTTTTCTTACTCAGTGTTGGATCCTGGATCCAGCACTGGTGCATCTCCTGTAAACAGTTGAAAGAATGCGTTTAAGTCATACAGGCGATTTTTAAGGAATATTTGTAGTTTGTGAAAATCGACACTGAAACTTTTCTGCTGAAAACCAGACAATGGATTCCTATGGAAGAAAATATAAGTTACTGGTAAGTACGGTTAAAATTACTTTTCAGGACCAGTACTGGGCTGAAAGATACAGCACTGAGGTCTCTCCTTATAACAGGTGAGTAAATCGGAATTCGTATTTTCGGCTGATTTTAGAGGAATATTTGTATGTTTCAAAAATCAACACTTAGAAACTTTTTCAGCAAAAGCAGGCAATGATATCCTATGGAAGGAAATTCAAGTTACTGGTAAGTACGGTTAAAATTACTTTTGAGGATCAGTACTGGGCTGAAAGATGCAGCACTGAGGTCTCTCCTGATAACAGGTGAGTAAATCAGAATTCGGATTTCGGCTGATTTTAGAGGAATATTTGTATGTTTCAAAAATCAACACTTAGAAACTTTTTCAGCAAAAAGCAGGCAATGATATCCTATGGAAGGAAATTCAAGTTACTGGTAAGTACGGTTAAAATTACTTTTGAGGATCAGTACTGGGCTGAAAGATGCAGCACTGAGGTCTCTCCTGATAACAGGTGAGTAAATCGGAATTCGTATTTCGGCTGATTTTAGAGGAATATTTTAAAGTTCCAAAACTCCACACTTAGAAGAATTTCCAAGTGAAACCAGTCAATGTTAGCCTATGAAGGAAATTCAAGTTACCGGTAAGTACGGTTAAAATTACTTTTGAGGATCAGTACTGGGCTGAAAGATGCAGCACTGAGGTCTCTCCTGATAACAGGTGAGTAAATCGGAATTCGTATTTCGGCTGATTTTAGAAGAATATTTTAAAGTTCCAAAACTCCACACTTAGAAGAATTTCCTAGTGAAACCAGTCAATGTTAGCCTATGGAAGGAAATTCAAGTTACTGGTAAGTACGGTTAAAATTACTTTTCAGGACCAGTACTGGGCTGAAAGATGCAGCACTGAGGTCTCTCCTGATAACAGGTGAGTAAATCAGAATTCGGATTTCGGCTGATTTTAGAGGAATATTTGTATGTTTCAAAAATCAACACTTAGAAACTTTTCAGCAAAAAGCAGGCAATGATATCCTATGGAAGGAAATTCAAGTTACTGGTAAGTACGGTTAAAATTACTTTTGAGGATCAGTACTGGGCTGAAAGATGCAGCACTGAGGTCTCTCCTGATAACAGGTGAGTAAATCAGAATTCGGATTTCGGCTGATTTTAGAGGAATATTTGTATGTTTCAAAACTCCACACTTAGAAGAATTTCCAAGTGAAACCAGTCAATGTTAGCCTATGAAGGAAATTCAAGTTACCGGTAAGTACGGTTAAAATTACTTTTGAGGATCAGTACTGGGCTGAAAGATGCAGCACTGAGGTCTCTCCTGATAACAGGTGAGTAAATCGGAATTCGGATTTCGGCTGATTTTAGAGGAATATTTGCACAATGGTGAAGGGAGGGGGCGGGGCCTGAGGTGACATCTGTGCAAACGCGCCCCGTGGTGCGTTTTAAGTTGGGGGATTAAGTCCCCTTGAATCATGAGGGTCCCTACGGGCCAACTAGCCCACCAGGAACCTCCAGTATGCGCCAGGGGCTGCGTTGCAGAGACATGTACAGAGGCCACACCCCTTTTACACCTCTCTGCAACGCAGCTCTGTGGCGCTTTCTGGACGTACCTGTTGGGCTAGTTGGCCCCCAGGACCCTCAGGATTGAAGAGGATTTAATTCCCCATCTTAAAACGCGCCACGGGGCCTATTTGCACACATGTCACCTGAAGCCCCGCCCCTCCCTTCACCACTGTGCAAACGCGCCCCATGGCGCGTTTTAAGTCGGGGATTAACTCCCCTTGAATCCTGAGGGTCCCTGGGGTGCAACTAGTCCACCATATACCTCAAAAAGCGCCATAGAGCTGCGTTGCAGAGAGGTGTAAAAAGGGGCGTGGCCTCTGTACACCTCTCTGCAAGGCAGCTCCCTGGCGCATACTGGAGGTTCCTGGTGGGCTAGTTGGCCCCCAGGGACCCCAGTATTCAAGGGGAATTCGTTCCCCTCTGCAAACGCGCCAGGGGCGCGTTTGCAGAGTGGTGAAGGAAGGGGCGGGGCCTGCGGGCCCGATCGTTTTTTTTTGTTGTTTTTTGGGGGAGGGGGGCCGCGTGGCCCCTCTCCCGGGCCACTACTTGCCCCGGGGACCCCATCCCCCGGGGCTGGCCCTCTCGTTGGGGACTGTGGGGGGTCCCCAATCCCCCCACAGTCCCGCCGGCTCCCCGTGTCCTACGGGAGCCGGCATTAGCTACACATGGGGAGCAGCTAACATGCTGCTCCCCATGTGGAAAGGCAATCGGCTTTGGATATTGGAAGAGAGAGCAGGTTTCCTGCTCTCTCTTCCAATATCCAAAGCAGTTTGCAATGACAGGACGGGAGCCGCGAGGCTCCGTCCCTGTCATTGCAAACAGCAGTGTCCCGGGGGTAGGCACCCCGGGACACTGCAGGAGCCGGCCCTGGGGGGTGGTGGTCCCCAGGGCCATCAAGGGCTCCAGGAGGGCCCCCTTGTGGGACCCCCTGAGCAGACCTAGGGGGTCAGGGTGTTTCTACCCTGCCCCCTTTGTGCGCTTTGCGCACTTGTTTCTGTCCCTCGGTTCTACCGAGGGACAAAATGGCTGCCAACACTTCCTGATTTGGAGTGTTGACAGCCAACTAACATAAAGCTCTTGCTTGGGAGGATCCGCGGCCCTAGATATATCTATCTTTTTTACTTTTCATTTTCTCAGCAACTACTGAACGGATTTACACCATTTAACAAAAAGGGTTCTTTCTGAACCAAGAACTACCTCTTTGCCAAATTTGGTGTAATTCCGTTCAGCAGTTCGGGCTGTAGCCGTGTCTAAAGTTTCCTATGGAAAATTGCATGGAGAAAACGCGTTTTGGGACCCCCCTTTTTTCTCGGCCCCCGCTTGACGAATCCCCCGAGACTTTCAGGGTAGGAGCGGACCGGAGCGGGCCACAAAGTTTGAAAATTTTGCGAAGATACGTCAACCGGCAAGAGAGTTATTTCAAATAGAATGTCGCGGATTTCCTATGGATAATAGGTTGTAACTATAACTATCTACTGGCGACCGCCAGTAGATAATATATATATATATATATATATATATATATTCACTGAAAAAACCATAGGTTTCAGACACGTTATAGTTAGAAATTAGCATTTAAAAAACCTTTGAAATTCACTGAAAAACCATAGGTTTTAGGGACAGTTATAGTTAGTTGGACATTTCACTCGTACAAAACCATAGAAATTTCCCGTTATAGTTAGTTCAGCTAACTATAACTCGCGCCCCCGCAATGCACTGCTGATGATCAGTGATGTCATCAGTGATGTCACTGACCATGTCATGAGTGATGTAATATGTGACGTCATCAGCAGTGCATTGCGGGCGCGAGTTATAGTTAGCTGAACTAACTATAACGGGGAATTTCTATGGTTTTGTATGAGTGAAATGTCCAACTAACTATAACTGTCCCTAAAACCTATGGTTTTTTCAGTGAATTTCAAAGGTTTTTTAAATGCTAATTTCTAACTATAACGTGTCTGAAACCTATGGTTTTTTCAGTGAATTTCAAAGGTTTTTTAAATGCTAATTTCTAACTATAACGTGCCTGAAACCTATGATTTTTTAAGTGAATTTCAAAGGTTTTTTTAAATGCTAGTTTCTAACTATGCCTACAGAGGTAGGACATGTGAAGAAAGAAGAAAAAACGCACAGAAAGAAGCAAAAGATGTGCAGAAAGAACCAACAGAGGAGCAGAAAGAGGCCTTGTTGCAAAATCATCCTGTGCCCACAACTTTTTCAGACGGGTACTGGTGGTAACTGACTCTGACTAACCAGAGCCAGTGCTATGCTAAAAGACACTTAGAATACAGTGAAAACACCTACATACACTAGGGAACACTATGCGTTGGGGTACCCCTGTGATTAGCATGACCTCCTCTGCAAGTCCTTAGCACATAATAGGGCAGGGGGATTAAAACTACCTCTTAAAACGCGCTACAGGGCGCGTTTGCACAGTGGTGAAGGGAGGGGGCCTGAGGTGACATGTGTGCAAACGCACCCCGTGGCACGTTTTAAGTTGCGGGATTAAGTCCCCTTGAATTCTGAGGGTCCCTGGGGCTCAACTAGCCCCCCAGGTACCTACAGTTAGGACCACAGAGCTGAGTTGCAGAGAGGCGTTCCGAGGCCATGCACCTTTTTCACCTCTCTGCAATGCAACTCTGTTGTGCTTACTTGAAGGTACCTGGTGGGCTAGTTGGCCCCCAGGGTCCCTCAGGATTCAAAGGGAATTAATTCCCAACTTAAAACACACCACAGGGCGTGTTTGCGCACATGTCACCTGAGGCCCCGCCCCTCCCTTCACCACTGTGCAAACGCGCCCCGTGGTGCGTTTTAAGTTGGGGGATTAGGTCACCTTGAATCCTGAGGGTCCCTGGGGCCCAACTAGCCCACTAGGTACTTCCAGTAAGCACCACAGGCCTGCATTGCAACGCCTGTAACAAATTGTGCAGTTGTGTTTAGGTAGTGAAGAGGGTCGTGCTGGGGGTAGTGTTTTAGGGTTTAGGGTAGTGCAGTGGTGTTTGTGTAGTGTAGGGGGTCATGCTGGGGGTAGATTTAGGGTTTAGGGTAGTGCAGTGGTGTTTGGGTAGTGTAGGGAGTCGTGCTGGGGGAGTGTTTTAGGGTTTAGGGTAGTGCAGTGGTGTTTGGGTAGTGTAGGGGGTCGTGCTGGGGGTAGTGTTTTAGGGTTTAGGGTAGTGCAGTGGTGTTTGGGTAGTGTAGGGGTACTGCTGGGAGTAGTGTTTTAGGGTTTAGGTTAGTGCAGTGGTGTTTGGGTAGTGTAGGGGTACTGCTGGGGGTAGTTTTTTAGGGTTTAGGGTAGTGCAGTGGTGTTTGGGTAGTGTAGTGGTTCGTGCTGGGGTAGTTTTTTAGGGTTTAGGGTAGTGCAGTGGTGTTTGTGTAGTGTAGGGGTAGTGTTTTAGGGTTTAGGGTAGTGCAGTGGTGTTTGTGTAGTGTAGGAGGTCGTGTTTTAGGGTTTAGGGTAGTGCAGTGGTCTTTGGGTAGTGTAGGGAGTCGTGCGGGGGTAGTGTTTTAGGGTTTAGGGTAGTGTAGGGGTCATGCGGGGGTAGTGTTTTAGGGATTAGGGTAGTGCATTGGTGTTTGGGTAGTGTAGGGGGTCATGCGGGGGTAGTGTTTTAGGGTTTAGGGCAGTGCAGTGGTGTTTGGGTAGTGTAGGGGGTCGTGCTGGGGGGAGTGTTTTAGGGTTTAGGGCAGTGCAGTGGTGTTCGGGTAGTGTAGGGGGTCATGCTGGGGGGAGTGTTTTAGGGTTTAGGGCAGTGCAGTGGTGTTTGGGGAGTGTAGGGGGTCGTGCTGGGGGAGTGTTTGAGGGTTTAGGGCAGTGCAGTCGTGTTCGGGTAGTGTAGGGGGTACTGCTGGGGGTAGTGTTTTAGGGTTTAGGGTAGTGCAGTGGTGTTTGGGTAGTGTAGGGGTACTGCTGGGGGTAGTTTTTTAGGGTTTAGGGTAGTGCAGTGGTGTTTGGGTAGTGTAGTGGTTCGTGCTGGGGGTAGTTTTTTAGTGTTTAGGGTAGTGCAGTGGTGTTTGTGTAGTGTAGGGGGTAGTGTTTTAGGGTTTAGGGTAGTGCAGTGGTGTTTGTGTAGTGTAGGAGGTCGTGTTTTAGGGTTTAGGGTAGTGCAGTGGTCTTTGGGTAGTGCAGGGAGTCGTGCGGGGTAGTGTTTTAGGGTTTAGGGTAGTGTAGGGGGTCATGCGGGGGTAGTGTTTTAGGGATTAGGGTAGTGCATTGGTGTTTGGGTAGGGTAGGGGGTCATGCGGGGGTAGTGTTTTAGGGTTTAGGGCAGTGCAGTGGTGTTTGGGTAGTGTAGGGGGTCGTGCTGGGGGGAGTGTTTTAGCGTTTAGGGCAGTGCAGTGGTGTTTGGGTAGTGTAGGGGTCGTGCTGGGGGAGTGTTTTAGGGTTTAGGGCAGTGCAGTGGTGTTTGGGGAGTGTAGGGGGTCGTGCTGGGGGAGTGTTTGAGGGTTTAGGGCAGTGCAGTTTTGTTCGGGTAGTGTAGGGGGTTGTGCTGGGGGTAGTATTTTAGGGTTTAGGGTAGTGCAGTGGTGTTCGGGTAGTGTAGGGGGTCGTGCTGGGGGTATTGATTTAGGGTAGTGCAGTGGTGTTTGGGTAGTGTAGGGGGTACTGCTGGGGGTAGTGTTTTAGGGTTTAGGGTAGTGCAGTGGTGTTTGGGTAGTGTAGGGGTACTGCTGGGGGTAGTTTTTGAGGGTTTTAGGGTAGTGCAGTGGTGTTTGGGTAGTATAGTGGTTCGTGCTGGGGTAGTTTTTTAGGGTTTAGGGTAGTGCAGTGGTGTTTGTGTAGTGTAGGGGGTAGTGTTTTAGGGTTTAGGGTAGTGCAGTGGTGTTAGTGTAGTGTTGGAGGTCGTGTTTTAGGGTAGTGCAGTGGTCTTTGGGTAGTGTAGGGAGTCGTGCGGGGGTAGTGTTTTAGGGTTTAGGGTAGTGTAGGGGGACATGCGGGGGTAGTGTTTTAGGGAGTAGGGTAGTGCATTGGTGTTTGGGTAGTGTAGGGGGTCATGCGGGGGGTAGTGTTTTAGGGTTGAGGGCAGTGCAGTGGTGTTTGGGTAGTGTAGGGGGTCGTGCTGGGGGAGTGTTTTAGGCTTTAGGGCAGTGCAGTGGTGTTCGGGTAGTGTAGGGGGTCATGCTGGGGGAGTGTTTTAGGGTTTAGGGCAGTGCAGTGGTGTTTGGGGAGTGTAGGGGGTCATGCTGGGGGGAGTGTTTGAGGGTTTAGGGCAGTGCAGTCGTGTTCGGGTAGTGTAGGGTGTACTGCTGGGGGTAGTGTTTTAGGGTTTAGGGTAGTGCAGTGGTGTTTGGGTAGTGTAGTGGTTCGTGCTGGGGTAGTTTTTTAGGGTTTAGGGTAGTGCAGTGGTGTTTGTGTAGTGTAGGGGGTAGTGTTTTAGGGTTTAGGGTAGTACAGTGGTGTTTGTGTAGTGTAGGAGGTCGTGTTTTAGGGTTTAGGGTAGTGCAGTGGTCTTTGGGTAGTGCAGGGAGTCGTGCGGGGGTAGTGTTTTAGGGTTTAGGGTAGTGTAGGGGGTCATGCGGGGGTAGTGTTTTAGGGTTTAGGGTAGTGCATTGGTGTTTGGGTAGTGTAGGGGGTCATGCGGGGGTAGTGTTTTAGGGTTTAGGGCAGTGCAGTGGTGTTTGGGTAGTGTAGGGGTCGTGCTGGGGGAGTGTTTTAGGGTTTAGGGCAGTGCAGTGGTGTTCGGGTGGTGTAGGGGGTTGTGCTGGGGTAGTATTTTAGGGTTTAGGGTAGTGCAGTGGTGTTCGGGTAGTGTAGGGGTCATGCTGGGGGTAGTATTCTAGGGTTTAGGGCAGTGCAGTGGTGTTTGGGCAGTGTAGGGGGTAATGCTGGGGGTGGTGTTTTAGGGTTTAGGGCAGTGCAGTGGTGTTCGGGCAGTGTAGGGGGTCATGCTGGGGGTGGTGTTTCAGGGTTTAGGGCAGTGCAGTGGTGTTCGGGCAGTGTAGGGGGTGGTGTTTCAGGGTTTGGGGCAGTGCAGTGGTGTTCGAGCAGTAAGGGGGGTCGTGCCGGGGGTGGTGTTTCAGGGTTTAGGGCAGTGCAGTGGTGTTCGGGCAGTGTTGGGGGCGGTCCAGGGGGTGGTGTTTCAGGGTTTAGGGCAGTGCAGTGGTGTTCGGGCAGTGTAGGGGGTGCTGCAGGGGTGGTGTTTCAGGGTTTAGGGCAGTGCAGTGGTGTTCGGGCAGTGTAGGGGTCATGCAGGGGGTGGTGTTTCAGGGTTTAGGGCAGTGCAGTGGTGTTCGGGCAGTGTAGGGGGTCGTGCTGGGGCTGGTGTTTCAGGGTTTAGGGCAGTACAGTGGTGTTCGGGCAGTGTAGGGGGTCGTGCTGGGGCTGGTGTTTCAGGGTTTAGGGCAGTACAGTGGTGTTCGGGCAGTGTAGGGGGTCGTGCTGGGGCTGGTGTTTCAGGGTTTAGGGCAGTGCAGTGGTGTTCGGGTAGTGTAGGGTGTCGTGCTGGGGGTGGTGTTTCAGGGTTTAGGGCAGTGCAGTGGTGTTTGGGCAGTGTAGGGGGTCGTGCTGGGGATAGTGTTTCAGGATTTAGGGCAGAGCAATGGTGTTCAGGCAGTGTAGGGGTTTTTGCTGGAGGTGGTGTTTCAGGTTATAGGGCAGTGCAGTGGTGTTCGGGCAGTGTAGGGGGTGGTGTTTCAGGGTTTAGGGCAGTGGTGTTCAGGCAGTGTAGGGGGTCTTGCTGGGGTTGATGTTTCAGGGTTTAGGGCAGTGCAGTGGTGTTCGGGCAGTGTAGGGGGTCGTGCTGGGGGTGGTGTTTCAGGGTTTAGGGCAGTGCAGTGGTGTTCCGGCAGTGTAGGAGGTCGTGCAGGGGGTGGTGTTTCAGGGTTTAGGGCAGTGCAGTGGTGTTCGGGCAGTGTAGGGGGTCGTGCTGGGGGTGGTGTTTCAGGGTTTAGGGCAGTGCAGTGGTGTTCGGGCAGTGTAGGGTGTTGTGCTGAGGGGTGGTGTTTCAGGGTTTAGGGCAGTGCAGTGGTGTTCGGGCAGTGTAGGGGGTCGTGCAGGGGGTGGTGTTTCAGGGTTTAGGGCAGTGCAGTGGTGTTTGGGCAGTGTAGGGGGTCGTGCAGGGGGTGGTGTTTCAGGGTTTAGGGCAGTGCAGTGGTGTTCGGCCAGTGTAGGTGGTCTTGCTGGGGGTGGTGTTTCAGGGTTTAGGGCAGTGCAGTGGTGTTCTGGCAGTGTAGGGGGTCGTGCTGGGGCTGGTGTTTCAGGGTTTAGGGTAGTGCAGTGGTGTTCGGGCAGTGTAGGGGGTCGTGCTGGGGCTGGTGTTTCAGGGTTTAGGGCAGTGCAGTGGTTTTCAGGCAGTGTAGGCGGTCGTGCTGGGGCTGGTGTTTCAGGGTTTAGGGCAGTGCAGTGGTGTTCGGGCAGTGTACGGGGTTGTGCTGGGGCTGGTGTTTCAGGGTTTAGGGCAGTGCAGTGGTGTTCGGCCAGTGTAGGTGGTCTTGCTGGGGCTGGTGTTTTAGGGTTTAGGGCAGTGCAGTGGTGTTCGGGCAGTGTAGGGGGTCGTGCTGGGGGTGGTGTTTCAGGGTTTAGGGCAGTGCAGTGGTGTTCGGGCAGTGTAGGGGGTCGTGCTGGGGGAGTGTTTGAGGATTTAGGGCAGTGCAGTCGTGTTCGGGTAGTGTAGGGGGTTGTGCTGGGGGTAGTATTTTAGGGTTTAGGGTAGTG